>JAXQQM020078853.1:0-15195 GCA_034641835.2 Pinus albicaulis
TTTGACACTTTTCAAAAGAACTCTGTTTTGCTTCCTTTTTTCTTTTGGACTGAATGATGAGATTTTCCATCTGTCTTGCAGGGAATGGATGGCATGGAGCTTTGGAAAAGGCGACCAGGGTTGCCAATGGAGTATTATTACAACTAAAAAACTTCAAAATCACATTGCATTTATTACATAAAGATGAAACAGACTATTTTTCTTCAAAACAGAGTTTTGAAGAAAAATCATTGTTAAGCATTATGATGATGAAACTTTTAGCACTAAAACCTTATTTTAGACTTCCTCATGTGCCTGCTGACCATTATTAGGCATTCTGAAGACCGGATTAACTAAACCCTAGACCTATTGTGACTAAAAACCCTAAAATGACTCTTTGCCAACTATGAGACCAAAAATGTCTATAAATGATTTTAATGAACAAAAATAGGTCAACAAGTATAAGACATGAGGGACATAAGTGACAAGCCCCTACCGTTAGGTGGTCCATGCTCCTAATGGAATGCAGCTGACTGAACTGAGTGAGACACCTAAAATGAAATGCAACAAGAGAAATTTGATCTCTGACGGAGGGATGAAGATACCGACTCTAACAGATACCATAGAAGCACCATCAGCAAAAATATCCAACAGACTCTAAACAAGAAAAGCATAATAAACCCCAAAAACACTCCAAAAATTTCCTTTCCTTGCATAAAAGGTACCACTGACAGGATAGCTAAAATCTCAAATAATCGCAACATCAATATAGCATTCACCCCCCTAATTCCATTCAAAAAATAACTAATTATGTTAAATATCCCATAAACCTTAAGCAACAAAAAGGAGTATACACAATCCCTTGTTCGTGTGGTAAAGAATAAATAGGCGAAACAGGTAGATCCCTCAACATAAGATTAAAAGAACACACTTTCGACATCTCAAGAAATAGAGCCGCTAAATTTGGCTTAGCCGAGGATGCTACTCATCCGCTCACTACATTTGTATGGAATAAGCCAAGCTTATCAAAAGAGAAGACCACTATTTAAAAATAAAAATCAAAGAAACAATTGAAATTGAAATAAGAAAAAAATAATCTGAACTAGGATGATGGGTTAAAACTAACACTTGGAAACCATTAATTAAATCACAACATTAAAACAATATTTTAGTTTCAATTCAATAATTAATTTATTTATTCTCTATTTAGTTTAACTCAATTTAGCTTAATTAATTCATTCAATTAATTTTAATTTTAATTTAATCCTTACTTAATCAACTCAGTAAAGTAATTTACAAACAAAATCTATGAGGAACAAGTTATCCAAATAGATTTTAAATTAATAAAGACAAACTAACTGTATAATTAAAATTATATAAGTAATAATTTAATTATTACTTAATTGTTAAATGAGTAATAATTAAAGTTATAACCTTAACTAATTGTATAATTTTTATAAAACAAAGTTATAATTAATTAATTTATCAACTTAATATAAGATAATTGAATTTCAATAAACAAAATATTAATGATTATTTCAAATATTACATTTATTCAATAATTTAAAATTAAAATTATATAATAAACATGTTGTTTATTAAAACAATTTACACAATTGGATGATTTATAATTCTTATAAATTTAGGTTAATTTAATAATTATGTAATAAATTAATTTATAATGTTAACTTAATATAATAAAATTAAACTTCAATAACAAATATTAACTACATTTATTCAATAATTAAAATTAAAATTAATAATAATTTAGGTTTTTTACTAAAACAATTTACATAATTAAATGATTTATAATTCAAATAATTTTAGATTAATTTAACAATAAAATAATAATTTATTCATTAAATAAAAAAAATTAAAATTTTATATTTAAATAGCATAAAATTAATCGACCTAATTTTTTCATTAATTTTTTACCCTCACATATATTTATAATATGATGTTGGTTTTTTGAAATTCTTCAACTTTCTCAAGAAAAATGGTGCTCCCCTAAAGATGGACTCATTTCAGTAGTCTAAAATGTAGGGTTAAAAAACTCCTCAATAGGTTATTCCATTCTATTACAAAAAAAAATTAATTCGGTAATCAAATATAAATAAAATTTGAACATACTAGAGATGGAAAGGGAGAATTCCGCGAAGGACTTTGAGCAATATGGAATGAAAAATAATTTGAAGAATCGTCCATTTCATATTATGATATTTTTTCTCAGAATTTGAGCAAAATCAACAATATTTTTTTTCCTGCACATACATAAAATTAATTTCGAAAACCATATAACCACAATCTAAATTCCAATATAGTTTTCAAACCATTTTTTAAGAATAAGGTGACATCAAGAGGAAAATGTATACTATAAACTATTGTAACTCATGTGGATGCATCATAAAGCATCATTTGAAATGAATATATAATTTTATGTGAAAATAAATTTTTTGATAGATTTTAAAGGCTATCAATCCTCTTGTAAAACTAACTGCACAGATGTGTTTAAATAATAACTGCACTGATGCATTAAAATAATAATCGCACTAGGTTCTAGGATTTCGAAAATGAAAAAGAAATTTTATCATATCAGTGCGTTAAAAAAAATTAGCGCACCAATAAGTTATCTTAATCGGTGTGCGTTACTATTAAACACATAGGTGTCTTCTACTATGAAACACATCGATGCTCCAAAAAACTGGAAAAAAAGCGTAATTTATTTTTTTTCAAATTGAAAAATGAGTGGTAATTTATTTTTTGAAATCTAATTTCATAAAGTCTTATAAATAGTAAGAAGTTATTCACTATCTCATTATTTTTTCCATTCCCAAAAATTCAAATGAGAGATTTACAAGAGAGACATACTAGGAGCACTGTGGAGCAACATAATACTTTGGAACAACAAAACTATTTAGAAGATCAAAATTTGAAAGGTATGGCGATTCACTTAAAACCCTATATAGTAAAACATTCAAATTTTACTGTTGATTTTACTAATAAAAAATTTTACAATTTCTGTTAGAATCAAAATTCACAAAAAAAAATAAAAACCCTACATAGTAAATATTTTACTGTTAAATTTACTAATAAAAAATTTTACAATCTTTGTTCCTATTTATATTTAATTAAAATTCGGAAGAAAAAAAACAATACTTACCTTAAACCCTTGCTTCTTTTTGCTTATGTGACTGAATAATTTCACCTTCAGGTTTAACTCCCTCTACCGCTTCATGATTAAGGATTTTCATTTTTAGCATTTTAGATTTGATGGATTTGTGTTACTATATATAAGGTGTTTGACATGTAAAGAAGGGGGAACTTTTGAATCATATCTAAACTTTGTCATCCCTATTTGTTTTTGTAAACAACTTATTTTTATTGATGTGCCCTATGTAATATAACGCATTTTTGTGCCTCTACCAAATAACATCGTTAAATCCAAAAAACGTGTGTTTGTTTTTTTTATTTTTGTTTTTTCTCTGATGGCGGTACTTTTATCATTACATATTGCACCACATAATTTAAGTTTATTTAAATAAAAAAATCATTGTCGATGCTCAACAATTAAACATCCTGGTGCATTTACTAAATTAAACGCACCAATGTGTTTATGCTCATAACCACACCGGCTACTAGACCTCTTTTTGGCTAAAAAATATGTGATTTATTTATAAAATATATTTAATGGTTTTTGTATTGAATGGTACATGTTGTATACTAATAAAAAGATGTTTGAAAAGTTGTTAAGTAACAAAAAATAATGATCGGAACAATGATATCACATCCAAAAAAGCAGAAAATGTAAGTTATTTGTAAATTATTTACAAAATTAATATGTTTGAACTATATGTAAGTTTAACTAATATGTATTGGTTAGTGTGTGTCATTCAGAGCCACAAAATGAATAAGCTTGATAAGATTATTTCTTATCTAAGTGAAAAAGAGCGTAAAATTCTGATAGAAAATTTTCACAAAGATGAATGAGGAGGATAAAAAAATATTATTCAATATGATGTTTTTTTCTCATTAATAATATACTTAATAATATTAGATAATATGTTTCAAACAATCTATTAATTCACATATGTTCTACAAGGACTAACAATGAAGAAAAATAATGTAGTCCTAAGAAAATAAAATTTATAGAACATATAGATGACGATGAATTGGTCCTTAGCTCATCTCGAGTGATGTTGGAAGTTAATGAAAGGGGGAAAAACTTTTACAAAACTTTGAGGGATATAGTAGAATGCATGTTGAAGCGTAATTTCCACTTACAATATAGAAATCAATCCAATGATTCCAAGAACCAAGTTATATTCAAACTACACAAAGCATTTCTAAAGAAATGGTCAATGAGACCTATCATATTTGCAATAGAAACAGCATATAACAACACAAAAGAATCATTCCAAAAGTAATATTCCTAGTTAAAATTTTTCTCTAGAATTATATGTATATTTTATTATAAAACATTCATTTACTAATATCAATTTTGTTATTTTTAGTTTTCATATATCAATACAAAAATAGTTCATTACTTTTTCATGAAGATTATTAAAACCTCAAAGGATCAATGAGCCGATATCTGAAACATTTGTTGGCAATATGATGCAATATATTGTCCTTGATGGCAACCTACTTTATGATGTTGTACTTGATGGAAACCTCTTGATGAGTTTCCTTTTTGATAGAAACCTATTTGTTAAAGATGTAAACATGATGATTCTACAGGTCAGTTCAAATGTGACAAAGAAAGGAATTCTAGTAAGTGCCAGAGAAATGTTAAATATAATATGTCATAATGTATACACAGGTTTGATGAAGGCAACTTGCGTATGGATGCAATTTATACGCTAATTTTATGAAGTCAACCCGCGTTTAAATTCAGGATAAGTATATACGCAGTTTTTATGACGAGAAGTCGCGTATACACGTGGATAAGAACGATCCAAGTCGCGTATGCCTTTTACGCTTTAAAATTATGATACCAAGTGGCATTGCCATGGTATTAGCCCATAGTATTGAGCGTTGTATTGTATATTTGATTCCATCCAAGAATACAATCACCAGTTGTTTGGTTTTGACTCATGGTATTGGTAAAGGCTAAATATATATAAGGGGAAGAAGATCATAGTGCAAAGCTGTGCAAATGTCTGGGTATTGAATGAATACTTCACTTTGAAGTATATCTGCATGGAATGGGTTGCATTTTATTGATAGATCTGAATTAATAATGCACCTTTGAATAAAATGATGGATCAGGATCTCAAGACCTGAAATGACTATGTATTTTCTAGATCTTTTTATGGAATGTTTAGATCTGCGATCTGGTGAATGTTTGTTGAAGTGAAGGGTAAGATCTGTGCTGATTATTTATTCTGAAGAGCTGCGCAATCCTGAAAAAGTTGTAGATCTATACGAAGGTTTATCTCAGCAAAAGTGCGTATGGAATCTAAGGACAGTCCTGAAATAGTTTCAGATATATACGTAGGTTTGTCTCTATGAAAGCACGTATATACGCAAGTTCAGTGAAGTAAAAGCGCATATGGAATCTAGGGTTTTGCTGAAGTGTGCGGAAATAAATATCTGATCTATTTTGTTGTTTTACTGTTGTCTGTCAATGATGTCTTCATACAAATTTGGGTTGTTTGAATACTGATTATGCTGCTAGTTGATTATGATTAAAGATTAGTGGTTGGTTGATTGATTGATGATTCAATGAATGAATTGATGGGGTTATAAGTTTTAGTTTTATGAGTGTTATTTGAGCTTAAATGTGTGGATTGGGTCCAATTTGAAAATATGATGAAAAGAGGCCTACAAGTTGTGTTGTGTGGAATCTGTTCAATCCAGTGTGAAAATTGATGAAATGTGGTTCATGGTGGTGCTGAGGGTCGAAGCCTTCAGTGAGGGGATTGTAGGTCCCTTCTAGTGGTAGCTGTTAAATGCGATCAGGGGGTAGTAGCTCCCTTCCAGGAGTGGCTGGTAAATGAGATCAGGGGGTTGGAGCTCCCTTCTAGTAGCTAGAGAACAAGAGAAGGTTGCAGCTTTTTGCAGGTGGGTGCTTGCGTGCTGGTATGAGTCTGCACCAGTACAAGATTGTAAGAAGTTTTCTTTATAATAAATATTGAAGACAGAGATGATAGCAGCGGTGGTTTTCTCTCGAAATGGGTTTCCACCTTAAATCCTGGCATTCATGTGTGTTGCTTATATGTGATGATTTATTCTATTCTTACTACACATGCTTACTACTTACTAAACATCTGATGAATGAATGATGCACTGATCTAAGTAAAGAATTATCTACATATTAATATCTCTAGACATACGCAACTTTTCTTAAACATATCCGCGTATATACGCGAGTTGGGTTAATTAAAGTCGCGTATAGAATTCTGTAAAGAAAAAGTAAAATTTTTCAGTGAGCTCTAAATACTGATTCACCCCCCCAACCCCTCTCAGTATTTTTCCCAACAACATTCCAGTAGAAATGTCCAAAAAAATGTACAAGGAGATGGTTAAAGAAATAGACATAATTGCATCACAGGAGGAGCCATCTCAACATCAATGTGCTTCAAATGCATGTAATCACTGATTTTTTCTATTAGGTACATATAAACAAATAATTTAGCATTAAATATTAATTTCCAAGTATTTTCTTGCATAAAATAAAATAAAATGGAACTAATTCAACACATAAAACTAGATGATAAGGAAGAAAATTGTTGATATCAAAGTTTGTGAGTAATTGTTAATATATCCTTATAACAACTTAAAATATAATTTTTGTATATTTTAATTTTTTTTATAGCAACCATCCTCGAATGTCTTTAAAAAGTTGCTAACATACAAAGAAGAGTTATCTGAATAATTATTTGACATTGTGTTAAATATGGGTTGTGAGTATATGTTGGCATATCAAAAATTAATTGTGGAATTTGTATGTATCTATGTTGTTTTATTTCTATAAGTCTATAATTAATAGAACAAATAAAACTTTTATATTAAATCTATGATTTATTATGGGGTATAAAACTTGCAGGAAATAAAGTATGGAACACCAACAGAAGCTTTGTTAAAACAAGGCGTGAGATTTATTTTTGAAAGAATGTGTACAATTCATGGCACACTTCTCGCTATGGTACATGGCTTTTCGATTTACATTGATGTATATTATTTATTTCAATTTTTATTATTCTCATTAATGTAGATACACTCATTACACTTTATTTTTATGTTAGTAAATGGAACTTGAAGAAAACGAAAACAATCGATATAATCAACAAAACATTCATCTAAATAACTCAAGTGATGGAAGTAGTTTGATCACTGAAGTAGTTACAGCGAAGAATGATGATCTATTTGGATATCAATGTAAGTTGTTGTATTTTTTCAAATAATTGTCTATGAAAAGCAAACATTATTTTTAATGTAATGGACATAGTGTCCCAATTGAAAGGCAAGGAGTTATCAATAACTATCCCATTTTGTATGACAAAGAACCTCTTATCCATACATAATAAAATCTATTTTTATTTATTTTATTGCATTGTCCAATGTCATTGTGAATTGTCACATCGTTGATTAACTATATGGATGATTAAATATTATAATAAAGACACAACAACCAGAAATTAAAATTTACAACTAATTACATCAATTTTATGTAATTAAGAACCAACACTCAAGAATTCAATTAGTTAGCATAGAATTTCGAAAAACATGAGCAAAGACAACTTACTTGTAGTGACGATATTCCTTACCTTTAATTTTGGAGTTTAACGCTCTTTGAATTCTGCTAACCGCAAAAAAGATATTGGGGACGAATTTTCACCCAACCGTAGGCTCAACTACACATAATAGTTTTACAATTGACCACACCCGATCCCTCAATCAACGTACTACTGCGAGGTAATCCTTTGTCTCAAAACACTTTTCTCCGAAGAGAATGGATGAAGGAATGTTGAATCTCATCTTCCTCATCGTCCATTGAATAGACCAAACAACGGAAAGGGGTCTGCATGCACACATTCCATGTATCAACATACAACTTTATTTCTTTATTTTAAGCTTTCTTTAATTTAATATTTTTCTTAATTTAACTTTCTTCTTTTATTCCTTTTTACTTTTTGTTAAAATTAATTATTTTTACTATTTTTATAATTCTTTTAATTTAACTCTTTCTTATTTTATTTTACATTTTGTTAACTTTACTTACTTTTAATATATATATATATATATATATATATATATATATATATATATATATATATATATATATATATATATATAACTCGAGTATTATTATTTACTACTTTATTTATTTATTATTATTATATTCTCTTCATTATTTATTATTTATTTGCTATTATTATATTTTCTTTATTTTTTATTATTTATTTATCATTATTATCTTTTCTTTATTATTTATCATTTATTTACTTATATTTTAATATCATATTATTTTACTTTTTTATTATTATTATGGGACATTACATAGTCCCCCTCTTTAAGGAACTTCGTCCTAAAGTTAAGTTGGATCATTTAACATTTTATTTATTTAGTTATTTATTACTTCATGTTTTCCCTACACCCACTGTTGAACTAGTATAACCAGCAAAGATCAAAATTTTCCACAGCACCCAAGAAATCCCAAGGAATCTTTGTCCTTTTTCCCACTTTCGAAATTATGCATAAGCCTCATCAGTCTATATTATAGCTTTTGGTTGTGCCTTAGACCTCATTTTCCCCAAGGCAGACACTGGTCCCAGTACTCAATGACTTAGGGAATCTTGCAAGGTTGGCTCACTCCCTCCACACTCACTAAGTTGTACAGCCCCAGGCATTGAAATCCTTACACCCCCACCAAACTTCGACATCCCAATCCATTATCAAGAACTTGGCCTCCTCAAGATGGTCCCATAACCCCTCAAAATTTATCCATCAAGAGTTATACAAGACAAAGGAACCACTAGAATATGTAGTGTTGATTGAGTTTATCCTCGGCCCATATGGTGTTACATATTCTCCCTCGTGGGTATGGGCTCCCACGAGATCATCAAATAAACCAACCCTCTTGACCCATTTGTGGATTTCCTGTCAGTCACCACATCTCAACATACATCCAATGCATTATCTATAACATCATAGGATCAAATAAAATAATCCACATGCCATGTCTTGCATGTCATCATAGGAACATAACATCATTTTTATCACAAAATTATGCATGTCATAAATCTACATACAATTACCACATGCTTCACATCATAATATCCTCCTAATTTATAACATCAACATTCAACATCAAGGACATATCACCACATAACAAATGAACCACATGTCAATAAACCTCAATATAATAGCACAATCCCTATGCATATCATTTTCATCATAAGCATAAAACATAATTATCATAACAAAATAAATAAATAAGAGCCACATGTGCATCAATATCCTCTCATCAGAACTATGTCCAATTACCACATATGATCATATCATGGAACATCCTCACAACATTATACTTTGACATTTCCATGTTAACATAAAAAAATAACTAAAACCATAGCCTTATACCTAGTGCCCCAAAATATCAATAAAATGTAAGTAATTAGACATGATTTAGATGTTCAGAAAAACTTTATAAAACAATATTCCCTTACGCGATCCTAATTTCATAGTAAAAATCATCGTTATAATTCATTTAGTTCCCTTGATTTATACTTAAATCTTTGTGTCAAATATTAATAAAACTTTAAATCCATACTTTTCTTTGAGTACTATTACCATTTTAAAAATTCCCAAGACTTTTAATAATTTGAACAACTAAAATCATTCAATTTATATATGTATAGTTTCACTAACCATCAAAGTAAAATAAAAACCATACTTATATCATCTTAAATTACACTTCTTTATAATATTTATAGTTTTTTGTCATAGATTAGGTTAAAATGAACATATACACCTAAACTCTAATAATTTATCACTAATAATGATTACCAAATATAAGATAAATAGGAAAACAATGTAAGTATATATGATTTATATCATGTATTCCCAAAAATTCTCATACACTTGTTTGTTGAGATATTTAGCAACATATATCTATTAAATTAACATGGTCGGCTTGGAAAATGGAGTGTCGGAGGAAGTATAAACCCTAGCAGCCTTAGCGATGGTAGCTTTGGTTCTCAACATTGGTTCGTCCCTCACACTGGTGTAAGTTTTATATGTTTTAACCATTGAACCTATCACGGATATCGACGCTGATCACATGTTATACCATCTTCCTCCTGGTTGTGCCGACACCATCTCATGAATGGAACAATATTCATCGTTCTCAACTATCACGTCTTTAGCGGTTTAGAGTTGACCTTTAGTGATTTGGCGGATAGAGGAACAGTAAGCCCGACATACGGGAACAAATATTTCCCTGCTCCCCTTCTGGACCCCAACGCCGTTACTGACGGTTATAGTTTCAGTGTCTTTGAATGACTACGGCAAGTGGAAGGAACCGTTTTAGGCATTTTTTTCTCATGGAACCTACAAAAATAGTGGGCAAATCCATTATGGAGGAAGAATAATTGGACTACTCATCAGACTCTTTAGCGCCATACCAAATATGGTCAAATTACCCACCTCAACAGCCAGCTGGGGCTCATGCGAGTGATTTTCTGGAAGGTATCGAACAGTTGGAGGCTCGATTCTTATGTCAACCATAGGTTTTATGGAGTTTAGGGTTCCTAGCTCGAGCCTAACTGAATAGTTTTTGGGTCTTAGTCCTAACATGTTGGTTTCTCCGATCTTCTCTATACCATCCCCATCAAATTTACACATTTGGAAATAGCAGCAGGCATCATTTAACTCGACTGAGGTTTTGGTACAAACAGATTTTTTAGGTGGTCTGGGAGGTGACAGCGAAGGGGATTTTGGCTTCGAGAAACTTGGCTTGGGAATGGTGGACGTTCTACATACCCATGCTAATTTTATTGGTTGTACGACATCAGTCATCACTTATGGCAGTTTTGAAGACTTTCCCATACCGACTTAGCAAGCTGAAGAGAAGGTCTCTTCGAACTCGGAAAACACCCTAGCTAAGGAAGAGGGACCTCTCTGACAGATTCCGACACAAAAAACTAGAAAGAAGAAGACACGGTGCACGAGGAATCACGAGAAATATAGGGAGATGTTTTTTGGTGAAGGGGCTAGTATGCAACAAGCTGAGGAAACAAAACAAATATTCTTGGTTGGTAGGGTACGTGGGCAGAACTACACCTCGACAAGGCTCAAGCGATGGACCTCTGAAATCTGGGGCAACATCCTCAAACAACTCATAGCGGTCCTTACCATGAATAGAGGTTGTTTTTCTCTTATATTTCCTCACCCTGATATGGCTAGTTCGGCTTTAACAAAATATTGGCACATTGAAATGACGCTAGTTCTCCTTAAACGCTGGACTCCCCTTTTCGACCCTAATAAGGAGAAGATGGGCACTGGTCCTATTTGGGTTTGATTATCGGGTCTCCCATCCAATTTTGGATGGAAGATGTCCTTAGATGTATTTGAGAGGACCTTGGCATCTATTTAGACCATGACATATCCTACATGGAAACAGGCAACATATCAATGGCACAGATTCTAGTACACTTGGATACTCGAGAAGGTCTGGTCGAAAGTTATGTCTTGTAATATAGGAAAACCTCCAGGTGCCAAATACTAGACTATGAAGGAGTCCCTTTTAGGTGCAGGAGGTGCCATGAGATGGGGCATGTGTACAAGTATTTCCCCCTCATTATGGCAGAAAATGCAGCTCAGTCCAAAATGCTGGTTCATGCGGGGACCCAAACCACTGAGAGCTTCAGTGTACTCACACAAAGGCATAAGAAGATTTCATATATGAGGTAGAAGCATGATCCTCGACAACCTTATCATATGACAGCTCCCAAATCAATTCTACAAGCCACTACTCTCGAGGCTACACTGCTGCAAGAGGAGGATCTCAGACACATCACAAGTATTGTGTCCTCTACCTCCTCACCTTTTATTTTTAATGTCCTGCAATCATCTACTTCATCTACAATTAATCATATTACTAGTCCTCTTATTATGAAGAATAAGTTGGTCCCTATATATTTTCCTATTGCATCTGTGCCTCCCCCAACCCTCCATAGCTTCTTTGTACATCCCCTCTACAAACATGAATAATGTTGAATGCCCCAACATCTCTGGTACTAGCTCCTCTTGCTGATACAACCTTTGATCCTCTTCAAAGGCCCTAATTTGTAATTCTTATGGGTTAGGCAATGACCCAACTCAGACATGCCTAAAAGCCACTAGAGGCAGGCCATCCTCACTATCCAAAGCTATCCATCAGTTCGGGGTTGATGTGGCCTCGGGGAAATAAATCACTAGAAATCGACATAAGGTCAACCTAGTAGGGGTTTCTAAGTAGAAAGTACAAATCCTTGATATCAACCTTACGTTTTATCACTACCAATCTCTCTTAAATATGTTGTAGGGAGAATGGTGGGAAAAAAACACAGAGGAAAAATAGGTTGACACCTAGGATATTTTATCAGAATAGGTTAAACTGGTATATCTTGGTGAGGATACCATGGTTAAAGTGGATCCAGAATTAAAGTACATGGCATACCCCAATAACAGGAGAAAAATATTTCAATTCAACCCCACTAGAGACATTTTCTTGAATAGCAATGATAGGATCATTGACTAAATTCGAAAAACCAAAAGTGTAGGGAGAGTCCAAAATGACTACCTTTCCATATGATTTAACATATGCATCCGATAGACATATCATTCATTGTTTAACATATATAACAAAGGAAGCCAATGGAATATGGAAGAAGAAGTCAATATATAATGCTAAGTTGCGGCAGAGGAAGCAAAAAGAAGAGGATATCTAGTCAAATTGCACGATCCTAACATAAAAAAAAATAAAAATCATATTAACATACTTGCCCAGATTGATGATCCACTTACTACAATTTAGGAATTGGTCTACCAACTGGTAGATCACAATGTACATAAAATTTCCCAGTTACAAGAAAATGCTAGAGCACAAGGGAAAGAAGAATTGTAGATCATCATGCAACATGAATACAATTCTTTTACACAAACCAAATGCAATTTGGAAGGAACTTTGGATATGGTTGCTACACTTAAAGCTGTTATGAAACCAACTCCTAAAATAGAAGAAAAGAGAGATCAACGCCTTAGAAATCAACCTCTTCGAGGGGGAAACCTCCAATACATTACATAAATGAAAAATTCTTGGATGATACAAATGACCAAAACCTCCCCATATATATAGGAGTCCATGGGCCCACAATATAATCCTAGCCGACCTAACAATAATAATGCAAGGGCACAATAATAACAATATTGGGGTTATAGGGGTACAAAAATAATAATAAGGGGACTAAACTAATAACAATAAGGGAATAAACTAGTAATATAGGGACCTAACATGCCCATGTCCTTCAAAAAAGTGTTATCCTCAACGCTTGAGTAGCTATGGATGATTCTGTATAAAATTCTCATCCTCCCATGTAGAATCTTCAGTGGGTAAGTTCTTTCACTTGATGAGATAATCTGAAATTGATCGATTTCGTAGTTGTTGAGTTCTTGTTTCCATGACCACTTCAAGTTCCAATATGATTTTTCCTTCCTCATCAAGTTCTGGTAATATTGTTTGAACTGGAATATTTTCACCTATAACCTTCTTTAAGCATGAAACATGGAAAACTGGATGCACTCACGAAGAATCAGGAAGCTCCAATTTGTATGCCATAGTACCAATCTTTTGCAACACCTTGTAAGGACCATATTACTTTGGCGATAATGTATTATCCTTCTTAGATTTCTTGAGGGAAATTTGTTTGTATGGTTATAGCGTAAAAATACCTAGTCTCCTACATCAAAACTTCTCTTGTTGTGATGTTGATATGCATGTTGTTTCATTCTATTTTGTGACAAATTTAGGTTATCCTTTAAGAGTTGGATAACTTCTTGTTGATGCTCGATGTGATATTCCACTACTTGAACCTTAGAATTTTCTCTTAAAGATGATGTGATGGATGTTGGATGATATCCATAAAGTGCCATAAATGGGGTCATTTTTTCTGTAGTATGGAAGGAAGTGTTATACCACCATTCATTGAGAGGTAACCACTTGACCCATTGTGTTTGTTTATTAGATACAAAACAACAAATATATCCTTCCAAAAATTTATTCACTATCTCAATTTTACCATCAGATTGAGCATGATAAGATGAGCTATGAGCTAATTGAGTACCCAAACAAGAAAATAACTTCGTCCAAAAATTTCTAGTAAAAATGGGATCTCTGTCACTCACAATAATCTTTGGGTTTTCATGTAGCTTTTGAATTGTGTCCATAAATGTAGTAGCAACTGTACTTGCTTTAAATGGATGAGATAATGCACAAAAGTGTGCATACTTGGTAAGTCTATCAACTACCACCATGATGACACTCTTTCCTTCGTACTTAGGTAAATATGTGATAAAATCCATTGAAATCTCCTCCCAACGTTGACTTGGAATGGATAAAGGTTGTAGAAGACCTGGGGTCTTATTTTTCTCAACTTTATTTTGCTGGAAAACCAAAAATTCCGCCAAAAAATTTTGAATATCAGATTTAAAGGCCATCCAAAAAAAATTCTTTCTTCACCATGTGGTAAGTTTTTAAAAATCATAAGTGTCCTCATAAAAGAGAAGTGTGCAATTCCAAAATAATATTTTGTTTTATTTGGGAATTCTTACGAAGATATAAGCAATCTTTGTACCATGAGGAATCATTTTTCCAACTAAATGTATCAGATGTACTAGGATCTTGCTGCAAATTTTGAATGAGTGTCCACACTTCTTCGTCCTTCTTCCATTTATCCCTTGCTTCGGTTATCCAATCTGGTTGGATAATATAAATGGCACAAAGCAATGCTTCCGCCTCTTTATTCTTTCTTGAGAGTGCATCTGAAACAACATTTAGCTTCCCTTTCTTGTATATGATTTCAAAGTCATAACCCAACATCTTTGTGACCCATTTTTGTTGCTCTTCTAAAGATAGTCTTTGTTCCAAAAAGTGTTTAAGACTATCATGATCAGTTTTTACCTTGAAGTGTCTTCCCATTAGGTAAGGTCACCATTTATTTAGTGCATATAGTTGTT
>JAXQQM020076674.1:0-12838 GCA_034641835.2 Pinus albicaulis
CTATTCAATACGATCCATAGGAAATATTGTCATCGATGGAAAAGAAAGCAAAGAACAAAGAACAGGGAATATGTACAACAGGTTGCGCAGGCGTAGTTCGAGCACAATACAGAACAGCAAAGGAGACAGCAGAAGAACACCGCTAAAGCGAATCAACAAATACAGAGGTAGAGTGAAACTATTGAGCAAGGAGGAGTATAGCGATCATGGAGGCAAAGTGAAACGGTCGAGCAAAGTCAACAAGAGGCAAGAAGCCAAGAGCGGCAAAGGCGTTAGGCACAAAGCAGAGGCAATGTAAAATTCCTGAATCGCTTAACCCCAAAGTGAAGGATACATAAACACAATTCTAGGAATCGTATAACCCAAAGCAGCAAAGTATATATATATAAATCTCATTCTGGGAATTGTTACCCATGCTGGAGTATATATGTAGCACATTACATATATTGCGCCTTATGCACAAAGGTTCAAAGCATATATATTAAACTATATTGAGTGCTTTATTATCAGAACCAAAGTACCTCTTTATGGTTGATCACTTCCCAACTAGCATCAGGAATTAAGCAAGGCATCAAACATTCGAATGTAGTTATACGTAATCAAGACCGGACCCGATGGGTGTATGAATTATGATTCAAATGTATTTGAAGTCTGGCATAATCGCATCGGTTCAGTCTAATCGCCTCGGAGATTATAAGAGCATCGGAACATCACAACAGAAAATTGCGATTGTGATTAATCGCAATCGGAGCAGGAGTGGTCAAAAGCATTGGAGTATTCGAAGTCACGATTGCGATCAATCGCAATCAGAGAAATCGCAACAGTGATAAATCGTAATCAGAGAAATCGCAACAGTGACCAATCGCAATCGGATTTAAAGCGAAGCATTGGGACATGCAAATGGAATTTGCGATTGCGATTAATCGTATCGCATCAGAGTAATCGCAATCAGAGCTTCGGAATATTGGAATGTTGGTACATTCAAATGGAAATTGCGATTGCGATCAATCGTAATCGGAAGAAGTCAAGTATAGCATTGGAAAGCGTGGCAAGTGGGCCCGGATATATGACATTCTATTGATTATAGTGGAAGTGGTAGTGTATATGTTAAAACTTTATATAAGCTCGCCAAGAATTGAAATTACGATATATATATATATAAGGCACTGTTATAAAACGTTGTGGCGATTATATTGAAATATGCCGCGTGGTCTGTGGACCCATGGGCCTCGGCTCAAGGTGGAGGGCGATTCTCTATTTAAAACAATTGGGATGTATGTATGTTCCGCTTGCGGAACTTCCACATCAACAAGACACTTGCTACGTGAAAAGAGCTAGAATTTGCCCAGATTTAACGCCAGCTATTACATATTTATATAAAATGCACTGATATAAAAGGCACAGGTACACGTATGTAACAGTTACACCAGAGCAGAGGAAAGAAGAGCAAACAGAGTTGAAAAGAGACAAAACACAGTCACAGAAAGGACAGACACAGTCAAAGAAAGGACATACGCGCAGCGAGCCAAAAGAGGCTGAATGAGCGAGCTAGAGTTTTCGTTATATGTGAATGTAAACATTGTAATTGAATTTTTATTGTTTGTGATGCATTGGCAAGTCTCCGGAAGAGAGCAAATATCCCACTGTAATATTAACATAAGTACCTACAGTTATATTTATTGAATGAAAAAAAAAGGGGAATGAGAAGACAGAAGCCAAAGAGTCATGACTGTTCACTCCAAATTCTTTGTGAAATACAAACAGTCATGTGAGGAAATCTATAAATAATATCATCTTGATATGCAAAGTGAGGTTAGAGAGAGTAAATCTAGAGAAGGCAGAGTACAGAAGAGTGAGGCGGAGAAGATTAAGAAAAGAAGAGCAGAAAGAGAAGCTACAGAACAGAGCTGATATCTGAGGTAAATCAACAAAAATTCAGTTTGATAAATTGAGGAAGTTGGAGCTTCCCTATCAAGTTGCAGCTTGATCGCTGTCAGTTGTAGCTGACTGAGGTTGGAGCCTCTTGTAGGTTGGTGCCTGCAGAAAATCGAAGGGAGTTGGTGCTTCCTTGCAAGTTGTAGCTTGCAGAATTGAGGATAGAGCCTCCTGTAGGTTGGTGCCTGCAGAAAACAGTGGTGAGAGGGAGTTGGAGCTTTCCTTTGCATCACAACAATAATAAGATGTGGTTTTCTCCTTTTATGGGTTTCCACTTACATCTGCTGTCTCTATGTGTGCTTCTTATGTGTTGATGTGATTATTTCAATCTGCTTAATTGCTTGCTGCTCTCAACATAAGTATGGTGTCACATTAAATTAATATTGGCTGCAAATAAGACTGTTCACATATTAAGCTGTAAATAATTTTGGTGAAAATTTTAAAAGGCTTATGTATGTATTAAACTGATTCACTCCCCCCTCTCAGTTTAATTAAAGATTCAACAATTGGTATCAGAGCGGGTTCCTTAGTACCAGTCTAACAACTGAAAGGAGATCCTAGGTTCTCAGGATGGCTAGTAAAGAATGATGCTCAACAAATAAAGCCCCTTTCTTCACTGGTGAAAATTATGCTTTCTGGAAAATCAGAATGAGGACATACATAATGTCTCTAGGAATAGAAGTCTGGGGTGCTGTGGAATTAGGATATGCCCCAAAGGCAACTGACACAGAGAAAGAAAAAAAACAAGATTTTGTGGCTAATTCAAAAGCCATGAATGCCATCTTAAATGGATTGTGTGAAGCATGGTTTATTAAAATAATGCACAAAGACACTGCCAAAGAAATGTGGGATACTCTGGAGAACATCCATGAGGGGGACAAGAAAGTAAAGACTGCCAAACTTCAAGTCTACAGAGCCCAGTTTGAAAACTTAAAAATGGATGATGATGAAGACATTGCTAGCTTCTTTCTAAAGGTTGCAGAAATAGTAAATAACATGAAGGCTCTAGGTGAAAACATAAAAGAAGTTGTAATTGTACAAAATATTCTAAGATCTCTTCCACCCAAGTTTAATCCCAAGGTGTCTGCAATAGAAGAAACAGCTAATTGGGAGACCTTGACCATGAACCAGCTACTTGGAAATCTAACAGAATATGAGATGAGGCTCCCACAGAAGAAGCCAAGTACGAGGGAGGCAGCCTTTAAAACATAAAAGAAGAAAGAAGAAGAGGGAGACATATGCTCTTGCTCGGATGAAGAAGAGGCAAAATTTGTCAAGAAATTGGATAGAGGATCAGGTAAATACAAAGGTAAACTTCCTTTTAAATGCTTTAACTGTGGAAAAGTTGGACACTATGCTACTAAGTGTCCTCACAAGAAAGTAAGGAATCAGCCTCAAGAGTCAGAGAGAAATAAATCAAAGAATTGGCAGAAAAGAAAGAAGTTCAGCAGAAAATCCTTCTACACTCAACAAGACAGTAGTACATCTGAAGATTCAGATGAACCCTCAAGTGAAGAAGGAACCTCCGAATTCTTATTGATGGCCATAGAATAACTTGAAGGACTCCTGCTAGAAGATGAAGAAGAAGAAGGGGAAGTCGACCTTGAGGGGGAGCTAAGAAGTGCTCTGGAAGAGATTGACAGACTCAAACTGAAATGCAGAAAGCAAAAGGACATTCTTCTCAAGTATGTAAGAGAAGAACAAAACTCAGAAGTCCTCATGCAGCTGAAGGTAGAGCTTGAAGAAGCCAAAAAGATAGAAGACATGTTACTTCAGCAAATCAAAGATAAAACCCGAGAACAAGAGAAGCTAGAAGAAGAAGTAGTATGCCTCAGGAAGAAACTAGAAAATGCTCAAAGAAATGTGGCTATAAACTCATCTCAAACAACAAGCTCTAGTAAGTTGAATGAAATTCTGGTTGCTCAAAGATCCCCTATGATAAAAACTGGAATAGGCTATGATGGAGAATCAAGTAAAAGCAAAGAAAAGGTTGACAGAGAGATTATTTTTGTAAAAGCAAAGAAGAATGATGAAGCAGCTCAAACAATTACTACAAAAGAAGATACCTGTAATGAGAAAGACAGATATCAGAGGAAACCACCAGTAGTCAAGAATGGAATAAATACTAAGACAACAGGGAAAGGGACATATGCCTCTGAATATATCAAACTTGGAAGTTTTCAAAGGAGACTCTTCCCTCCTATGAAGAATGCCACCTGTTATGCTTGCCACAAGCTGGGACACATTGCTGCATATTGCCATGCAAAGAGGAGTAATTCAAACCATCAAATGAAGCAAACATTGAAGAGACTGCCTCAAGCAAACAACTGGAAGAGACAACCTTACATCAGGTATGCAAATAATTTCTATGGTTACTGTTTTTATTGTAAGGAATTTGGCCATAAAATTATTGAATGTAGAAAGTATGGACAAATATTGATGCTCAACACCTCAAGGAGGTTTATGAATCAAAGAAGTTTTGTTCATACTCACAATTCTGCAAAAAATATAATAAAATGCTGTATATGCAATCAAGTTGGACATATGCCTTCCAAATGTCCTCTCAGAAGATGTAGTTCATCACCTCACAAAAGATATCAAACAAAAGGGCGCCTCCAGTGGATAAAGAAAATGAATAAATGTGACTTGGCTCTAACTGCTCAAGATCTGAAAAGTCAGTGGTATTTGGATAGTGGCTGCTCAAAACACATGACTGGAGACAGAAGCAAGTTTATAACTCTTGATGAAAAGAAATCGGGCAATGTCACTTTTGGAAATGACAAATCAGGAAATATCAAGGGAAAAGGCTCAGTCATCATAGACAATGGCAGAGGAAAGGCCCAAGATGTACTATATGTAGATGGGCTGAAAGAAAATTTATTAAGTGTCAGTCAGATGTGTGACAAAGGCTGTGAAGTTCTTTTTAGAGCACAAGACTGTGAATTCAGATCAAGCACCACAGGTAAGACTCTGCTCAAAGGTGTTCGAACAGAGAGCAATGTTTACATTGTGAAAGAGGAAGATGAAGCATGCCATCTTAGAAAAATTGAGGAGTCATGGTTATGGCATAAAAGATTGGGACATCTTAGCTTCGATCACATCATGAGACTAAGCAAGAAGAAAGCTGTCAAAGATATGCCAGAAATAAAGTGACCTTTTAATACCATGTGAAAATCATGTCAATTGGGAAAAAAAACATGCACATCCTTCAAAGCCAAAGAGGAGTTATCAATAAGAAGACCACTCCAGCTTGTGCACATGGATCTGTGTGGACCTGCAAGAACTAAAACACCAAGTGGAGAATCCTGCTTCATGTTGATAATAGATGATTTCTCCATAATGACGTGGGTTTCTTTTCTCAAGAATAAATCAGAAGCTCTAGAAAAATTCAAAATATTTAAAGCATTAGCAGAAAATTAGACATGATGCAAGCTGAAATGCATCAGATTAGACAGAGGAGGTGAATTCACAGATTATGACTTTGCATATCTATGCAATGAATATGGCATAAAAAAACAATTTACTATTGCAGGGACACCTCAGCAGAATGGAGTAGCAGAGAGACAAAACATATCTGTTCAACAAATAGCCAGAGCCATGATGCAGGAGAATAATATTCCACAAACCTTCTGGGCAGAAGCAGTGCACACAACAGTGCATATTCTGAACAAAGCCCACTTAAGGCCAAGCAGTGACAAGACTCCCTATGAACTATGGCATGGAAAACCTGCTTCAATTAAACATTTTAGAATATTTGGAAGCAAGTGTTACATAAAGAATAATGATGAAAATCTTCGGAAATTTGATGCAAGAGAAGATGAAGGGATATTTCTAGGATATGCATCCAAAAGTAAAGGGTGCAGGTGCTACAACAAGACTCTTCAGAAAAAAGTTGAATGTATTGATGTGAGATTTGATGAAGAACTTCCAAACAATACAAGAAATCCAGACTACAACAGTCCATCAGAAAACCATGAAGAAGAAGACCAGAATGATGATGAAACAAGAAAGACAACAGAAGATGCAGAACTGAGCTCGAAATCCCCCTCAAGATACACTCAGAAGAATCATCCTGAAGGTCAGATCATAGGAGACAAGAAAGCAGGGGTCCAGACAAGAAGGAAGCTAACAGAACAAACAGAAGAGGTATACATAGCCATGTTGTCACAAATAGAGCCAAAGAAATTTGAAGAAGCCAGCAAGGACAAATCTTGGGTGAATGCTATGAATGAAGAATTGGACCAAATTGAGAAAAATAATACCTGGGAACTAGTGCCTAGACCCACTGAGAAAAATTTCATAGGCTCAAAATGGGTATTCAAAAACAAAATGAATGAAGAAGGACAGGTAATCAGGAATAAAGCCAGACTTGTCTGTAAGGGATACTCACAAATTGAAGGACTGGATTACGATGAAACATTTTCCCCTGTAGCCAGAATGGAAGCTATCAGAATGTTTCTGGAATTTGCTTGCTACCAAAACTTCAAAGTATATCAAATGGATGTAAATTTTGCATTCCTGAATGGAGACTTGGAAGAAGAAGTCTACATGGAACAACCAGAAGGCTTCTTATTGACAGACAAAGAAGACTATGTGTGCAGACTGAAGAAGGCCCTATATGGACTGAAACAGGCTCCTCGTGCTTGGTACTCAAGACTGGATAAATATTTGCAAAAACAGGGTTTTAAGAGAGGTGGAGTAGACAACAATCTATATATAAAAGTCCATGAAAATTAACTCCTGATTGTTGTAGTATATGTTGATGACATTATGTTTGGAAGCAATAGAGAAGAACTAGCAAAAGGGTTTGCTGATGAAATGAAAACAGAGTTTGAAATGTCGATGATTGGAGAGCTCAGTTTCTACCTGGGACTGCAAATTCAGCAAAATAACACAGGTACATTCATCTCTCAAGAAAAATACTTAAAAGAAATGCTGAAAAAATTCAAAATGGAGGACTGCAAACCTGTGACAACCCCCATGATCACGGGATGCAAGCTGTGTGCTGATGATGGGTCTGCAGATGTAGATCAAAAACTCTATAGATCCATGATAGGAAGCCTGCTGTATTTGACGGCATCAAGACCAGACATCATGCTAGCAGTAGGACTAGTGGCTAGATATCAAGCAGCGCCTAAACAAAATCACCTTCTTGCAGTTAAAAGAATATTCAGATATCTACAAGGAACGACACAATATGGACTTTGGTATCCTAAAGGCAAAAGCTTCACCTTGACAGCATACACAGATGCAGATTGGGCCAGCTGTGTGGATGACAGAAAGAGTACAAGTGGAGGTGCATTCTATCTAGGAGAAAGTCTGGTGGCATGGTTAAGCAAGAAACAAAGATCTATCTCCCTGTCTACAGCTGAAGTAGAATATATAGCAGCAGCAGCATATTGTACACAAGTCATGTGGATGAAGCAGACTCTTCAAGACATGAAGGTAAGCATTAATGAACCTATCTCAATCAAATGTGATAATACAAGCGCTATAAGTATATCAAAAAATCCTGTGCTTCACTCAAAAACTAAGCATATCCCAATCAAGTATCACTTTCTCCGAGAACAAGTGGCTCAGAAGATAGTAAAGCTGGAGTATGTGCCAACAAAAGAACAGACAGCTGATATATTTACCAAACCTCTTGCTAGAGAATCATTTCAATATTTGAGAGATAAATTAGGGGTAGTATCTGCAGATACTAATCTCTAATATGAAGAGAAAGCACAATCTCAGGGGGAGAACAGAAACGAAAATATCATTCCTAAAGGAAATCAACAAGCAAGGGAAGCATAAAACAGGTCCACATGATCAAAGAGATATAAGATAATATTCTCAGTATTATCAGCATTCAGCATGAAAAAGGTCAGTAGCAGAGCAAAAATAACATTAACTTGCTTACACCTAAAGTAGTATATTGAGCGTTGAAGCAATATCTTCTTCTATATATATAATTGCATGCCTTCCTGAAGCCGAAACATGTATATCTCCAAAGTTTTTTTTTAATATCAGTTACAAAACTATGCGAAGGCTGTTTGCTGAGTTTTCAATCAAATATCTTGAATATGCTTTTGCGGAAATTCACTCTGATAGAACAGTCAAAATATCTGAAGAATAAAGGAATAACTGTGATTACCATCTAAATAAAACTGCACAGTTGATAAGTAAAACTGACCAAAACATTGAAGGGTTTGTTTTGAAAACACATTATACAAAAAGGAAAGTCAGTTAGCTTCTAATATTGAAAGATATTGCCCATTCTTACAATGAGCTGTAAGCTCTGGTTTGATTCATTGTTTACAACAGAAACAAGGACCTTTTAGTCGTTAAACGCATCGTCCCTATCTGCAATCTAGCACAGATTACAAACAACAGGCACTACAGATGAAACACAACTATAAAACATATATTGGCTCACTATATCAGATAGAGAAAAAACGTATATTCAAGTTCAATAATCCTTAAAGTGTTCTCTCAACAAGTCCTGTACAACAATCTGGAGCAGCAGGGTACAAAGACAGAAAATGGTGGCGCCAGTTCTTTCATTGATGTCAAAGGGGGAGGAAGAGCAAGCAACAGAAGAAATGATTCTAACAGGCAAACAGAGGAAGTGTATTGCCATCAATGACAAAGGGGGAGACTGTTAGAAATATTGTCATTGATGGCAAAGAAAGCAAAGAACAGCAGCAGGGAATATGTACAGCAGAAGGTAGAGGCAGAGGTCGAGTAGCGCTGAAGCAGAAACAGACAAAGGAGACAGGCGAAAGAACACTGCTAAAGCGTAACAGTCAAATACAGAGGCAGAGTGAAACGGTCGAGTAGTGGAGGCATAAGTAACGAATATGGAGGCAGTGAAACGGTCGAGCAGTGGAGACAGAGGCAACAAATACAGAGGTAGTGAAGTGGTTGAGCGGCAGAGGCGTTAGCACAGCAGAGGCACAGAAAATTCCAGGAATCGCTTAACCCCAGGCGGAAGGATACATAAAACAAATTCCGGGAATCGTATAACCCAAAGCAGCAAAGTATATATATATACAAATCTCATTCCGGGAATCGTTACCCATGCAGGAGTATACATACAGCGCATTACATATTCGGCGCCTTATACACAAAGGTTCAAAGCATAATATTAAATGATATGGAGCGCTTTATTATCAAAACCCAAGTACCTTATATGGTGGGACCCTTCCCAATCGCATCGGATTTAAGCAAGGCATCGGAACATGCAACAGAAATTTGCGATTGCGATTGAAGACCGGACCCGATGGGTGTATGAATTATGATTCAAATGTATTTGAAGTCCGACATAATCACATCGGATCAGTCTAATCACCTCGGAGATTATAAGAGCATCGAAACATCACAAAAGAAAATTGCGATTGCAATTAATCGTAATCGGAGCAAGAGTGGTCAATAGCATTGGAGTATTCGAAGTTGCGATTGCGATCAATCGCAATCGGAGAAATCGCAACAGTGACCAATCGCAATCAGAGTTAAAGCGGAGCATCGGGGCATGCAAATGGAATTTACGATTGCGATTAATCGTATCGCATCAGAGTAATCGCAATCGGAGCTTCGGAATATTGGAATGTTGGTACATTCAAATGGAAATTGCGATTGCGATCAATCGCAATCGGAAGAAGTCAAGTATAGCATCGGAAAGCGTGGCAAGTGGGCCCGGATATATGACATTCTATTGATTATAGTGGAAGTGACAGTGTATATGTTAAAACTTTATTTAAGCTCGCCAAGAATTGAAATTACGATATATATATATATATATATATATATGGCGCTGTTATAAAACGTTGTGGCGATTATATTGAAATATGCCGCGTGGTCTGTGGACCCACGGGCCTCGGCTCAAGGTGGAGGGCAATTCTCTATTTAAAACAATTGGGATGTATGTATGTTCCGCTTGCGGAACTTCCACATCAACAAGACACTTGCTGCGTGAAAAGAGCTGGAATTTTCCCAGATTTAACGCCAGCTATTACATATTTATATAAAATGCACTAATATAAAAGGCACAGGTACACGTATGCAACAGTTACACCACAGCAGAGGAAAGAAGAGCAAACAGAGCTGAAAAGAGACAAAACACAGTCACAGAAAGGACAGACACAGTCAAAGAAAAGACATACGTGCAGCGAGCCAAAAGAGGCTGAATGAGCGAGCTGGAGTTTTCATTATATGTGAATGTAAACATTGTAATTGAATTTTTTATTGTTTGTGATGCATTGGCAAGTCTCCGGAAGAGAGAAAATATCCCACTGTAATATTAACATAAGCACCTACAGTTATATTTATTGAATGAAAAAAAAGGGGAATGAGAAGACAGAAGCCAAAGAGTCATGACTGTTCACTCCAAATTCTTTGTGAAATACAAATAGTCATGTGAGGAAATCTATAAATAATATCATCTTGATATGCAAAGAGAGGTTAGAAAGAGTAAATATAGAGAAGGCAGAGTACAGAAGAGTGAGGCAGAGAAGATTAAGAAAAGAAGAGCAGAAAGAGAAGCTACAGAACAGAGCTGATATCTGAGGTAAGTCAGCAAAAATTCAGTTTGATAAATTGAGGAAGTTGGAGTGTTATGAATCTAATTCATAACTAAAGTAATAAATATAGTTATTAATAGAATAAAATAGAATAAATGTAATTACTAACTAATCAATTAGGATTATGTTAAATAATCATTAGGTTAATGAAAAGGCATGTCTAAAAGACATGCCTGTTCATGAAAAGGTACCTGCATAGGTATAAAAGCGGGACCTCATTGTAATCATTCAATCATGTCATATCTTATCAATAAAATATTATTATTATAAATACATCTTGTGTATTTTTATAATTAAAGCTATTTCTGCTATCAAAGTCAACAAGCATACAAGTCTTCCGCTACAGTATTCAAAATTACGAATTCCGCTGCTACAGTGGTATCGGAGCCATATTGTGGACAACTTGAAGCAATGGCACATAACATTGTTCTACAAGCCTACGAACATAGTTTACAAGCTCGAGCACTTTATTTACCATATAATGTGCCATTACGTCAAGATCCCAAAAGAATTGAAATAATTAGAAAAATGCTAGAAAAACTTGAGAAGTTATGTGCAAAATATCCTGCAGCAGTCCATAATAAAAAAGATGAAAAATGCAGTAATAATAATAAAGCAGTTAGTTTTTCTAAAGGGAAATCAAGTAAAAAATCCATGGAAAAGTCAACTAAATATATCCCTCCACCAATGCGTAATAAAAGTAAAGAAGAAGGGAAATGTTGGAAATGTGGAGACAAATATTTCGCAGGACATATATGTGCCTTTTATACAAAAAATGAAATCACCACCGTTCAAATAAAAGACAAAGATATTGAAAAAAAGATTTATGATGATGATGGAGATAAAGATGGTGACATGAGTGACAGTCAAAGGTATATGACAACTGAAAATATAAATACAGTTGTAGTTGATGAAGGGGTAAAGATTACTGATTTTGTTGATAAACAAGGTGAACAATTTCATAAAATTGTTGAAAAAGAAAAAGTGAATTATGAGAAAGAAGTAATTGAACTTGGCAGTGGTCATATTAAAACAGTCAGAAGTAAACCAGATGCCATGAAATTCTCATTGCCTAGCAGCAGAAGCTCTGTAGTTGAGGCAAAAAATATAGATGTTTGTGAATCAGAGAGCCCTTTGAATGGTGGAAATGATGGAGATAATTTGTTTAAGGTTATGCCGATAACTACTGAAACCCTAGAAGATAGGAAGGCAACAGTTATTCCAATGTCTGTTGAAGGCTGCTTGGTGGAGTTCACGAGGCCAGAAACCCTTAGTGGGGTAAATGGATGGAGCTGTCCAAATTGTGCTTCTAAGCTTGTTACTGCTTCTGATAATTTGAAAAATACGATAGGAAATGTAGAGCAGGCCATGGAATTTAACGGCAGGTTGAATGCAGAATCTGTATATGATTCCTCTGTACAGGGGGTTTCATTCAATGATGTAGAGGGTCGTTCCAACAAAAATGTTTTAAGAATTTCTCTGGTTAAACTCTTCAATTCTCGTTTGACCTCTTCTTCACTTGATGTAATGTTTTAGACCTAAATCCCATTTTCCAAATTTGAGGTTTTAAAACAAGCCAAAGAGTCATGACTGTTCACTCCAAATTCTTTGTGAAATACAAACAGTCATGTGAGGAACTCTATAAATAATATCAACTGGATATGCATAAGTGAGATTAGAGAGAGTAAATCTAGAGAAGGCAGAATATAGAAGTGTGAGGCAGATAATATTAAGAGAAGAAGAGCAGAAAGAGAAGGTACAGAACAGAGCTGATATCTGAGGTAAATCAGCAAACATTCAGTTTGATAAATTGAGGAAGTTGTAGCTTCCCTATCAAGTTGCAGCTTGATAGCTGTCAGTTGTAGCTGACTGAGGTTGGAGCCTCCTGTAGGTTGGTGCCTGCAGAAAATTGAAGGGAGTTGGTGCTTCCTTGCAAGTTGTAGCTTGCATAATTGAGGTAGGAGCCTCCTGTAGGTTGGTGCCTGCAGAAAAACAGTGGTGAGAGGGAGTTGGAGCTTGCCTTTGCATCACAACAATAATAAGATGTGGTTTTCTCCCTTTATGGGTTTCCACTTACATCTGTTGTCTCTATGTGTGCTTCTTATGTGTTGATGTGATTATTTCAATCTGCTTAATTGCTTGCTTCTCTCAACATAAGTATGGTGTCACATTAAATTAATATTGGCTGCAAATAAAATTGTTCACATATTAAGTTGTAAATAATTTTGGTGAAAATTTTAAAAGGCTTATGTATGTATTAAACTCAGATTACCCACCCCCCCCAATTCCCCCCCCGTCTCAGCTTTACTAAGGGATTCAACACACAATCTTATTACCAATGA
>JAXQQM020060052.1:0-458366 GCA_034641835.2 Pinus albicaulis
ACATGACCCTCTTAATCTCTTCAGCCCTAGCTTCCTCATGAGTAAGCCACGAGGCTAGTTAGATTAACTATATATCTCCTAGCCTTGAGTTAAGATCCAAAATTTTCATATCAGTTATATCAGATTATGTATGTAGAAATCAGTCACTCTAGCTTTGTCTTCAACACTGGCCTTTTGACAAAAATAAATGAACTTTTGATAGTCCTGAAAATGAAGTGACTCATACTATGCTAGTTTCTTGATTTGAAATTAAATCCACTACTCTTTGAGTAACATATGATAGTTATTGGATGGGTTACTACATTGAATAGCCTCCATACCCAATATTTCCATAGTGGAAAGATGTTCATCTTTCTCCTGCAACTGGTCTCTTAATCTCTGGTGTTCTATTTGCATCTTCTCCCTCATAATTTCCTCCTTGAATCTCAAGTCAACGATATTCTCACCCATATTTTTCATACTTTCTTCCATTAGTCCCACATCCTCAACTCCTTTGGACCTTGCAATTTTCATCGACCAGTGGATTCTAATTTTTTCTTTTTATAGCTCAAGGAGGATTGGCACTGCAAACTTGGTAGGTATTATTTTCCCTTGCTCATAAATTTCTTAATAAGACCCAAGATATGGTTTTTGATTAGGTTCTTACAACACTTGTGACCCTTCACCTACTTATTGAATTTCTGCAACACTTTTCAACAATATTTCCTTTTCTTCTTGTAGAAATTATCTTCCTCCTTGTAGCATGGAAAATTCCTCTTATAGATGTTTAGCCTTGGCTCCCCTAGTGTTTGAATTATTCTGAAAGGCTTGGGGCTACATTCCCTTAGCCTAGAGGGAGGTTATTTCTTCATTTTTATGCTTATTCTCCTACAATTATTCCTCTGGGTGACTAGATGACCCCTCAATTTTGATGGGGGTTGTTGACGAAGGTTTCGATATTCCTCATTTAATCCTAGTCCTCTTCCTCTTTCTGAAATATATAGGGTGTTGTATTCACTTACTTGATTTAGTATTGAATGATGTACCCAAGGCTTCCAAGGTGGAAACCACCTCTTCCTCAGTATTTCTCTCTTAAACACTAGATTTTTGTTATTCTCTTCTCCTTTTTTAGGTCTAGAATATTCCTCAATGAGATTTGAGGTTCATTGTTCTCATTTCTCTCCTTATTTTATATTTTCATCTTATTTTTCCTTTGGTTCTTTTTCTTGTTCTTCAACCTTTTCCTTGTATTCACCACCATCTTCTTTTTCTACAGATCAATCCTTGGTTGTCTCTTCAAGTTCCAAAAATATGTTTCCTTGTGTTTCAAGAAAATTTTCCTTATCCATATCCACAAAATCTATTAATGATACAGGGTGTGGAACATATTCTAGGGAATCCATGACAATAAATATTATTAGCCTGTGATGGTATATATACTGTTGTTTTCCCCCTATTACACTCTAACTCATTTCTACCATAGACTAGAAAAAGAAATAGGGAATGTTCAATCTGCTTGGGATAGGAAATTCCATTTGGAATCTTAGTTGATAGAGTAGTATAAATTGATAGGCATAAAAAATAATAACCCTTCCCTCAAATGAAATATATTTTAGAATGTGATAGGTCACATCATACCAGGGGTAGGGTAGGCTCTACCTCCTAACCCCATCGGTGTCTTCAATATTTTTCTCCTCGGGGAGGAAGAAATTTTGATTGGCTATAATAGCCTCATTTCTTTCCTCCTTATTCCATCTCACTCCCAGGGATAACATACTCACTTTGCTAACAAATTATTCATTTAGATGGATAGTTAGTCCCCTCACAATGGTGGTAGCACTATCTTCTCCTTGATTTTGAAGGTCTACTGCAAACTCATGGGTAATTTCATCATCAAACCCTTTGAAATTCTCAAATAATTCCAACCCCTCGTGGTTTGCAAATATTTATCTGATCTTAGGGTGTTGGTGGATCCTCGAGGATTCTGTGGGATGTCTCTTATTAAAAATATCCCCCATGACTTCCTACTATAGCTTCTCAAAAAAATTGCAAGGGAATTATACTACCAATTATCAGTTTCAGATCAACTTAGGGTTTCAAAATAGGAACAAACGGAGAAATTTTCTTGGTTAGTTAGTGGGAGGAAAAATTTCATGCCAATATCAAGACAAGTTCATATTCCTATAATAATGTTGAACTTCACATGAGAAAAACTTCACACTTAAATTTATTTTGTTTTCATGGTTCTGCTACAGGATGTTCCCTAGAGGAATTACAGAAAAATTGCAAAAAACTTTTGTTTACAAGAAGTGAGGAGAATCAAGTTTCTATCCCTCCCTAGGTGATTCCTTCATAATTATAGGGTTTTATGGCCAGTATTTCTCAATATAGGGCTCCTTTACACCTCCTGAGACAATCATGTAGCACACAATTTGTCTCCTATAACACCTAGTTTATGTTATGTAGCACTTAACCCAACTCTTGTAGAAGTTATCCTCTGGTCCTATAACCTCTCTATGGCAGCCTATGAGATCCCTAGTGTAGCTAACTCTACTCCCAATTATTGTAGTGGGCATCCTTACCATTTTGGTAAAAATGAGGCTTAGAAATTCTTTTATGTCTTTGGTCATTTGGTGGTGGGATCAACATATTGTATGAGCTAACCCCCACCTACCACCTTCGTACTTCCATCATAGGCCCAATGGCTCACCCTCGTAGTCATCACTCTTTTTTATTTTTTATTTTTCTCCATGTGTGATGGGAAAGAAAGTTAACTCCAACTTCACTATTTGAGGGTGGTCAATACTTCTACACCACTTCAAGCCTACAAATCCTTGTAGGCTCGTGCATTAAAAATAAATTTTTAACCATAATATGCTCAAAAGGAGAGGTGAAGTGAATACTTCTGTCTACCTATTGTTTTCTTGTTGATGTGTTGATCACTTGATGTTTTCATGGAATTTATGGACATGGGTGAGGCTTCTTTTAAGTGTATTTTGAGATGTCATTGATTTGTCTCCCTTGAATCCTACAATTTCTTGAGAAATATATATATTTTTTATGTTCTTTTGTTGAATGAAGATCGATGATGCAAGTCTTTTTTCCAAGAAAGTGATCTTTAGATCAGATGTTGTTTCTTGTTAGGTGATCAAGAATCCTTTAGCAACTAATATAAGGTCATGTAGTTGCTTTAGGATCATATTTGTAATCCTAAAATGATCCATGGTGAATGACATTTAGATCTGGTGCTCTAGCTATGGTATGGCAGAGGATGGGCAAACTTCTACAGGATTGTGTGTCTTCTTGTAGAAGTCACACAAACCTTGTTAAGACCTTTGATTTCTCCAAATACCACTTTAGAAATTTTTGATAATTTACTGAAAATCTAAGGATGGGTGTAAAAGAGCTATGTGGTGGTAGGAAAGATGGATGAAGGGTAAAAAGGAAAGTTTTTTATGAATATAGAGGGGAATGGAAGTGGAGAAAAGTAAAACTGATGTGGTGAGTGGTTGATAAGGTCATTGTCGACCTTCTCCCTTATTCCTGAAAAGAAAATACATAGACTTCCTCTTATCCTTGTATCGATCAACATTTTGTAGCAATCTGGGACAATCTTATAGTAGTTCAGGACTGTGGAAGAATCAAGCGAGGAAGGCCCTCTAAATATTAAAAAAAATTGAGATAATTAATGGAGCTATGGAGGACATGCAAATAATTAACTTGGAGGATGTGAAGGTGGGGTTTTAAAGCTTCTTCCCTTTCTGCTATCTTCTTTTGACTGTGACTAGAACCCTGTAAATGAAATGTTAGCAAAATGATATAAAGGCTCGGGTTTGTTTTTCTTTGTTTTTTTTCTTCATTTTGTTTTGAGGCTTATAGGCTGCCTAAAAGGAGGTTTTCAACCTACATTCAACTCCTTACTTATTGAACTAGTAAACTCCTCCTTTGATAGAGGTTTCTTGTATAGTTTCAACCAATAACCATTGACTAAAAGTGAAATTCCTTCTTCATCAATTGTTCCAATATGGAAAAAACCATTCTTGTTATCACCAAAAAATGATCACCTAGCCATTTCTAACTAAGTGGATCGAAATACACCATGTAAGACCACTTTTACCATATTAAAATTGCAATATATGAAATAGTTTGATAAACCATATTTTATTAAATTATTCACCCCGCGAGGAATAATTAAATAAATCATTATTTATTTTATTTTACTCTCGGAATAATTATTAAATCATTATTTAATAAATACCTCTTGTCACATTTGATCCAATAATGAGAAATAATTAAATAAACCATTATTTATTTGATTTTTCTCTAGGAATAGTTAATTAAATAATTATTTAGTTATTATTATTTGTCAAATTTAACTAAATCACCCGGGAATGATTAAACAAATCATTATTTGTTTATTATTCCTTAACCACATCCTTGAAATAATAAATAAATCATTTGTTTGTTTATTATTTCCAAATAAAGGTATTTAACCAATTTAAATATATTTTCCCTCCAAAAAATATAATAAAATATTTCAAGCGGTTAAGTTCTAAATTGTGGTTAATAATATTTTATTCTTCTCCATTTTTTAGAGTAACCCAATATTTTGTTATAAATAAGAGATTTTTTCCATCCATTCCTCACCATGATCACTAGCATCTTCATTATTATCATCCTTTATCAATTGAGCTCCCACATGAGTTCAACACACATTATTTTGGTTTCATACATCAGAGAGAGAGAGAGATACAATACTGAAGCAACAAGGAAAACCAAAGGACCCATCCCATTGAGGGGGATATGTAACCTTCATACAAGTCTCCTTCACCAGTTGTAATAAAAGTATTTTTCATTCTAAATTTCTTTATTCGTGCTTGGGGTTTTATATTAGTTTTTATTATTTTTGTTTAATGCTTTGTTCTGCACATATATATTGTTTTGTGGGTTTTCTTTTAAATTTCTATTACAAGTATGAAGTGTCGAATAGCCCATCTATTGTTAGGGCCATTAGCCACTTGTGGCTTAAGTGAAGCATTTTTGGTACACTTGATATAAAACTTCACACTAAAAATTATCATGATACTTTTCAACTAGATAAGGACATAACCATCTTATCATCAACTTTCTCTTGAATTCCTTGAATCTGGAGTCATACAATAGGGCCCAATCACCCTCCCGGAAGGTCCTTTCTTTGATTTTTTTATCATGCCAAATATTCCCTTATAATTGGACCACCTCAGTAAGCTTGAGAGCCTAAAACCTAAATTCCTCAAGAGAATTGAGTTGTTTTATCCTCTACTATTGAGCTTTGGTGATGTCTAGGTCGAATTACGCTGCCATTATTTGGGTGTTTTACTTAAATTCATTGGACAACAAAAAAAAAATCCATAAACCAACTCAAAGGGAGTGAACCTAGTGGTGGTTTTCCATATGGTATTGTAGGCCCAATTTTCTTCCATATGTCTGCCTACCCAATCCTTTTTATTATTGGTGACAACTTTTGTTAAGATGCTCTACAAAGCTCTATTTTCCACCTTCACCTACCAATTTTCTTGAGGATTATAAGGAGTGGATTTTTTGTGCCTTATGTGATCCTACTCCATGATTCCCTAAATTAGATTTGAATTGAATTTAGCTCATTGATCAGTGACTAGATCCCTTGGGAATCCAAACTTATAGAAGATGTTTTCCTTTAAAAACTCTACCACCTTTTTCTCATTTTTTTCTTTAACTTCCTTCACTTCATCCCACTTTGTCAAACAATCATTTCACACAATGACATATCTCTTTTGTCTAGATGGGTGGTTAATTGGTACAATGAAATCCATGCCCCACTTCTCAAATGGCTCAAGAGTCACTTTAGGTTGTAGGGGAATTTCAACCTTTGGTGTAGGATTTCCTATCCTTTGGCACTCATCACATCTAGTAGTGTATCTCCTAGCATCCTAGTGTAGGGTAGGTCAATAGTAGTCTGCTTGGAGGATTTTGAAGGTTTTCCTCTTGGAAAAAAAATGGCCCCAAGAGGGTCCCACATGGAATGATAATAGTATGTCAAAGACCTAATAATCCCTTACACACCTCCTCAATATTTGATCTGGTCCCAATCTGAAAATATTTCCCCTAATCCAAGTGAAAGGGGAAATTTTTCCGACAATTCTACACTTCTCCTTGGAGGAAATATTAGGAGGGAATCTCCTAGAAACCAAGTAATTTTCTAGGTCATAAAACCAAGGATACAACAATGAAATATAAAATAGGTGCTCATCTGGGAGCTAATCATCTATCATCTCTTCATTTTCTACAAGAAATTTTAGTCTAAACAAAAAATTTGCAACTGCATTTTCCTTCCTTGGATTGTCAACAATGGTTATATCAAATTTTTGCAAAAACAATAGCCATATAATGATCCTAGAATTCACATTAGGTTTTTTCATTAAATATTTAATGGTTTCATGATCAGTATGTATAAATACTTGGTACCCTGTGATATAATGCCTAAACTTGTTTAAGGAGTGCGCAATAGATAAAAAAAAAATCAGTAACAATGTAGCTGTGTTTATCTTTGGATATATTCTTGTTGATAAGATATATGGCATAGGGAAATTTACCTTCCACTTGTCCCAAGGATTCTTACACAACCTTGTCGGATGCATATATGTCGATGTGGATAGGAAAGGCCTAATTAGGACCCCTAAGAATAGGTTTAGTAGCAAATTTCTCTTTCATCTCTTTGAAAGCCTCTTGATATTAATTTTTCCAATAAAAATATGAATCGTTACTTTACAATCCAAGCAAAGGTGAGGCAATTTTACTAAAATCCTTAATAATTCTCCTATAATATCTAGCTAGTCCAAGGAAACTCCTAACATCCCTTTGTTTCTGAGGGACAAGGACACTTTTGATAATTACCTAGGACAATTCCTGTATTCATAAGAAAATCACACTTTTCTAGGCGTAGTGAGAGATTGACTTCAATGCACTACTTAAAAATTTACACAAGTTGGATAGAGCTTCTTAGAAGCATTGGATATGGTGCTACATGAGTTGGAGATGAATCTACCGGTGTTAGATGAAGTTTGACGATTATAGGTAGTTATATGACTTGATTTTGCTGTTGCAGGTGTTGGAGATGCTACTACATGTACTAGAGATGTTTCTACAGGTGTTGGAGATGTTTTACAAGCTCTAGAAGAGTTGAGCTACTAGATGGAAATCACTTGATGTATGCCATGCAATTATGAGTATGATGCCATCTTTTGAGCTTTATGTATGCTTTTATAGTGTCAAAGCGTGTGGGGAGGTGTGTCATGATGTCCATAGATTACTCCTAGATATCAACTCCAAGTGGTGGCTTAAATAGATGTAAAACATGAGTTTTAAGGGATATACGAAATTTTCTTCACAAGAGTTGTGTATACCCAATATTATACACAGGTTTCCTGAGATTCATATATACATCCTGGAAGTGTTTTTCTCTCCATTCCTTGCGCATCTCAGGTTAATTTATGGTTTTTCCATCTTATCTTGTTCAAAAAATTTCATCTAAATGTAAGAAAAGTTCAAGGAGATTCTAAAAAGAGATTAACATTGAAAATATATTTTATGAAGTCAAGTTAGTGGCTTGATCAAGTCAATGAGCTATATCTAGATCAAATCAAGCATATGAACAAAGATTGTGGAGCTCAGTAGTTATTGGTAATTATTGAGTTGAGAACCTCAGTTTATCTATTTAGTTAAGGAATCTCAATGATAGTATGGTTGATTCTCTTGATGTGTTGAGTGTGATTGAGAGTGGATAAGAGTGTCAAATTTGTGCGAGGGTTGTATGATGCAGATTTTCTGAAGCATATTGTAGGTGTTTAAATAGTTTAGCTGAAGCATGTTTCAACCAACATTTTGAACATAGAATGAGGAGATGAAGTAGAGATTGATTGTATATATTCTTGGTGTTTGGTAGAAATTTTTTTATTCACTATTTGGTTGGGTGTGTGCAATAAAAATTTGTGAGTGGTTTTTATATTCCAGTGAGGGTTTTTATTATGCATTTTTCATATCATTTTATGCATTGTTTGTTTTTATTCATTTTTATTTGGATTTTTTTTTTTATGATTTCAAGAGATTTTTGTTGTGGTGTTCATGTTGAATAGTTCTCGGTTCCATTCTAAAAATGTATGAAACGAGAACCATATAGAGGAGTGGAGTTGGAGGACTCTGATGAAATCAATATAAGTAAGCAGTTTTCTCAACCCAATGGTGGTTGGATAGCTTAGAAGAAACTTTTTGAGGCTTTTGGTCATGGTGGCTTCTAGTAGATCGAATTTTGTAGAGTCGTTTGATAGTTCAGGAGTAACCAGGCGAGGATAGTTGATCATGGTGGCCTTCAACGAGTTGTAGTGTGTAGATATGCATGAGAAAGAGATATCCATTTGATAGTAGCCAGCTAAGTCTCTATGTAAAAAAATTTATTGACATAATAAAATATTTGAGGAGCACAACAAGAGCAGGTGGTTTTTTTCCCTAGAGAGTTTTTTCAACCAGAAATATCTATGTCTATTGTGTTAATTACTTTCATGGTTTTATGTCTATATTTGATGCTCTGATCTATGGTTTTGTGTTTTAGTTTATGTATGTTTAAAATAATAAAATTTTTGAGAGAAATATACAAGTGCCTTCACTATTGATTCACCCCCCCTCTCAGTAGTGATCTAGTTTCCAACATATGGGCTTTTCTATGCACTCATGTGCTCAAGCAAGTGGAGAAAAACACCTAGGGTGCATTGGCGCACTCCAAAGGGTCGAAGGGGTGATTTTTTGGGTTTTAGGGCCTTCACCATGTGCTCATGAGCTCAAGGAGAAAGGGAGGTAATATTTTCACAATCCTAAGGGATGAAGTACGATGCAGTCAAGTCTTCATGCCTTTGAGGTGCGCTCATGCACTCAAGGGCAAGGAGGGCTCATTGTCACATGATAAAGGGAAGAAGGAAGATACTTCATGTGTTCATGTTGTGCTCATGCACTAAAGGGAGGGAATAGTTATTTTTGGTGAAGAAGTGCACTCAAGAGGAAAAATTGATCATTCTGGGCACAATTTTGGAGACTGATTGGGCTTGAAAATCAAGAAGTGCACTCTACCTTTTGGAAGCTTAGAAAAAAGTTTAAACAACAGGATTTAATGATTAATATGAGAAGAAGAATGATAAACAAGGTTATTTAGTTGTTGTCGCATTCACGGTGGAATATGTAAAGGTCAAAAAATGTGAAGAGTTTCTACATTTGACAATAGATCAACACTTGCATCCTGAATATTGAGCATAAATGCCATCAAACAAACTGATTAAAAAAAAAAAAAAAAAGATAGTGGAATCATGAAAGGGAATGAAAATATTCGACACGCAAAACTTATTTGTAGCGTTGCTTGATGAAGAGTTTCTTGATTCCCAGTTGTGCACCCAAATCAGATAGAATTATTATGTAAATGAATTATTAAATCTATTGATTTAAAGAAGTTAACATGTAAAATTGATTCATGCATGAGCGCCACTTGTCGAAGAGTGAAAGGATTAGTTAATAAAAGGTAAGTGGACTCCTATTTTGTATGAGTGCGAACACACGCAACAAGTTATTCATGCATGCACCCAGGAAGATCACATGCCTTTGAAATGAAGGAGTGTGCTCAAGCAGGGCGCACTTGCTCAACATGAAGGAGTATGCTCAAGGATGGAACACCTCTTCAGCCTGAAGGAGTGTGCTCAAGTTGAGCACATGTATTCACCAACTTGGAGTGTGATTTTTCTTTTCTAGTTGTTTTTATCGCTTTTGTTTGCTTTTTCTACACTTTTGAGTGTTTTTCAAGTGTCTGCATGGTGAGAAGGAAAGTTTCCAATTCGATAAATATCATGAGATCACCTAACCATGGACTATCTAACTCAAGCGCTTATAATGTTTATGTGATGATTCTTAGGAAACATTTACTTAGCAGGTTGCGACACTAGGAGAAAACAAAAGAATAGAAAATCAAACAACATGGAAACACAAAGGAGATTGAAACAACAGTTGATGCAGGCTCCAATTGAAATAGGAAAAAATTGTGGAGGGTCATTGTCACCACGAAAACACCTTGTTAAGTTACCTATAGTCAACATAGATACTCCACTTCCCATTCTTCTTCGGTACTATAACAAGAGGAGACACCCACTCACTATTTGAAATAGGATAAATGAATCTTGCATCAAATAAACTATGTAGTTCTTCTTTAACAATGAATTTAAGGGAAGGGTTAATTATCCTTTGGGGTTGTTACATAGGTTTATATCCCTCTTTAATGTAGATGTGATGTGTACAAACTGAGGGATGCACCACTTTCATCTCTTTATAGTCCTGATAAAAGGCATCAAGATGTTTCTTTAGCACAATGAGTAGTTTCTCTTCTTTCTGTACTGAGAGGAAAGCACTGATTTTTAGGGTTTTAGATGGATTGATTTCCATAATATTAGAATGATCTTAATCAAAACCAATAGTGAATAGTTCAACACATGGATTGTTCTCAGGTTTCCCTAAGGATTATTCTACTATCTCATCAATTGGCATGGCAGCAAGAGGTTGGTTTTGCATAAGGTTATCAATAAGGTAATCCTCATTTAGTTAGTTTCTTCCTACAGTGGTGTCTAATGTATAGATTAGGTAGGGGATTGACTGATAAAAAATTTCCTATTCTTCTTCCTCTACCCACATAGGTAAATCATGCTCAAAAAGGGGTTGAGTAGGGGGTATAATACAAGCTACTTTGTAAGCTACCCATTTTTAATTGTCATGTTTCTGGCCTTGTAACTGATGTAAGCATTAGAAGCAGCTAGCCAAGGCCTCCCTAACATGAGAGGATACCCATTAAAATTGGTTTTAGGTTGGAGTATAAGGAAATATGTGGGGTACTCACAGGAATCAATGGAGACCATCACATCATCAATAACACCCTAGGGGGATATTATGGATCTGTTTGCAAGCTACAACACTATGGTGGTATTCCTCAAGGCTCCTTGGAGGTTTAGATTCAACATAGTTTCCCTGGTCATGACATTGATTTCATCCTGGAATTCAATCAGTGTGTTGGGACTACAATACTGTTAATGTGCACATCCATTACCGAGCTACCAAGATCCAAATAATTTGGGGAGATGACCTTCCTAAGCATTAGGTCAGCTAGATGCCCAACAACGTTGATAGTGGGGCCATATATTTGCTTTCTTCTAGGCCTCTTGAAACACTCTTCCCTGATAATATTGTTATAGATGAGAAGATATTTGATGGCCTAGAGAAGGGGTATTTTAACACACAAGTTCTTTAGTTCTCCTAGAAGTTTAGCCTCTTCTCGAGTGTGTTGTTTAGGTTGGACCAACCTTTCAGGATAGGGAGGTATATTGGCTTGAGGGGAAATGTCTTCCTTTTCTTATTCAAGATATTTAGATGGAGAAAGTGAGTGAGAATCTAGAAGTACCTTCCCAAGCATAAGGTTGATTTCATAGATCTCCACAACATATGCAAGATAATATTTTTCCCCACTATAGACATGTTGGGCCCTAGATATGTTATCGTATTGGCTATCAAAACCTTTCATTTACAAGCCATATTCATCCCTTTATAACATATTTTGTACTATTATATTACCAATTTTCACTAAATGCATTCAGTTTACCTTGTAGTTAATCATTAATGATTTATTGTGGTTTTAATGATTAAATAATTTTTTAGCGTGGTTTCCAATGACGGTTTACTAATATGTTTATCTACCCAAACAACAAGTTTAGCAATGGAATTTGGAAATTGGGTACTTATATATGTTTTGATACTAAGTAAAGGTTAACACATTGGCACTTCTTGAGATGACATTTTTATACGATATTTACGATTGCGAAAAAAAGTATCTCCCCTAGGTTTGGTGGCCAACCTAGGACAACGGAGAGATAATGAGGGTAGAATCACTCTCCAAAATCATAAGGATAGAATCACTCTCCAAAATAAAACCTCTTGCATATGGAAGGTTGTAAATATATAGAGTGGGGTAAGTTGGGAGTTCTTATCCAATTACCAATATAATGTTTTATATCCACCTTTGATGGGAGGATGGGATCAAAGGATAAGGGATGGAAACTCAAAGAAGGATAAGATAGGATCAAATATTTTTATCTGAGGTAAATTGTTGTAAAAAAATATAGATGCTTCTAGAAGAGAAAGCTTTTGGAAATTCTCTATTTTTCCTTAATTTCCCAATGCAGGTGCAAAGGGGAGCAGCCTGTAGGTGATCAATGTGGGCCGCAGTCGAGCAACCTGTAGGTGAATGTTGTCCAGAAGGAGGCCAGGGAGCGTTTGTCATAAAACTAGCTTAGATGATGTAGTTTCAAGAAAAAATTAGGTGAAATGAAGGAGGCATTCTTAGGGATTTTTGAAGTGATGGTGAAAAGGGGGAATATGATGTTGATTGATCCCATTAGGAGGCCTATTGATCAGATGTGAAAAAATTGCCTATAACAGATTTCCCACTAAAGCAAAAATTTAGAAATGATGACTGATGACTCAAGTGATTTACTTTGTGACAAGTGGGGATCAAGAAAAACTAACGAGCTTCATCTGTTGCTATAAATTTATATCATGCCATCTTTTTGTTGAGGGAGGCATACCCATACTCAAAAGATAAGCTAACATAACATGTACAATGATCAAAATACGAGTTCACAGATACAACTTGTGGCCCCATGACTAGATGACTCTTTCTATGATCATGGCTATCATACATTGTGACCTTTGTATAATTCCTAAAATTTCAGCCCAGATGGATGAAACTACATCCAGGGTCTTCTATATTTTTCACATGACCGACCAATGTATGAGTCTAACCATGTGAAACAATGAGTAGAGGTAAAACATGGTAGAAACCATCTAACTACCATCCAATGATGTACATCATTAACAAATGTGAGAGAAACCACCGATTATTTTAATGTCTCTCAAGGTACTATAGTACAATCCGTATGGTGTGAGTAAATGAGTTTATGTCGAACACCATACAAAGTCTTTCGGTCAAAGGCCAACGATGTAAACCTATCACCAATAGTGAGGAAACCTGTCGTTGATGTACGCAAGCACCAAGGAAAAAAAGGTTTGTTTCTAAGTCAACTTCCTGGATAATGAGTTGATGTCGATAGGAACTAACCCGTCACAGGAGGGCCTTGATGTATCACCCATCAATGACACGAAATAGGTATCATGATTGAGACAAAATGATGCTGACACAAAATTGGATTAGAAAAAGGTAAACATGGAATGAAGGCTTAAGAGTATCATAACGGATATCAACTGAATGAATTCTCTTGAACACAACGATGACACTAAATGGAGTTGGCAACATTGACCCAAAACCAAAATGAAGTCTTTAAAAATTTATGATGAACCGAATGAGAAGCAAATTACCCAACCCAAGAACAACAAAGATGAAGTGGAAGAATGTCATGTTCAAGAACGACTCGCTACCATTAGCAAATGAAATACCCCATTTTTCCAATTTCACCAACAATATTGGTCAATACCTCTTTATTTTTAATAAGCTTGAGGAGGATAACATATGCTTGATCTGTAATTTCATCCTTTAGATGAATCCTTCTGAGTATTTTTAAAGAGCCCCTAGAAGGAGTGGTTTGAACTTGTCATGTTCGATAAGTCCATCATTGTTTGAGGTTTTAATGAGTCCAACGAAGGTAAAACTCAACATCTCTTTCATCTTTAGAGAGTTCTAAAAACATGTCAAAAAGAAAACTCCAGAGGTCCCTTTTTGTAGATAGTCTCTCAAGCCCAAAAAGGTAGAAAACAATACTCAAGAGAACCTCTTATCCATGTTCAACTAAGGTATTCCTTTTTCGTAAATAGTCTATCTCAGTCTGAAAAAGGTTTAAACTTGTACTGAGTAGACGTATTTTCATTTATTTTAACGAGTTCGAAAAGGCAATCGATCGACAATATTTTCATATTTTAGGAGTTTGAAAAGAGCTGAAATAGGACTCTAAGGGGTTCCTTTTTCATAGGTTTACAGAGCCCAAAAAAGAGATAAAATTTTACTCCTCATTCAAAATAACATGTTTAAAAGATGATAAAACATCGTTAATAGTTGTCGACTTGCTCAAAACATCACAAAAAGGATTAAATATACATGTTTCATAGTAAAAATGAAGCATATCTAGGTCAAAAAATTAAATATGAATAAAATAATTCAATAAATGAGCATAAATACTTAAAATAGCTATTTATTTTTACCATTTCACATTTACCTTCAATAGTGATAATTTTGAGCACTTTTTCCCTTAATCTTCTACAGCTGATTGTAACCAATCCAGTGGATCATTTGAACTATTTTTGCTTCCAGGTAGGAGCTAAAACCATTTTATTTCTTTTCATAGTCCATTTTTGTGATTTCATGCAAGATTTTTGAGGTTATGAGGGCCCTAGGTTTCAAAAAACATGCCATAGGAGCAATGGACCCCCCTAGTATCAGAATCTGGGTTTCCACCATAGGAAGATTTCCCTCAAATTTTGTCATATTTTTTGTATGAAAAGAATCCAAATTAATATCTTATTGATGTTTTAGGTGTTCATTAGCACAAAATGACATTAATTTGGTGAAAGAGAACATGAAGAACATTATTTAAATGCATCAAATGATCCTGATACCATCCAGGCACTAAAAAAATGTGGATTGCTAAAATACTTTTGGCTTCTTAGTATGAGGCAAGAGATGGAATTTTTGGAATATCTTGTTTGTTCATGGGATGTTCAGGTACAAGCATTCAGGTTTGGGGAACATCTCCTTGAGATAAAGGTAGAAGTTATATACTTTCTGGTAGTTTTATCCAATAAGGGTGCCCCCATCTCTCTCCTAGGTGGGAGAAGTGGTGGGGAGACTATGAAAGATTATATATCTAACTATTGTAGACCTCGAGCCCATCCTACTAGGGAGTGAGGGTAGCTTTTTGAATGATCATGTTTATCATCGCGAGATTTCTAGGTAGCTTAACACACCATGTAGAAAGTAGATTATGCATGCATTACGAGGTGAAGTGTCTAGATCCAACAATGCTCAACTAGAGTGAGGGTGTTTTGTTCAATACTAAGGAACAACTGACTAAAGAGAAAGAGGGGAAGTTAAATATATTTGGCTATGGTTTGATCCTAGTCTCTTTTTCTCTGGAGCGGGAATCACTACTTTAGCCTCAACAGGTTATACTCGAGCCTATCGATCTGAGGGCCCCACATATGAGGAGGTAGATAGATCATATGGCCGACATCCAGGTCCTTCGGCGATCATCTTCTCACGAGCCTTATTTGGATGGATGCGATAGTTCATCATGATCAATGACTATCCTTACGCAGGGACGGATTTGTGTGATGATACCAAGCTCATGCTTCCCAAGGGTGATAAATGGGATGATTTAGGTAATATATTTTGACCATTTAAGCTTTTGAAATTTTCACAATTTTTTATGTTTTTTTATGTTTTTGAGATTAATTATTGATGTTTTCATGCAGATATTGGACCAGTTAAACTAGTGGGTGCTTCGTATCTCTTTTATGCAGAGGGACAAATACATGAGGAGGAAGTGGTATGAGTATAGACTATTGCAGTATGACGGTATCCACTACGGGTTCTTGAGGTATCTGAGATCCTACCAGAGGTGGAGTGCCACTTGGAGGTACTGCTACACAGGATTGATGAGACCGTGGTCAATCAGATTCACATGAGACTTCAGCGACACGCTATCGGAATGCCTATTCGTATTGGTTGATTATTGCGCAATATGGCTCATGTAGTGTCATTTTATCATGAGCACCATTGATTAGTCTACTTAAATATTTGCATGTAATTTTTCATATGGGTGATATAGTTGTATGTGTCTCGGGGCACAAGTTTTTGTAAAACCAAACTTTATATATATACATATTTTCATTTTTTCCTAGTTCCTATTATGCTTTAAATATTATGTGATGTGAATTGAAACTTAGTTACATTCATTGCAAATTTCTATCTAAAGCATGATTAGATAGGGCATCTGCTAATGTGTCTAGATTTCTAGAAATATGTTCATATTGTATGAAATTGAAATGTCTTTCTAGAATATGTACTCTCAAAACCATGTGAAGGATGGTGGGATTTCTAACAGAATAAACATTAGCAAGTTGTAGTAATACAATCTGTGAGTCGATCATGATGACTAAATGATGGATACCATGTGAAATAACATTGGATAGTAGCTCAACCACTGTGTTATACTCAACGATATTTTTAGTAGAAATACCAATGCAAATCCCTTGCATACTCACTAGCTCGCCATTTGGAGCAAAGATATATCATGTTGCGGAGGATTGGTTGCAATTACTACAACTAGCACCATTATCATAACTAATGAATGGTTCGAGAGATGTTGACATTTGCAAACCAAACGTAAACAAGATCAACAGAAACTGTGGGAAACTTTGAAAAGACACTGCAAATACACTCAAACACACCTATAGATAGTATGTACACAATGTACTACGCATGAGATCAGGAATGGTATTTTTTGAGGTACACCCCATTCCTAGGCTACGATAGTGGAACTGCATCAAAATCTACTAACTCATAGGTGTGGAGCGATAAAAAGGTGTCTTTGTAACTCCTAATTACCTCACATTAATTGTCAACCCAGGGACGACTTTTTATCTCAAGAGTGTACTCAGTCTGAGGCGGCTATTTACTCAAGAGTAATGTTTTGCAGTATAGTGCTTAAAATGCAAGAGTAAACGGATGCTTGTCTATAACTAAGTTACTTCAAAAGAATAAATCACACATTCAGAAAACTAGGCAGCTTATCAGTCAAGGGTTCGGCAGCGATAACCCATCCCTTTGGAAACTGATGGAAAGGAAATTAGAGCATATACCACGGGTCTGGGAGCTAGACAGTGAATGCCGAAGCTCACTACAGCCTTAGATCGTCTCTCACACCAAAACAACAAATGCGAGTAAAATGGAACGGCAGATAGCAAAATGGAACAGAAAATAAAGAATTGAACAGCAAATCTGGAATGGAACGGCAATTCTAAAAGGGAACAGTAATCGAACAACAAAGTAAATGGACAGCAAACTGTAATTAAAGGAATCTGAACAAAAAACTCTAATTAATGGAAATCAATAGAAAAGCCAAATTAATAGCAATCTTTACTCTAAGAATAAATCGGACAGCACACGGAAATAGAACAGCATTGATTAATGATAGAATATGAAACAACGTTGGAAAGTCAAATATAAATACACAATGACTTAACACACGGCACACCTTAATAGTAATCTGATCCAATTATCAATCTCAGTTAGAAAGAGTACGACTGCGTTTCAAAGTAGAACAACATTGTTTATAGATCCAACAATCGCAAAGAACATAACTCCCAAGATGAATTCCGTAATGTTAATGAATAAGTGCACAGCACAGAGGATCTGTAATTAAACAGCAACAGTATTCTGTAAAGACTAGCAGTATTATATCAACACTTAAAAGAACAGTGATACGATGCAGAGTCAATACAATAGTTCTGTCTTTAGAAACCTTAATAAATTAAGCATAACAGAGCATGTGATGTAAACTAAACAACACATCAGATTACCAAATAATGCTAATAAGCAAAACCACGCATAAACCAAGAAGATAATATACAGCAGCAGCACAATCCACCAGAGGCTGGGCCCTTAGCCGCCAGCGGATGCTGCTGGGCTACTTCAGAATGAAAAGAATGAATGGCAACCAGATTTATATTAAAATATCAAAGCAGAGTTATAGTGGATTACAACAAGAAATCGCTCCATCTCTCAGCCATTATCCATTTTCTCTGCCATCCTCAATCTTCAATTTCTGCACTCATCCTCTTCAATCTTTCATTCGAATCCATCCTGTCCTTCTGACTTCCTGTCATTTAAATACAAAGATAAGAGAGTGTTAAATGAGATAATTACACATATCCTTATTACAAATGATTGTCAACCAATTGATCAACAAGAAGAAGGCGAATTTGGCTTTGCAGCTGAGATTTGGAGGACGGCCGCAACAACAGAACTGAGAAAATCATTCTTAAAGAACTCTTCGAATCTCTCAACACAGGCCGAATTTGGGCAAACCGTTCTTTAATAAAGTTAATTGGGTCCGTTCTGGACAAAACTCATGTTCCGGATTTTCCAGATTCGTCATCATTTACTCAATCTCAATCAGAAACTCATTACCTTTATTCCAGCGCATTTCTGAGTTGGCACTTTTAATGATCAAATCTTCAATCCGGAAATTACCTTGGAGGCTAAAAATGGTGAATAATGTTATAACCAACTTATTGAAACTATCATTGATAAAATAATTCATAATCATCAATTTATTAGAAATAAAGGAAGATAAATAATATTCATCCATAAGAGCATAAATCATTTATAAAATGGATTTAAATAATAAATTATAATAAATGACGTGATGAAGAATGGTAGAAATAGGTGGAATAAGCATTCACAAGTGATAATAATAATGGCATATTAACGGCCCAACATACCCCCACACTCAATATGTTGCATGTCCTCATGCAACGAAAACTGAATATATTGCATGTCCTCATGCAACCCAAAGACAAAAACCCATGTGTTAACCAAGCAATAAAAAATATGTTCATCTCTGCTCATGAAATGGATAGAACAAATGAATTCTTCCTTAATTAATGAATATTCACTTTTAGTAATCTTGATGAAGGCATAACAATTTTTATATTGACATTCAACTATATGTATGAAGTTGCAGCAAAATATGATATAAGTAACAACAAACTTCATTAACCATTTTCTCAAAAACTACAAACCAACTTTTGTTGAAATTTGGCAAGTAAATTTATAATATATGAATGCCTTTATGATCCAAAAATCAGACTGTTTTGATGCATGGATCATGAGATATAAACAAAATGGCTGTAGGTGAGAGTGCATGATTTCCAATTTATCTTGAAAGTATCTGGGTTTGTATTAATGATACGTCTGTGTTTTCCAGAAATCACAAGAATTGAGTTCATGGTTTTTTTTTTTTAAATATTATGGAAATCAATTTCTGCATTGTGTAAAAATGAAATTGTATGTCTTAAATGAGAAAGAAAATTGAAAACATCCATCATGCGTAGCAATTCCTCCCCCTCTCTGAAGAATTAGCATGTCCTCATGCGATGCTAGAAAACAAATAGAGGAGGTTGCTACCAGTTGTTGAATTCTATGCTTGGTGTAAAACAACATGGAATAAGGGAGGTGTTGAGAAGGAATAAGAATAGCAATGGATGATAAAGAATATGAATGACATGGTTATAAGAAAGAAATGAATGAAAGGAACACTCCCCCATACTCGAAAATGATATGCTGCTGAAAAATAAGGAGTAGTATAGATGTGGACTGAAGGATGATAAATAATGCTCAAAATGGATTTTCATGAAATTCTCCTAAATTTGTAATAAATCGGAAAATTATGCTATTTTACCTCAAGTTTTACCTCCAAAAATGTGGAATGACATATATGGACTGGCAGTTGTTGAAGCTGATGTAGGCAGAGTTGGTGCTGAAAGTGATGCAAAAGGTGGAATCCAGGTAAGCACATCATGTCTGAATAATTGTTCACGTGCGCGAGCCTCTTCTGTTAAGTGCAATAGTGTGGTCATGCTATGAATAGAATTCTGCCCATACTTGTTGTTTTCCTGTAAACAAAGCACTATTTGGCATACAATGTTCTTGAATCCATAGTGTAAGCAATAGATAAGATGCATGCAAAAATTTCAATCAGAAAAACTTATGTATACATGCAATACTAATATTTTGGCAAATCAACAAGTGATGGCAGAGTGCAGTAATCATATCGCATGCGATCCCATAATGCATACATTCCCCCCTCCAATTGGAAAATAAATTCCATGACCATAAAGCATATGAGAGGAGGTGTGTTGATGGCAAGGCAAGGGAATGAACAATATAGCAGTGAATAAAGCAGAGTACACATATCAATGATAGGATAGCGGGAGTTATGGTTATAATGAGAGCAGAGTGTGTAAAGATAGTTATGAATAAAAGATAGGACGCTTTGGATTGATGATAAGTTATGAAAAAGAGAAAAAGGACAACAATATGCCAAAAAGATGCTTTACTGATAGTATGCTAGCTGAAAATGATGCGATTGATCATAAAACAATTTCTCATGCGTAAAGGTTCAAAACAGGAAAAAAATTAAGGAAATAACTTCTCTGATTAAAAGAAAGAATAAGAAAAGGGGTATTATAGTAATAATTGACGATAAGATATAACTTCAATACCATAAGCAGAGCCTCTGCTGCCAGCAGGCGTCCATAGCCTCGGCAGGGTTTCCTTTTAACCCATATGAGCCAGAATCCTCAATTTATAACTAGAGAGTTACATTGTTGTTCTACATAAGAGATCAATGTGCTGGCGTGGTAACCAGATAACCACACTGCCATTCACTGTGATGTAGAAAAAGTGATCAGGCCGGCTCGTGATGAGACCTCCTGTTCCAAGGATAATTGGGCTATCCAATGGATCATAACCCTGGTGTGGTGGCCATAATGGGAATGTCACTTTGTTACAGCCTTATGAACATGGTAGGCTGGCTCGTAATGAGACCCCCTATCCTCCATCCGCGAACAAAATTTTGTTATTATTACACATTTTTATGATAAAAAGAGGGAGGCTCAACACTCCTTAAGAGCAGGGATGGTGGAAGAAGTTGAACATGTCAATAGAAAAAAATATACCCATAATCTCATTTATTACAGACAGAGAAGATTATAACCAGGAAGGGTGGAACCAGCATGGTATTAAGATGATCAATCAATATTATGTTCAACAGAAAACAATGCAGTAAAGTAGTATATAAATAATTGTGTCCCTTTTGAAAATAATCTATCATCAAGGAGCTGTCCTGTTAAAGATCATAACATGAATGATATTAACTCGCTTCAATAGAATCCATAATTCTTGTCCTCGTAAAAATAGTGTACTTCATGCCATGAAGGGGAATTCAAAAGAAATGGTTGAGATGAACTAAGAATAATTCCACAAGAGGAAGGAAGGGTCGCTCGAAAATACTTCCCAAAGTGTTGCTTTTTTTGAATGAACAAAAAAACACGCAAAAAAAGTGTCGTTCCTCGTAGGGAACAACAAAGGAAATGGCACACAAAAAGTAAAAATACACACAAAAAAGTGTGAAAATGCAAATGTTTGCTCTCTTTGAAGAAAGGAACAAACAAAAAATTAAAAGTGTCGTCTTTAGAAAATGAATAGCAAAACCGCAAGTGTCGTTCCTTTAGAAAAGGAACAAGAAGACACGTGTCGTCTTTGGAAAAGGAACAACAAAATGAAAAGGCAAAAAGTGTTATTCCATTTGGAAAGGAACAACAAATCGTGAAAGTGTATGTTGTTCCCATTTGGAAAGGAACAAGAAAACGTAAAAGTGCAAAAATGGTGTTTCATTCGAAAAGGAGCAACAAAAAGTGAATGCGTAAGTGTCATGGCCATTTGGAAAGGAACAAAGAAAACGTGAAAATGAAGTGTTGTTCCATTCGAAAGGAACAAAGAAAAAGTGAAGTGTGTATGTTGTTCCATTCGGAAAGGAACAAAGAAACGTGAAAGTGTATGTTGTTCCATTCTAAATGAACAAAGAAAAAAGTGAAAAAGGAACAAGAAAAAGAGTCGGGAAAAGGAATGGCAAAATGAACCGTGAAAAAAGGAACAAAGAAATGAATTGCTGACCAAAAGGTGTTGTTCCTTTGGAAAAGGAATAGTAAAATCTAAATTGTTGTCCCTTTGAAAAAGGAACAAGAAACGACAAAAAAGTGCACACGAACGCTCGTCCCTTCATAAAAAGAACAAAGAAAAATGCACAAGCATGAAATGCAAGCACGCAAAGAATGAATTAGTTGTTCACCGTATTGATGTCGAGTGATGAATGCGGCATTGAATGAAGCAACACTCGAAAACACAAAAATATAAGAGAAATTAGAAAAGAAACAACAAAAGACAAGATGTAAATAAATAAAATTAGGTTACAACAACATGATATTATGTAAAAAAAATGATCTATTCGAAAATGTTTTTGGCAAGTTTAAAGACATGACATGAATCAAATGGAAATCAATTCTTCATTTCTAAATTATTATGAATCCGTTGGGTAATGAGTTGCATGAAATTCATTTGTTTCATTTTAAAATTTCTTTCAAAATCACTCGTCCATAACTACCTTCTTTTCTCTTAGGACCCGCAAAAACGAGTATACCGCAATAAAACATTAAAATCATGGAGAAAGAGAGGTGTACGGCCCTTAATCCAAGAATTATGAAAAAAATTAACAAATTAGTTACTTCCGTATAACAAATCCATGAGAAATATCAAAGTAAAATTTATTTGTCACCTCATGAGAGCAAGTTGGCTTCATCATACTAACCGCTGTATTAGGTTGTTTTAATCACAACTTCTTTGTTTTTCATTCAATTTGAGTGACTCCAAATCCAGATGAGAGCTAATTCAAAGGTTTATTTGCAATAGAAACAGGTTTTAAAATTTCAATGATGTGATATGTCAATTTTAGTTGGAACAACTCCGCATAACAGAAAGGTCATTTCCGATTACCCACCTTAGACCAACCGCTTTCGATATTTCAAGCATACAAATTTTTCGTTTGATGTCGGATTCGAATGATTCAAATTGGAAATGAAAGTATATTTATTTATTTATCTTCAATAGAAACAGGTTTTGAAGACAAGAAGAATTGATAGGTCAAATACTGTAAGGAACAGCCGGAAGGACATAGTTTTAAGGGTGCTGATTTACGATATGGGGACAAGAAGTATTTCGATCATACCTCTACACGATATCGAAAATGAGTGATTCCAATTGCATTGTAAACTAGATTCATAGGGGAATCTACCATAGAAACAGGTTTTAAAATTCATTCATTTAGGCCTCCAAAACTGACCGTCCCAACTCGTCTCGAGCTTCCACTAGACATCCGGTCAATGTTTCGTTCTAAATTTTTCGTTTCAAATCCAAATCGACCGATTCAAATTGGGTTAGAAAGTAGACATCCAGGGCTACCTAGGGTAGAAACATGTTTTAAAAATATTCCCATTTGGTCCCTCAAAACATGACTGTCCCGACTGTTTTTGCAGAAAGTTCATCAAGCCCGCAAGCCAAAAAAAAAAAAAAAAATGATATTCACATTTTTTCAAATTGTGATAAAAGTGAATATGAGTGTTTGTAGAAATATTATTTCATTACAAGTCATCTACAAACACAAATGAATTAAAAAATTATCACCAATGTTGATTTGCATAGCATGTTGCAACAAAAAAAACAACTAGTTTACATAAAAACAAAATGCATTTATTTATTCCCTTATTTATTTTATTTTCTAAACTAACCTATTTTAATTTGAAAAAATGAATATGACTACGTATATGAGTATTTTCCATCGGAGCCATTTTCGAAATAAGGCTTCACGTATACACATACCCACATTTGAAAAAATGCATATTAATGAAAATCGTGGTATGAGAAGCCAACTTCCCTTGAAAAAATGGTATCAAAAATTGTCAAGCATAGAGTGATGTTGCAAACAATGATGGAGTGAAACCACTATTCAATATATCCCTACATTCTTGATTTCATACCATCATATCATGAAGTTCTCGAGCTTTTAAAATAAATACGATGAAGGAAGAAAAGAAACCTCATTTTCTTCCATACTTTCTACAATTTTTAAGTAATTTAGAAATTGGCCTCCGAATTCCTATTGTGTTTTCTCTAATAACACATGTGAGATAGAATGGGTGGGAAGGGTGAGTAATTTTGCGTCTAACATTGTAAGTATGTCAGATCAAGCTTACGCGGTGGAGGGTGTGAATTGCTGAGCAGAAAATGTGTAAGGAATAGAGACATGATGTGGTTGACTGGGTTGCAGGAATGGCTTCATGGGCAAGGAAGATATTGTGGAAGAGCTAGTGGAGAATATGGAGAATGTGTTTGTGCTGCCAAGACGAGGGAGAGTAGTCATGCAATCATAAGGTGAACCATGCCAAGCTTCAGCAGGAGTTAAAACGTTGGTATGGTATTGAGATTGACATGGCTGCCCTAACACATTAGTATTCCATAATGGATTATGCAAGTAAGAAAGTGGAGAGGAAGTGTTTTGAACCATACCGTAGGCTATGATTTCATGGTTTTGACCTCGTTACAAACCTTTCCTTACCTCTTTTCGATATGCTACTTCCATCCCGTATAAGTAAAGAGCAGCATTCATGGGATGCTCCTTTGGTCATGAGTGAAAAACACTTGCTAAAATTCTTGATTTTTATGAACTTGCAAACAGCCAATTTTGCATTTAGAGAGCTAACAAAATCAACTTTAAAATTTTCAAATAAAACCTTGATTTCACTTTCTCTGTCTCCTATTCTGTAGCAGATTTGGAAAAGAAAGAACAAACATCTCTAGAATTCTTACCACCCCTTGGAGATTCCTCTCGAATACCTTATGCACAACCTCCACAAACATCATCATATGATAATCGAAAAACATCACATTTTCCTATCGCATTTAAGAGTTCTAAAAATTCATCTTTGATTCCTTTAAGAAGGAGTGTTTTTAAGATCTCTTTTTCCAAATGCTTATGCTTTGATTTTTGAAGGTTATAATGAAATCGATCTACATAGTCCTCCAAACTTTCATCTTCCTTGTATCATACTGAAAATATCTTCTACTGGATTTGCAATAGTCTTGGTACTTTTCAAGAATATGTTCTTCTTATGTCCTCCCATGATTGGATGCAATTCCCCACCTAGGCTCAAGAACCACCTGAGAGTCAGCTTCTCCTTTTAGAGTAAGAGGAAACACTTTCAATATTCGATCATTAGTACAATAATCATATCCTCTACAAAGTATTTCGAACTCAAATAAGAATGTATCTCTGGATCTTCATTTGCTAAACCATGAAAATTTGGTAAAGATGGGGGAATTATGCATTTGTGGCTACTCCTCCTAGATCTTTGATAGGAAATTCAAAAGTAGAAACGTGAGCTACTTTTTACCATACTATAAGATGTTTTTCATGTGTTTCTTCGAGGCTCCTTCTTCAAATGTTCCCGTCAATTAGTTAGTGAAATGGGTGGTGCTTACATCACCACTTGAGTGAAATCATGTGATTCGTTTTTAAAAAATTTCATATTTTTTCTAGTCATTCACACAAAAATTCAAACATCTATTTCTACACAAAAAATTAACAACTGCCGTGAAAGCTAAGTGAGCAGTGGTTGTTACATGCTCCGTACGTGTGTTCTTACCTTCCGTTTTAATACCCAATTTTCCCAGCGTGCACTCATCGCATTCACACTACTCTTTAGAAATGGCCACACTCTCCCCGGCACCCGCGCTCAAAATGGGAGCGATAAAAGTGTCTTTGTAACTCCTAATTACCTCACATTAATTGTCAACCTGTGGACGACTTTTTATCTCAAGAGGTATCACTCGAGGCGGCTATTTACTCAAGAGTAATGTTTTGCAAGATAGTGCTTAAATGCAAGAGTAAATCTGATGTTGTCTATAACTGGGTTACTTCAAAAGAATAACTCACACATTCAGAAAACTAGCAGCCTTATCAATCAAGGGTTCTACAGTTGATAACCCATCCCTTTGGAAACTCGATGGAAAGGAAATTAGAGCATGTGACTACCGAGTCCGGGAGCTAAAAAGTGAATGTCAAGCTCACTAAGGCCTTAGATCGTCTCTCACACCAAAACAACAAATGCGAGTAAATGGAATGGCGTATAGCAAATGGAACAAAGAAATAAAGAATTGAACAACAACTGAATGGAACGGCAATTCTAAAGGGAACAGACCGAACAACAAAGTAAATGGACAAGAACTCGTAATTAAAGGAATATGAACAACAAACTCTAATTAATGGAAATCAATAAAGAAAGCCAAATTAATAGCAATCTTTAATCTAAGAATAAAATCGTACAAAGACACAGAAATAGAAATCCATCGATTAACGATAGAATATGAAACAACGTTGGAAAGTCAAATATAAATACACAATGACTTAACACACGCACACCTTACGTAATCCGATCCAATTATCAATCTCAAGAAAGAGTACGATCGCGTTTCAGCAGAACAAAGATTGTTTATAGATCCAACAATCGCAAAGAATATAACTCCCAAGATGAATTCCGTAATGTTAATGAACAAGGCACAAAGACAAAGAGGCTCAGAATTAAAATGCCAGTCGCATTCTCGTAAAGACTAAAGCGTATTATATCAACACTTAAAAGAACAAAGGATAATGGCGCAGTCAATACAATAGTTCGTCTTTAGAAACCTTAGTAAATTAAGTATACTGCAGCATGTGATGTAAACTAAACAACACATCGTATTACCAAATAACGCTAATAAGCAAAACTACGCATAAACCAAGAATTATAATATACAACAGTGAGCACAATCCACCGCAGGTCAGTCTTTATTGCCACGATGTCGCCGGGTTACTTCGTATGAACAATGAACAACCGTATTTATATTAAAATATCGAAGCATAGGTACAAAGTGGATTACAACGAGAAATCTTTCCAACTCTCGCCCATTATCCATTCTCGCCGTCATCCTCAATTATGAATTTCTAATTCATCCTCTCAATCTTTCATTCGAATCCATCCTCGAAACCCTCTCTTCTCTCGATCTTCCGTTCCGATTTAAATACAAAGAGAGCAAGAGAGTGGTTACAATGGAGATAATTACAACATGATCTTATTACAAAATTAGATTGTTTCCAACCAATTGATCAACAAGAAGAAGGCGAATTTGAGCCATAGCCCAAGATTCGAGGACGGCCGCAACAACAACTAAGAAAATCGTGCTTAAAGAACTCGCTGAATCTCTCAACACAGGCCGACTCAAAGGGGAAACCGTTCTTCACTAAAGTTAATTGGGTCCGTTCGGACAAAACCCATGTTCCATATTTTATCTGCCTTCATTTGCTCGAATCTCAACCGCAAAACTCACTCCTCATTCCAAATGCGCATTTCCGAGTCGTGGGCACTTTTAATGATCAAATCTTCAACTGGAAATTACCTTCGAGGCTAAAATGGTGGATAATGTTATAACCAACTTATTAAAACTATCATTGAGGTAACATCTTATAATCATCAATTTATTAGAAATAAAGGAGAATAAATAATATTCATTCATAAGAGCATAAATCATTATAAAATGGATTTAAGTAATAAATTATAATAAATGACGTGATGAAGAATGGTAGAAATGGGTGGAATAAGTGTTCAAAAGTGATAATAATAATGGCATATTAACGACCCAACAATAGGCCCCTTTTGCAAGGAATCAGTTGAAAATGTACGAACATAGCCACATAGGTTGGAACTTTCCTACACCTAGTTTATCGGCCTCCTGGTCATGTAAGAGAACCATGCCTCCTTCCGATAAGAAACAAGGCTTGAATTTTTTTTCATATTGTGCCTTGACATGTCTTTATGAGATTCATTGGCTAAAGCAAACATTGCACCGAGTTTCATCTAAAAAAGTTATATGTAAAAGACGCTTCTCCTCTATTGAAGTGGTAGGAAGAAGTTCAACATCTAGTTTTAATTATGGAATTTCACACTCGATGAGTAGGATCACTTCCAAAACCATAGACCAAATGTGAAAGGGTGTTAATCCAAAGAGTAGTCCCGACTAAGGTTCGGTATGCCCACAAGGAAACGTAAAGAAGCAATTTCAAGTCTAATTTGTAGACCCCTACCATACTTTGAAGCATAGTCTCAAGGAATGTGTTAATGACCTAAACTTCAGAAAGATGAGGCATTAGGATAGTAGGGAGTGAATTTTCATGTCAAAGTCATAAATTAGCACTATTTCCTTGGCCATCATATGATTCCGGAAATTAATTTCGTGATCCGTAACTATTTCTTGTAATACAAAGAAACCTAGAAATAATGTGATTGAAGAAAAAGTATGTTGCTATTCTCATACTAGTGTTGTTATATGTAGGCATCGCTCGGCCCACTTAGTAAAGTAGTCTACAACGACAATGATATAACCATGCCCCCGACCAAGTGAGGGTTACATGTAATAACTAATGCACCATTTTTCAAAGGGACCAAAATGACAACGGGATACATGGAGCAGTAGCACGGATCTTACGACTGTGGGTCTCTGAAAGCATGAAAATTCTTGAGCAGAAAGGATGCAATCGCAAAATATAGTAGGCCAAAAGTAACCAAAGATGTAAGATCTTCTGTGCGATAGCGTAACCAGACAGATGTACACTACATACTCCCGAGTGGCATTCATTAAGGGCTTTATCTAAATCTTGAGGGGTGAGGCACCTCTCAGAACCTATATCAATACCACGACGGTAAAGGGTGTCACCCATAATAACGTAATTTTTGATCGTATCGAATAAATTTTTGCTCGTAGCAAGAGGCACGACCAAAAAGTCTCGGGTCTCGAGATAAGTCATAAAATATATGTACCATGGGTCAGATGATGAAATCAAAAACAATGACTCATCAGCATACAATCTTGAGATGTATATTTAGAATCGTGGTAAGGAAGGTCACACATATGCTCGACAAAAATTAGGGATTTCTTTGACTCGACTCGATGAAATCTAGTCGAAATCCTCGCGTAATAATGATACACTAAGAGCATTTCCCCCTAGCAATTGGCATGACAATACATATTTCATGGTTATAACTTAAAATGAGCGTAATTTTCTAAAGAAGATGTACGAGAAACCCGGACAAATTGAACAACTGCCAAAAGCCAACTTTTATACGTGAGTATACCGATTTTAAGCTGGCTGAGGTTACAACTTACATAATAAATGGGATGTTTAGTCCCTATATCATCTTCTAGACTAATACCATTTCTATAATAGAAATGGCGAAGAAGACACATTAAATAATCGCATCGATAACTGAGGGGGTATAAAAGAGATGCTCGAACCAAGACATCTTTCACTAATCAAAGACTTTCTCGAGAAGGATCATCCCAATGGAAGGGGACCCCTTTTTTACTTACAATCTAATCCTTTGGCTGTTCCTAACGTAATTAGGGATGATCCTCCACATGAAGTTAGCTTTCCCTGAGCATTTGTAGTCGAACGTAGGAGAATAACGTAAGGTGCAAGTCAAATATCACCTACACTTTCGTAATATCAATACAAATTCCTTTTTTTGAAATGAAAAACCCAGAGTCAACCGTGTAATCAATGCAAAACACACATTTATGTAGGTTAATTCAAATGCTATATTGTCTACAATAGAGAAAAATGGCCCTAAGGTTCATCGTGATTAGATCAATGTTTAGAATGAAAGTGTAGAGATCATACAAATAGGGTTGTATGATGTGTTTAATGTCGTGAAAAGCATAATCCATTTCACATTGAAAATCGGCCCCGATGTTATTTAAACCGAATGAGAGTTTTTTATAAGAAAAAGTACACCAAAGAAAAATAGATGTGGTATTAGGTTGGTCCAATGGGAGAATTTTGATTTGATTATATCCCGAGAATCCATCCATAAATGAATAAATCTCACATCCAATGCAATCATCAATAATCAAGTCAATAAACAGGTCGTATAGTTGTCCTTGGGACCTCGAACGATTCAAATCCCGATAATCAACACATACTCGTACCGTGCCATGTTTCTTCATGACATGGATAGTTTTCGATACCTAATTAGTTAAAGGAACACTACAGATATGAAACCAACCCATTATTTTTAATTTCACCCTTGTCCCCACAACCTTCTTTGGGATGTACCCTGATGGAGTACCTACCGTACGCTGGTATTAAGATATGTTTTAATCTCATGCACTACTATATTGGGGTCAATACCTAGAATTTATTCATAAGTCTAGTGTAAAATACATCCTAAAACTCACGCAAAAAAAGGTCTCTATAAATCTTCGATATCAGATGGAGAAACAAGATGTGTCAATGCATGTATTTTCAACAACAATTCCTGCTTGATAGAAATATCAAGAGGTATCATTTCCTCAATATTTGAAAGGTTATTTTTAGATCGATCTCATGAATGGGAGACGGAATTCGTAAAGTGTTTGACAAAGTAAGGTAGATACACATTACCGAGATTATCCTCAATGGAATGGTAAGTAGGAACAATGATGATGTTCATCCCACGAATCGCTATCCTGAATCATGATATCCATGATGCTTTCATCAGTAGAGAATACACAAGAAAAAGGATCGAAAGGCATGCCATAATCGAGTGATTGATCTACCCAATTGATCGAAGAGAAGGTATAAGCCACAAAAGCGTATCAAATTTCGTAATATATCTCAACGAGGCTAAGCGGCATTTGGTCACCAAAACCTGGAAGTTTGTTTCATCAAGTACAATCCAATGATCAGCTAGGATATTAAATGATGATATCATGTGGATATAAGTAATCAAATATGACATTTCAGAAGGGAGAGGATTTGGGAGCCAAAAAGGTTCCCATGAGCGCAAAAATCCTTCAACAATTCGACTCCAGCAGGCCGATAAGTGTAGAGTTTCCCCTACAAGAGCGATGGGCCTGGGTGAACATGAGAATCAGAGGCGAAAAGGTGAGTTGATCTATGGCTACAACTCCTCCTTTATGAGGGAAGGAGATCATATAAGCAAGTTGGAACTACCATATCCATGACATAAACCCACACATACAACTCGTAGAAGATTATAATGAAAAGGGTCCGTTAATAACTTCAACTCCTATGGGGATATTTTTTCCCCCCAATCTCTACTTGAAGCGAATTCAAGATCCTGCAAGGTTTGTACCGTTCTTCCATCAAAAGCTAATTTGGTGGTCGATTCACCATGAGGTGGAACCAATCACCTTCCCAGTTAAAGACAGAAAATAATGTAGGTCGAGACCTTTGTTCATAATAGAGATTGATGTTATTCCTATTGATGACGAATTTCAATTATGAACATAATTGATGTCGAATCCGAGAGGGGTATATTTTTTCATGAGAGAAACCACTAGGTTTGAATCGATAGATCCACACATTCGACAGTTGACAACAAAGCTCTTCATGTCAGCCCTGGAACACCTCAAGCGTTGACATAGCCGATGGAGACTCAAGCCAAGTCTTCAATTGTTTTATAGTTAAGAGCAACTCTTGAATGAGGGTTGAAACAAAACTTTTTGAATAACACCATTCAGAGGTTTGATAGTCAATTCCCGCAGAACTGTGTGGAGTAGGACTATGAAGTTGAGTCCGAACTAGCAAAGCCGATCAATAGCCCGATCATTAGGTGGATTCGCATTACCATAGTCCTTGGTTTCAAGTGGCCACTATAACATCTAATTTTGCCTTTAGGAGGAAAGCATCAAAATCGTGTTAGAGGAACAAGGGGTCCTAAGAAACCATGTGAGTCTCCTCGATTAAACAGTCACCAACACTGCGCGAAAAGGGAATATTTGAGGAACTCGATTCACTTTCACGTTGCGTACAATCATGTAAAGTTATACTCATTGCAAATTAAGCACTAGTAACAAGGCTTTCACTTCTCATCGGAATACTAATTTTTTTTATCCTACGATGAAGGGTCTTTATTCTTCTTACCTTTTTTACTTTCTTTCGTCTCGGTTACCGTGAGACTCTGACTTTCGCATGAAACAAAATTTATCTCAAGCAGAGCCACATGATACTGGATTGAGTGGTTTTTGAGTAGATGTGGTAAGAGCAACATCAAATGGTTTACTCACATATCGCAAACTTGAAGAACCACTCACACCATCATCAACATGAGATTATTTACGATATACCTAAAAAATATTTCAAGGTCTCACAAGATTCAGCCACGTACATGCCCGATTAGTCAGAAGGTCCAAATATTTTTCACGAGTAATAACTTTCTCTTTTGGTCACGACTCCACCTTTAACCACATCTTATGTTATGGGTGAAAATAGAGATATTTGCAACCATTCGTTTAAAATCAAGCAGATCACGGTTGTCAGTTGATGTCAACCCAAGTAGCACGGAAGCAACTCAATATTGCAAGGGAATTTTTTACCTACCAAATTTAATATATTCCGTCAATAATTCTTTTGATGGTTTCTACTTTGCTCTAGAGGTTTCCATTTATATATGGCACGCCATGTAATTCTTCACGTTTGAGATATATTCATGTTTAAAAAGTTCGTACCCCTGCAGCTAGTGGGATAAAACCCATGAGGTTGGGGCATGGGTCATTGAAAAGTCATAATCAATATTTTAAGCTCCTAAAACTTTTCCTTATGTTCACTAAGTTGGCTTCCTCTCAGTTCACATTTATATAAATTGTGATCTTCATTTCCTCTTAGGCAAGGGATTTTCGCTTATCTAAAACAGTCATCGTGGAATTTTGCGCTCTAACATTTTTCAAGAAGTTTTAAGTCAAATTTTTATGAGGCGGTTTAAATTCTTATAAAGCTTGTAAAATTTTGATCAGAGTGTGCGAACATTTTTGGAGATATGATTCAGAAAGCTTATGGTTTTTGAAGGCCCTCAAATTAATCTCAAAGAAGTGACCTTGGTAAAATCATCATAACTCTCTTGAGTATCGGATTTGAATTCCAGTTAATACTTTATAGATAGTGCACAAGATTTTAGTTTTCTTCATCAATTTTAGAGCCGAATGAAGAAACAAAGTGACACATGGCACACCGCATGTTCTATTGAAAAAGTCCATAAATAGGGCATTGTGAGATTATTATAACTCTTCGAAGAACTCAACTGATAGACCATGGCATTGGAAAGACGACTCGAGACTACTAGACCTAAAATCCAATATTGAGGATCCAATAACAAAGATACAATTTAGATTCAATTATAGAGCTCCTAGAAGGAAAGAAAAGCTAGATCATGTATTTTCAAGGGTTGCAAAGGACCAAGACTTTTCATTTAAGAAAATAAAAGCAGCGTAGGGAGGGTAGCATGACAAGAGCAGTTAACTACGTGCATAACAGCAAGAAGTTCATCATATGAAGTCTTCATGGGTAGCACTACATGTTGTAACTATCAGAAGGCATTTTGTACTAAGCTATTATAAATACATTATTGTAAAAATTAAAATTATGTCTATCTGCTTAAGAAGTTGAAGAGGAAATGTTAGGAGTTCAGATCATCATTAGGTGGTTGTGTCAAAGTTTGGGTTAGCATCTAATATATCTTCTTCTTCTACATCATTCTATATCATTGTAAAGTGGACCATTTTCCCTGCAGGACAAAGAGTCCATTCTTCTTTATTCTTTCTATAGGTGGCAGGGTGGTGCTAGGGTGAGTTGTAGCGCTCATTGGGTGTTGGGGCATCCATTTAGTTGGACCACCGAAGAATCTTACGTTGGAGCTGTCTATCCATGGAGCCAGAGAAGATGCTTTTCAAGATTCTAGGAAGTTGAGATTTATTTTCACTGGAGTTAAATATTAAAGAATTATTAGAAAAGCATTAGTGGTTTTTTTCCCGAAGTGGGTTTCCACCTTAAAACTGCATTTGTGTTCCTCTTGTTTGATTTTGTCATTGTACAAACACCTGATAATAACTTTGAAGATTAAATTGTGCTCTAAATTGGAAAGGAATATTGATCTACCCCCTCTCTCTCGTGCAAAGATTTTAAACCAAAACTCGATTGAGAACATAAGACTTGACTAACCGATGCATATGTGTTGCTCTCCAACCATAAAATATGAGATGTGAGTGGAATTGTCTGAAATTAGTCAATAGTCTCGTTCCACTTATATATCCGACGAGAAACTAGAAATGTGTGAGAAAGATGGTGGATAAAGTAACAAGGCATGGAATGAATTATAGGTAACGAACATAACATTTTAGTTGCGATATCAGTGTTCTATTGAAATACAAAGCTCTAATGTAATCATCATTTACATCAAAGAACACCACATGATATTTCATACCTGTGTTGACAGTATTCTCCTCAATTCCTATTGAATTTTGGGATATCATAAGAAAATTTAGTGAAGAATTTTCCACCATGGAAAATGAGTGATTCGGCATTAGCGAAGTTGAGTTAAATCGAAATTTGAGACTAGTCACAAAGGAAATCATCGATTAAATTCTTTGAGAAGATGGTCGAGATATGAAGGAATATCCCAGCAATAAGAATTTGCATTCTAATAAGGAGGGTTTTGACATTGAAGAAACCTCGGGTACCAGATATGAGGATTCTGATAACCAAGATACCTTGTTTTCCAACCCCAGATGATGCTAAAGTCATTTTAATGGTTGAGTTTGATTTGTTGGCCTTGAAAGGTTTCGAGGAATACCTCCTTGATATGATCATTTTTCTTCCCGATGGAATTTTCATTGTCCCATGATAAGGTAGGTTTGGTTGGGATGGTGCCATATTATGAATAATATGCCTTATCAAAACTTGAGGAGTACCCTTGTCCAAGCGTGCTGAGAATGCAAGGTACCTCATACTAGATGGGTAAGTGAGACCTCGGGAAGTATCTATTCCATGTGGTTGAGAATGTAAGGCACCTTGTACCAGGGTAAGTGGGACTTGGGAAATACCAGACATCAAGAAAAATAGACAATAATAACCTATAAAGGTTGGCTCACATGCATTTGAGCTTGTTGGGGGTGTTTATGGATGGATAGGAATTTGAGAATGGTATACACAGTCGATGATTCAACATTTGCATTTCAAAATCAACCAGTTGAATGAAAAGAAGTTTCCAAACAATGGTAGCCATCTCCAGCAGTAAGGAGGAAAACACAAGGTTGATTAAAAATTTTAGGGTATACCAACAATAGGTTTCCCCTCCAAAAGGAGGAAGGGATGATCAAGCACCAGGATTCAGATGTAGGGTACAAATACATAAGGAGAGTTAGGTTGTTGGGAAGGTAACCTTTCCCACTAACATAAGGGCCACCACTGCTCAACTATATATGCAATAGGAGGAGAAGGAGAATACTATGTGGTATCTATAAGAGAAGTACCATATGATATTCATAATTTGATGACAAGGGAGAGGTCCAAGGTCTTAAGTTGCACTGCAGGCAGACCAATAAATAATGATAGCCTAGTGATGATGGCTACTACATATGATTTTCCGGTGATGTTGCAAACATATATGAAGAGAAAAATTTGATGTCTCAAGCATAGTGGTGACATACCGAGAGGCTTGGTCAGCCTACCATGTTTAACAATATCAATGAATATTTCCATGAGATATCCATGGGTAAGTCCAAATAATCAGCAAGGAGTTTGTGTTTGACTCGAAGAGGAAGAGGATTAGTCTGATAAAAACATAGTCATTCCTATTTTACATGAGATAGAAGAATAGCTCCTATTTTGGGATCTATTCAAGACTCACAAGTCCTCTCCGTATGGAATAGGTTCACCATTGGGTCCAAGATAGATAGTTGGTGTTCTTGGCTCGAGAAAAAGGAAGAGAAGAGGAAGGTCCTAAGTAATAAGTAAATATGATTGAGGCTCCTCGTGTTTGAAAACTCAAGAATCAAAGTGCCTAAATCGGAAAATTGTGTCTAATAACCTCACAACAATGTTCTGGTTAAGGACTTACAATGGATTGTGCCAGCTTTCACAAAGGAAGATAAGATGTAATCTTGGGTTTGAACCCAAAGGACAAATGATTTTCAAAAATTGTCATTAAGATATACTGGAATTGTTGTACTGCCATCATTTTGTAGTTTGTGCCTTCTTGTGCGTCTAATGATAGTTTGTATAACCTTCCGGTGGAAGAGGAGGCTTATTTTTCATCTTCTATGTGAATGAGGGTGGGGGATTTTGTTTCACTTTGGACAATAAATTTTATTAACACAAAAATAAATAAATCAAAATAGGGTAATTAAAGTACAAAGGATTACCAAGAAACGTGAACTGAGAATATAACCCTTGGTGAACCAAGTACTTAACGACGACATCCAAAATTTCCCAAATGTTGTATTCTGGCATACGCATACAAGGCATGACTGTTACCTATGGACAGATAGCAACCTCTGTAGTACCAAAAAAATTATACTCAACGTACATTGGAGTGAAGTGTAGTAGTGTTTTCTAAATGTTTAACTGCTTTATGAGAGTGTTCCTTATACTTTACTTCTGTATGGAGAATTGTCCAATATACCAAAGGTATGTGGAGAATGCATCCTACAGCACCTCCTACAATGTGAACGGGATATCACCCATGGGAGTGCACAACACTGCAAATAACGAAAATTCATACGTTTAACGACGTTGGAACACATCTCTATTCTAGACCTCATGTCAGTATTAATGTTACAATGTTCCCAGGTTGATTCAATATATTTTACCCATTATTTTTATTAAGTTTTGCTTTTGGGTTCACCACAATGTTACTAGGAATATCCCAAATGCAAATCTAGCATGAGAAAATCTGAATCTTTTCTTTCAATGAAAATGTAGTTAAGGAAGGGAATAAAAAATCATTATAGAACATATATACAACATGAAACAAAACAGATGCAAGATGCAATTTCTTTCAATGTGGACTGTTTCTTATATCAATACACACAATAAAAACCCTAAATTCCAAATGCAAAAATCCTTTTCACACACTTAATTTTCAAAATGAATAAAATAAGATGCAAATTTTTAATCGTTGATTCAAATGCACTTTTCAAAATGAGGACTAGAACAACAATTCATCCATTATCAAGACCAAATTTAAATCAATTTTCTAAGCGACCAAATGATAAGAACAAGAAAATGAAAACCAATTCTTTACCAAAGGAATTAAACACAAATGAAAACCAAATGGAGGCTTTAGAGATACTACAAGACACTAAGATCAGTAGGTAGGTTAGCCGGAAGTAGGATGATCCTTTGAGACACTTAGAAATAAGCAAATTTTTCTACAAAAATAGGCCAACGTTCTGGCAGAGAGGCACTGAAGAAGTTTGTATATAATCGTGTAAAAAGTGGGCCTAGTCGAGGTGCAACACTCTCACGTAGCACTCGGGAGTGTTGGTCTAGGATGGAGTATTCTCGACACAAAATTAAAATGAGACCTAATGAAAACACTTCCTAGGTCTCGTTCTTGACCGATCAAAGAAAAAAGCCTTATCAAATAGGGACCTAAACATAATGGATAAGAAAACCAACAAGGGAATAAATCGTTCCCTGAATATGGGAGCCACACTTTATGGGATTTACTATTGTGGATGTGTGCTATTTCCTAGGGGTTGGTGGCCAACCCATAACAACAGAGAGACAAGGAACTCAATGCTTTCCTTAAAGTAACAGATGACAAAATGAAGCCACTGGAATCACATGCTTCTTTCTTCAAACTTGAATGCTCCACCTAACTCGATCACGCCAAAATTAGAACATGCACACTCGATAACAGCCAAGAAACTATGATAACTATAAGCACTGATTCAAGTCTTCTATATTCAGTTGGGCTTAAACATGGTATTGAACATAATAAATAACGACGTCACATATAGGAAAATAAATGAATTATTTTTCATTAATATAAAATGGAAGGAGAGTACAACCATAACAGTGTTGATCTTGTAGAAGAGCTCCTCCAAGTTGTCTTGTCCTTTCCTTGTCACAATGTGCACCTCAAATCATCCTAAATGCATGGAATAATACCTCTCTCATCACAACATAAGGGTAGAATCACTCTCCAAAAAGCCAACTTTGGCATATGGAAAGTTTTAAATATATAGAGGAGTGGGGTAAGTTCGTAGTTCTTATCTAATTACCACTATATAATTAAGATCCAATTTTGATGGGAGGATGGGATCAAAGGATAAGGGATGGAAACTCTAAAGAAGATAGGATTGATCTAAATGTTTTATCTCGAGGTAAATGGTTGTAACAAATTTCGAAAGCTTCTAGAAGAGGAAGCTTCAAGAAATTCCTCTTTTCCCGAATTCTAGAACCAACGCAGTGAAAAGTGGAGCAACCTGCAAGTGACTGCAATGCTGGTGCAACTTGTTGGTGAATGTTTTTCCATAAGGAGGCCAAGGAGCATTGGCCCTAAGACTAGATCAACAATGATTTCGTTTCAAGCATAAATTTTTGGAAATGAAGGAGGCATGCTTAGGATTCGTGCATTGATGATGACAAGGGGGAATAAGATGTTGATTAATCCCATTAGGATGCCTATTGGTTCGATGTGACAAAATGGCCTATAACGCATGGGTTGCAACTATATGTTTATGGATCAATTTATTTTCACACCTAATCATGAAGCATGAATCTCAAGACATTATTCAAAGTTACACTAAGCCCAAATCTACCTACAGAAATTCAGTAATATTTTGGCATTTTCCATAAATTTGCACTTAATTCGGTACCAATTTTTAATTTTCCATAAATTTGGTACTTAGTTCGGTACCAACATGAATCGTCGCGCAATTATGGGAATTTACGTCTAGATTTGGAGGAAATTTAAACTAATGCCAAGTGGCATCATTCCCAACTTCAATGAAAGTTCCAATATGATCTTCAATCATAACAAATTTCTTAAAATAATTTTTTTATTTTACTTTAGTATGGTGTCATATTTTCATGGAAGTCGAGCATAGATCATCATTTCCTTCACGCTATGTATTATAAAAGAAATAGATTTGGCACGAAAGTGGTGGAGGAGAGGATGTATAGAGGAATTGCATCATTACTATGAGTTGATTTGTTTGTAACATATTTTAATTTCCGTATGTAAAGCCAACGATTGATTTTTTGTAATAAAGATTTAGTTATCGTTCAATACCGCATATTGTTTCGATATGATTTAGTCTCCGTGAACATTTCCGTGTCGAAAGGCTCCTCAACTCGTGTAGTGTCCCATATTTCATTCGTAGCAGAATATTAGTTAGATTCAAATTTCTTTCCAGCAAAATCTGTATTGATTTTTATATTTTGTTCGATATTTCATTCATAAATTCAGCTTTATATTAGACTTACATTTCAAATATGCTAGTATAGTACTTTCAACACATTGTGATTAAATTCAAATTGATTTTTCTGTGCTTAAGAGTAAAACAAACTTAAAAATTGGTTTCTTAACATGTTTTGGTACCCATAATTTTAATCTACATAATTTATGTACTTAATTCAATACTAATATTCATAATTGCAATTTCTGGGGACACTTTCCATACTTAATTCGATACTAGGTTTTGTACTAACAAGGTATTAAAAAAAATATGTAATTAGTAGTTTAGGATTCCTTATTATATTGGAGCTTTGAAGCTACTTGGTAAAATATTCACATAATGAATAAGAAACTACAATATATCTCTAAGCCTCTTAGCATTTATTTTGATATTTTATTATTGCATTTTTTTATTTATCAGCTTTATTTTCTTTATTTCTCGCACACTTTTGCTTATAGTTTCCCGACATTTACTTTTTCCTAATTTATTTTTCTACAACATGTTTAATGAATTTTTGTATGCAACATTATAGGATTAAACCATTTAAGTCTCAAGATCTAATAATTTATATAAATAAAACCACATGAACACTATCTATTTGTAATGAAATATTGTGGCTATATCGGTTAACCATTAGAGTCTCCATGTTCTAGTGACAAGTGATAATCCTTTGTGATTAGTTCTTTCTAGTGTTAGTTGTTAGCATAGGTTAGAATAGGCTCTAATCATGCATTTCCTATGCTTGCATCTCTAATTATTATGATCCCGCATTCGATAATTAAATGTTGGAATTAGGAGAGTAAATATAAATCCACCAACATTTTTTGTGTCATCGCTAAGGAGGTGCTAACCTGACTAGAGCATAATTTCTTTCACAAGTTTTTTTTGCATGATTATAGTTACAGGACAACTTGGGGGCAGAGATAAATGGTAAGACGAGAGGTAAGAACCTACGCTATCTACTTTGGCTGGGTTTCCCAAAGCCTTTTTTTGTTTCCTTATTTTCTTTTTCAAGTGTGTTTTACTTTAGATTAATTCATGAAAAGAAGATAAGCCTAAGTTGTGTGAACAAATAACTTGGTGACAAGAAGGTTCAGTTGTCATGGTGGCACTTTGAGAACAAAGGATTGGTTTGCTTGTATCCGTTTTAAGTGTGTTTCATTTTTTATTTCTTTAGATTTTTAAATTTTTTGGTACTTTAAGAACCCATACACTAATCCATGTGTATGATAGGGATTAAAAACCAAAAAAGAAATACCAAGGATGTTCAAGTGTTTGGAATAACTCTCTCAAATCCTAGCAAGAGATAGGATCTATTCTTCTCAAGAAGAAAATCTTGACAAGAGCCAAGAAATTATTTTACTTTCCAAAAACGATAGAAGAACAACAACTCCATGAATCACATCCACACAAAGATATTTACTCTTGCAAACTTATTAAGGAAACTGAAAAATCATGGGGTGAATTCAATGGAGAGAAACCATTAGAACCTGAGATTGAAGATGTTTTGACATGCCTATCTATAGATCCTCTAAGCACACAAGAGGATAATCATATAATGCTAGAATATATGCATGGCATGCAGAAGTCAGATATGCTAAGTGAGCCAAATAACTAAACCAAGAGCATTTTGATTTTGTTGAAAATTGGTTTCAAGCAATTGTAAGGCCATACCACTTCATTCTTCCTTCTTGACATCATCATTAAAACAATCGGTTCTTCATACTAGGTATGCATTGAATATTATATTCTAAACTTGAGTATGAATGCATTTTCATGCCTATTACACACATGTATGTACGATTGAAATACTCATATACTTGAGGAGAGGATTTTCTTTATCTAAAGTAGAGTGGGATGGTAAATAAATAAATAAATGTTTCATATAGTAGTTAGTTTAGTTCTAAAAATATATTGCAACATATTTCTCATTCGAATTGTATAAGTGGGGATTTTAACAACTTAAAAGTAATTAGTTGAAAATGGGAGATCTATGTTCCTATTGCATATTTCTGTTGGGGTATGTTTCAAACTTAAGTATATTATTTTTAATCAAGATTTCCATCATTTTATTTCCAACTACAAATATCATACTGCCTATTACTTTGCATTCCCACTTATTATTTCTTTATGATAGTTATATTTATTACTTGAAGTTGGAAATGATTGCATTGCAATATCATCTAGTATTGCATAGCAATTATCTGGCACCTTGATTCAGTTAATCAATACCCATAATTTTGATACCAATTTGCTATTTTTCAAGAAAAAGAAAAATTCAAGGATATTGTTCATTTGGGAGGCTTAAATATTGGAAGAATATTTTCAAAAGCGGAAAAGACATCTTTCAAACACTTAGGGGAGTATTTTTGAGATAAATTTATTTTTCCTTAAGTTATTAAAAATGTTTCATTCATGCTTTATCATTAAGACCACTATTTCATGAAGATGATTGAATAATAAATCATTTTCATAATATTTTAATTGAATGATAATTACAAAATATTCATAGCTAATATACCTTTTCTACATATTTCTTTTTTCTTATTCATATCGATTTCTGATTATCAAGAAAAAACAATTGCTCAAAATATAGTTACCGAAACATATTAAGGAGATTAAAATAAAATTAAAAGGTCCATACAATGATATCAATGAGAAAAGAAACTTGAATAATATAACAAAAACACCAAAGCATGATATCTGAGCATATTTATTAATATTTGCAGAATAATTGATTCATGAAGTCTCTACTCATAGTGGAACACTACTTTAAAAGTGAAAGCATACATGAAAACTATGATTAGTAGGACTTTAGGTGTATTTTGGTTATTATTTGGTAGCCTCATACATCTCACATTAAAATGGTTCATCCATGGTATGCCCTTTTCAAGACTTATAAGTACCTTACGTATCAGAGAAATTATACAACATGCATATGTATATCATGGATTCACCCGATCTAACAATGTACTAAAGTTAAATACTCTAATCCCTTCTACAAATATTTTTCGTAATTAAAACAAAATCGCTAATCACATGAAGTAAAGAAGAATCAAATCAAACACAACACAGAGCATTTTGGGAAAGCTTGCTGCTCAAAAAACCCATTATCTTCTATTGTATATTCAAAGATGGATCATGAAACAATTACATACAAAACTCTTCTCATAAGAGCCCTCCAAAGACTAAATAATCACCTCACACACTCGTGTTGTATGGTACAACATCACCCCTCCCCATTTCAAAATTTTAGAATAAATTTTATCTTAGAAATAGGTCCCTTTCTTTTTAGATAGAAATAAAAGACTTTGAGGAAATCCGATTATTTTAAATAAAATAATAAAAATTCATTGTTTAGAAAAGCATGCATCACATATCGCATATTTCAAATGCAAATGAACAAAAGTAACATTGAATTTATTCCAATCCGATCAACCATAAGTCTTATATCGCATCGGCACAAAGTGTAAAAGTATTCATGTTAAAAAGTCCAATGCAATAAAATAAATCACAATCACAAATCGGTAGAGTCTTAAGGTTTCACATTTGTTTCAAGAAAACTCTGATGCGATGTAACTTATCGCAATCGCATTTCAAAAATATTATCCTTCATTCGATCTATTTTATAAACTCCGATGCAATACAACACATCGCAATCGCATTTTGTAAGTAAAAGCAAAGATTAATTTTTTTATAAAAGTTCTGATGTTATGGGTCCCACCATCATCGCAATCGCATTTCTGTGAAAATCATGAACAACTCAGTCCCTTTGGAAATATCTGATGCGATATACCTTTATCACTAATCGCAAATTGGCGGAAAATATGAGATGTATTTCACTTTCCTTTCAAAAACTCCAATGTAGAATTGTCGATTTTATTAATCGCTTACTTGCACCACGTACATATTATTTATTTTATTGAATCGCAATCAGAAAATTCAAAGGGAAAGTTTACATTAAAATTTCAATATCGCCGATCTCCAATTGTACGAGCATCATTAATTGGAAAATCAAATGAATTATGGTAATTGATTCTCATATCAATGCGTGAATGTGACTTTTCATTAAGGCATTCATTTTTAATATGTGGTTAATCAATTTGGGATCATCAATAAAAGTCTTATCGCATAGTTTTTCTCGTAACTTCATTTCTTCCCACGACTGAAAGGTTTGTCTCATTTGCAGAGCTATAGACAATCCAGCCCTTTTGTTCGTCGAACTAGTAAAACGATACCAGACGAAGAAGATGTCTAAGAAGCTTAAGAAATCAAGAATTGTTGCCGCTTCAAAGACTGTTGCCATTACCACAATGCCAAAAGAAAACTAAAAACTGGCTGGTTACAAAATACCAAAGTGCCAGGTTTCGGGATGCTTTCCCCGGGGAAGAAGTTTATAACCTTCTTGAAAAATAAGACCTTACAAGACAGAGGTAAAGGCACAAAGTGTCGATGAAGAATCGAATTCAGATGACAATCCCCTTAAAGAACTCGTGAAATTATTTCTTCATAGAATTGCAGTCGCTTAATGTATTCCCATATTATGACATAATATGATGGGTGATAGATAAAACCACCATCACAAAGAGAACATTCATGATGCTTGGGAAATATTTTTGCGTCTTTTCGAAGACATCAAAGAAATGTACCATCTTCCGCATCCTCCGAAAGACCTATAACAAAGCTTTCATAGCAGAATTTACCTCAAGCAATGAAATTGAATCAGACCTAATTAGAGAATGGAGACAGCTCCATAAAAGCATAAGAATGAGACCTCAAGTATGTATTCAGAGTTCCCTGCACCCCCGTATTGCTATGTTGCTCGTAATGATGTGTAGACTTTTTGGGAATGATAATTCTTCAAGGATTTCAATTCAGATGGTACCCCTAATCTAAGGCTGTTATAAACTCGATTATGGATTGGCCGGGCTATTCTTTCCCGATAAGGTAGCTACTGCACTCGGACTATAGAAGGAATAAAACATCGAAATACAACCCCCATTTCATTTATGTGCCTATATCTAGATGCTTGTTTTAATTCTAAATCCCCTATTATGGGTTGGAAATGGACTTCTGCTGGGTGAACTCCGTCTCGATTCACATTTACCAGTAAACATTTTGGGGAAGGCTCATTTCAAACCATGTATATAGAATTTGCGATCAGCTTCATGTTACCTATTTATGAAACCATTTTTAACCAATTTCCTCCCCCAAATTTCCTCTCAAAAGGAAAGCTTGATATATCCCTAATCGCAATTGGTTTGGAGAAGAAAATTTTACCTATATTAGGTTTTTGGAAGCATTGTCAAACCTCATGTCTTACCTCTATATTTCCCCGATAAATTTTTAGCTCGTACTTATCAACATTTAAAGAGGGATGTCCAGTGTTTAAAGAATTCCAAAAAATTGATGTGGCCTACTTTTCCTTTCCATTGTGGAACCTATACTCTTAATGATTTTAAACATGCTGAAAAAGAAACCCTTAGATAAGCAATCTTAAGCTTGCAACCGTTCCAGCATAACATGATCCAAAAAAAGTGGCTTTTGATTTCACAATTTTGGTCCAAATCCTTAAGTTTGAGCATGAGCCTCCGATGTCTTTGATGATTTATTTGTATCAATTGAGAATTTTTCCAGAGTATATGATATAGCTAAATCCAAGTTTCAAGCAAAAAGATAAGGAACAAATTTATGCGTCAGAAGCTGACATTTCTTTAAATTTCCCTGACCCTCGCCCAAGGATTCCTTTGCAAAAATGAAAGTATGGAAATAGAACAAAAAGAAAAGGAAGATAGAGCCCGCAAAATGGTAAAAGAGGTGTATACCAAAGAAATTGATATGCAGATTGAGAAGGAAAAACAGTAGCAAGCCCGATAGAATATTTAAAAGTAGAATATAGTACCAAAACTGATATGCGCTCCGAAGAAAGATATACAGAAATAAGCCCGATGATCAACTTGAAAGAGAAAAGACCCCAAGGAAGAGGGTGAAATTCTATCAAGTGATTATTACTTCCCATTTGCTACAATAAGATGGAACACCACAAAGAACAGTGAGAACAAAACAATCCTCAAGTTGATAATCCGACAATCAGATATGGAGATCATTCCCCGAAGATCCATAAGAAGAAATTATGTTGAGAGTTGAAGACATCCCTCCTCTCGGATATATTTTATAGTCCTAAGCATGGGGTTGTTGTCAGAAAACAAAGGAAAATAAGGAAGATAGATCAAGGACCACTTGCAACTTCACAAATTGAATTAATGAATGTTTTATGGAAAACACCGAGGTAAATCCTTCAGGATCTTACCAAACTATCACAATATGCAGGTGGCTCATAGTGCAGCCACTATACATAAGTCAAGTCACTCAAATGATAAAGCAAAAAAGACTTACAGATAACATTGCTAGAAGAGAAAAAATAATAAGATCAACAAAAGACATTGCAATTGGAGAAGCAATTGGAAGAAGAAATAATCGCAGCCAAACAATTGGAATAACAACCGAGTATTGAAAAGAAGAAGCTTGATCAACAAGCTTTTAAATAAACAACAACAGCTTGTCTCAAGAGGTATCCAAAATTATAAGACCTGCTACAAAAGGAGAAAATCACAAAGAAGAGCAAGAAAAAATATTTCAAGCAAGATGATAAATTAAGGATTATCCTAAAATTGACCAATTTAGAAATGTGGCTCCGGGAAACAAGTAAGATATTGTCTCAGGAGTTGACATCCGTGTCAAAAATCTGATGCCGAAACTTTATGTGAAATAAAACATCTTTATCAATGAATAAGCCTTCGTTAATTTAATTTAATTTGAAAATGCGTATGATAAGATTTAATTTATTTCACAAGGTGACTCAACAAGGAAAGAATGCAAATCTTCCCAGGATTCAAGAAAGGAATAAAGAAATTTTGTTTGTTGAATGGGAATCACAAACTTGGGATTAAAGAATAACGTGCTACATCAAGGCCGTGAGCTAATGAAATAATCAACACAATTATTTAATGATAGTTTATATGCTACTAATTTAATTTCGTATTGTACTCCGGTAAATTGCCAAGGGTGAAAGAAACTGGCGACCATGGAAGCAGGAATTAATCAACAAGAATCAAAAAAGATCAAGAAATGCAGAAATTACATGGGATGTCCTATGACATATTTGATCAAACCACACAACAAATAGATGGCAATCAAATGCCTTTCTAATGCCATCAATTACATCATTCCGCAGCCATTCGATGCCACATACAAAAGTCGCCTGCATTCGAGGGCCGAGTCATCCAATCGAAGTTAAAGATATGCTTAAAATCTACCACCTCTATACATTGAACACAGAAGAAATTCAATGAATTCGTTTTATTTGATATTGCAAGTCTTTCTCGCATCTCCGATGATAGTTTCTAGCATAAGTTATAGTAAATTTGGTTTGTTAATTTCTCATTTAAACCCTTTCGGCTACTTAGAAAGGGGTCCCGAATTTATAATATTTTGGCTTTGACAATACATTTATGTGTACTCCACGTACTATATTATTTTTATAAAGGATCACATTCTGTGATTTCATGGTGAATTATCTTTGAGAGTTGCATTTATGTACCTTGAATATTGTTCTAAGTTAAAGCACAAGATTCCTGTGATTTCATGGTGAATTATTTTTGAGAGTTGCATTTTTGTACCTTGAAGATAAGTCAAAGCGCAGGATCTGGATATTGAATTGCATCAAGAAAATATCTTAATGAATCTAGTATTTCTATCGATTTTCTATTATTTTCTTTATGTAATGAAGTATTCTCTTTGAAATTTTCTATCATTTATATGTGCTTGTTTCTCAAATATTTCTTTATCATATCATTTCGAAGCAGGAAATATTCATCTATCATAGTATGTGAAAAAATGATATATATAGAATTATGAATGCGATGTGCTTATTCTAACTTTGTTTAATTTCTTAAACAATAGTTATCATTATATGATAATCGCATCTTCTATCAAGACAGGCATTTTCATGGTTATTTATTTAATTGAAACAATCTTTAAGTCACGTATTCATATTTAATACCTAGGTTAGTTTTAGAATTATTTGTAAGTTATAGATTAAGTTAGATAGATTAGCTCGCTTAGTTAGTTCCATTTATCCACTCGCACAAACACTCCATCACCAATCCATTTATTAGTTATGAAACTCGGTCCTAGCACCAAACAGCCACCACACCAAACAAAAGGAGTTGTCCTAAGGTCCAGACTTCGGTGAGCTTTTCTCAATGTTTGAAGCAACGATTTTCGAGGCTTCAACATTGGTGCTGTGGATGAGGCCTAAGCTATGAATGGAAAGTAAATCCAAATCTAGAGGCCATTCCAAGAGCAATTCACCCTCATCACCTTCTTCAATTTCTTCTACATCTCAAATCTCTAGGGAAGAAATTGAGAAGAACATCAGTACACCTACTACTAAAGCATTAGATCTCGTTGTAAAATCAACCCAAGTCCCCCCCGAAATACAAGCTTTAGTCTATAAACTCCAAGGGTTCTCATTATCTTTTAAGAGTCCTAATTATCCGAAGGTAGTGTTACTTCACAATTCATATCTTCAAAACCTCTTAATAGGTCATAAAGTGAAAACTTGGTATTCCTCCAAAGAAATTTCCTTTACCTAGTTGAGTTAAAACCAGAAAAACACCGTCGGAATCAGGTAGTGATATTATTTCTTCATCACAAACTCACTCATCTGCTTCCCAAACTCAAACTCAAGAGTATAGTCATTCCAAATAACCTCTACTCAAACAACGCTTGTCTCTTCAAGTCCCTCAACTGTTATCACAACAATGGCATAAAGACCATGGACTAATCCAGGGCTATTGAAATGCCTCGCACCTTCGCACGATTTTCCGTATCATCCCGAAAAAAATGGTCGTCAAAATTTAGTCCCGACCTTGCATAAGGCGAAGAACACATTAATAACTTTATGCTATCTCGTAAATTTAAAATGCGTACAACATGAAGATGTTGTGGTTAGTTATTCCCTATACTTACAAGGGGCAAGTAGGATCTTGGTATTTTTCATTACCATCTAGATCTATCGCAAGTTGGGATATTTTCCAGGAACATTTCTAACCAAATTTGGAGATGAAAAATCAATAGCAACTTTAATTAATGATCTCTCCAATTTGAGAGCGTAATCCAAAGAACCTATCAAAGATTTTAATTTCGATACAACAAACTTTTGAATAAAATTCCTACAAACTCGAAAACCTAGTGAGCAAGTCCTAAGTGAATGGTATATAACAAACTTTGCCTTCGAATACAGCAATTTTTGTATATAGAGCTACTAAACCTACTTTGGCTGAAAACATGAAAGAAGCAATTGCAGTTGAAAGACAGATTATTGCTTTGGATAAGAAGAATGCTATTGAAGAAAAAAAATCCAAAAAAGTTAGTTTTAAAGATGATTCGAAGAAGAAAACACCTAGGGATCCTTATGACATAGAAGGATTAAAGAAAGTTCTGAAGACTTTTTCCAATGAAATGATCGAAATCAAAAAACAAGTAGCGTAAAACTTCCACCAATAGATCTTATAGGAACTTCAAAAGGAATCCTAAAACCCGAATCTAAAAACCACCCAATTCAATATCCAATGTAGGAGTCGATCTATAAGAAGATGAAGAAGAAGATACACCTCTATTATTCGAAGAAGATGAAGAAGAAGAAATAGCTGAATTACATGCGAAGGGATTTCATTCTTCCTAATTCACAGAGCAAGAAAAGAACAAGAATCCATGCCAAAGAAGTACAAGAAGTAATCTCAAACAGAGACTCATTCAAACAAGCCCCAAGAAGAAAATTTCAACTTCAATACTAAAGACAAACCCATGTAAAGAAAAAAACGTCCTCTTTCCTACTCAAAATCAACCATCATCTTCTAATCCTCCTACAACAACATCTAAGACTCGGTGGCATTTATCCTATGGATTATAATATTTTTGAAGACATGAAGAAAACCGCAGCGAATATCTCTCTACATGAACTCAAGAACTTAAGCATCAACAAGAAGTTGTTATTGAGAGAATTAAATGCAACGCCATTTCTCCTCTACTATGGTGTAGTTGCCAAAACAACCAAAGGACTGTAAGCCACGTATAAAGTAGATGCTACCGATACTATTCTTATTGGAGAAAGACTGAATTCTAGACACCTCCTTTTCTTTGACTTTCATGTGAAATCTATAACAAGAATTTTGCATGACCTATTAATAGATTCAGGAGAATCATCTAACATAATGCCTACTTCAATTATTTAAAATTAAACATTGAACCCTAGAAAATCGTTAGCCTATATTGTTCAATTAGTTGGGACTAAAGTGCAAGTTGTGGTAGAAATTAATTCAGTCATCATTAGGCTAGCCTATGATCCCAAGATAGTCCAGAGAATTGATATACTGATTGCAAATATTCCTGAGTTTTATGGATTAATATTAAGTAGAGATTGGTTTGCAAAGCTTAATGGTTATATCGCCACTGATTATTCTCACATGTGGCTTCCTCACAAAGGGAAACCAAATCAAATCAAGGTTGAGCGAGAAAACATGATGACATCGTAACAAAACACCCGAAAAAAGAAATGAACCTCGTAGCTTTAATAACAACATTCTAGGAGTTTATTCGTCAATCATTTCTTGGAAATTTCACAAAGACCGCAATCACCTTTTTCTGTAAATACTTTTATTTCACAAATTGAAAAATTTTCACAAACTGATTCTTCAAGAATTTTTAATGTTTCTAATCAGTCTGTAGATAAACCTATAGATAAGTCTTTATTTTGGTCTTTTTATTTTGATGGATCAAAATCCAATGATGGCGCAGGAGCAGGATGCATTTTAGTGTAGAAATTATATAACTGATATGTTATACATCCAAGATTCTCCTGATCACATACTATTTGATATCATGCACAATACAGAATCTCTTCTACCATTGATCATTACTTGCGGAAATAAAATCAATTGCATGCACAAATTAAAACCATAAAAATTCACACATATGAACACAGTAATTTATGGGAAAGATTAAAAGCCGAAAACCCCCAAATATCTCAGATATTATATGTCATAGAGATCATGTAACAATCATCATACAAAGCCCTCACAATTTCTCAAGACAATCTCCAATTGCTACACACCAATCAGTCCGATCTAGCAATCCCATGCCCGGACCGCCACCTCGCTAGCCCCCGCCCCCCACCGCACAATCACAGCTTGAAAGAATGGCTTTGAATGAACTCAAATTGGTCCACCGCTCACACAATCCTCATTGGCATCTCCAACCACCGTGTGTTGCAAATTATGCAACACTATAGTCACAACCGATATTCACACCGCTCTTTCACCTACCTCTCCACCGGTCTCCACCGAAAACCGTCCATGCACCGTAGTTAATCGATGTATTCTTCGCTGATTAATGAGTTAATATTTAGTGAATTAATTAATAATTAATTCACACCACTCACTAGTGTATCAATCGCTAGACTAGATACAACTAGCTCAACTATGTTTAACTAAGTTAAACTCGAACACAACTCCACCAACTACCTCAATAACTCCACCAAAACTCGTCACATGAGTTCTAACCGAAGTCTCCTTGCAATAGCTCCACTTAACCCTCGGTGAATAGTGTAATTCCTTCTCAGCGCGCTCATACATCTATGCACTTAACCGAAGTGCTCCAATAGAATAAGATAATGTTTATAGTCCAAATATTATTAAGAGCTAATAATACTAACATATCTATATTTTTAGACCGGAAATCTAAAAATAGATTCCGCCTTAATATGTCTAAAAATATAAGTCCATCTATTTTTTCCAACTTGACCAACTATCCAAATAACATCCGCAACTCATAGAATATGATCGACATGTCTAAAAATAGACCATGCACCAAAAATAGCCTCAAGGGCCCACTTAGTGAAGGCGACTTCCTTTTCACTAAGCTCATCATCTTGTTGCAATCTCAACACTCCCTCTCAAAAATATAGAGATTATCTTCCACCCCGATCCTGCCCTTGTGGTATTAAAATTTGCTCCTGCTGAGTTCCTTCGTCAAGATATCAACATCCTGATCCTCCGTAGGAATGTAAGAAAGTAACATGATCTTCCGCTGCCCACAATCTTTGATATGATGATACCAGTTTGTGAAGCCATGCCGCCTCAACTCATCCTCATGTCTGTACCATGATCCATATCCCGATGTTCCTCTGAGATATCTCAATACATGCTTCCCCACCTTCCAAAAGAGCTTGGTAGGCTTAACCATAGCTTGTGAAATCTAGTTAACTACGTAGCATATGTTAGGTCGTGTATTGACTAGATACATAAGTGACCCCACCAACTGTTGGTAACAAAGCAGACATCCACTACCTCTCGCCGATGTAGCATCCTCTTTCCTCCATCCACTGTGAAGAGGAGGCCGAGAACAGGAGCCATGCATGTTGAACTTCAAGATTCCGTGTTACTTGCCTTAAGACACAAACAATCCATCACTACACCGCACAATTTCCTAATCCCAAGAAATAATGAAGGAGGCCTAAGTCCTTCATCTCAAACTCTTTTGCAAGATCAGCCTTGCATGAGAGTATCAATTAAATTATCGACGACAAGATCAAATCATCTACATAAAGTAAAATGATTAGCAAATCCTTACCCTCAACCACTATCTCGTACAGTTGGATCCGCCTCGCTCTTGGTAAAACCAAGTCCGGCGAAATAACCGTCAATCCATGTGCCTGCCACTTCCAGGTGCTTGACGAACCAAGACCGCTCTTTGAGCCTCGCACACATGTGACTCACCGTTGAAGATCTCGAAACCTTTCAAAGCTGCTCTATGTACACCTCCTCCTCAATCACTCCATCGAGGAATGCAATCTTCACATCCATCTAATGAATGTGCCACCCCATCCGCGTTGAGAGAGCAAGAATCGTCTCGTATGGAAGAATACCTTGCGACAAAAAGGTTTCCTCACACCCATCCTCAATTCGTGAGAAGCCCCGAGAAAAACATCTTTGCCTTGTACTTCGACGCTTCCGTCACCGTTTGCTTCACTTCATAGATCCATCTTGAACCTACCACCGATTTCCTTCCGCCTTGGGACAATCTCCCATGTGACCGTTTCGACAATCAAATCATACTCTTCCACCATGGCATCTACCCATGCAACGGTCCTCCATGTGCCTTCCTCGAAAGAGGATGGCTCGTCACGATACACTTGCTCATTAGGAGCCATGTATCCGTATACTTCCGTCAGTGACCCGTCTCCGTTCATTGTGATGTAGGTTCTTCCCACAATATTCTCTCGCATCAAGATTCCGCCTGTTTAGCTTCCGTAGTGTGCTTCCGCACTCGTATGGTCGGCGCCGCCGCATGAGTGGCTTCTTCCACTTCCATGAACCTCCTCTCCGTGGCCGATCCACATACAAAGGCTCATCCTTAGGAACTAATAGCTCCTCATCTACATGCAAGTGTGGTTCTCCTCAAGCAAACACTTCATGGCGTTCTCCTATGAAATTTTATATCTCGTTGCCGCACAATGGGGCCCGATCGTCTCGGCAAATACACACGATAGTCGTGGGGTGTATTAGTGTACCCCACAAATATCCCAACCCTCTCGCAATGGCCTGTGCCTTCTTCTTTTTGGCATCCTTCAGACTACGAATGTAAATTGTGAGCCAAAAATCTTCAAATGAGAAATACGTTCTTTACCGTAAAATTCCACTTCGGGTGTACTCACAAGTACTCTATGAGGGTGGGCTTCAGCTTTGCACATAAACCGGCAGCGTATTGCATGCCCTTGTACCCCCACAAGTGTATGGGAAGGCCCCCGATCATACAACACTCGTTCAACACCCACGATTTTTTTGTTCTTTCGCTCTCGTGACCCCATTCGCTATGGGTTATGAGGTGCTATGATCTCTCTTCGAATTTCTTATGCGCCGCAAAGTCCTTGAATTCACTCGTAGATGAATTCACCACCATTGTCACTCCTAAGAGCCTTCACCTCGCTTCCCCGAATCTTTCTCCACCCGTTGCCTTAAACCCGCTGCACTTTCTAGAGAATGCCCTCTCTTCTTCTCGGCATGAAGAAGATCCGCACTTCGAGAAAAAATCATCAAAAAAACATCACATAGTACCTCGCTTTGTTGTCGAAGCTATTGAGAAATTTCCACACACGTCCGTGTGAATTCTCTCAAGGATCGACGTGGCGTGAATATCCTCTTCGTGAAAGGTATTATAAATTTTCCCAAAGTACATCCTACTGATCCGACCGTGCAAGTGTACCTTCGTAGCTTCCCGTAGAAATCAGTAAAATTTTCAAAGCACCATGGTGAAGATGGCCCAATCTCCCGTGCCATAGCTCGCCTCATCTCGGCCTTCACCACCTCTCCTCGCTCGCTCGTCATTGTTGCGTGTACCCATCTACCCGCAATCGATAAAGGTTCTTAACTCGAACCCCTATCCTCCGGCGCCCCACCAGCTTGCCTTACTACGTAGGAAATCCTTTCCTCGCTAAAGACAACATCATATCCCTTGTCTTCTAACATGGCCACCGAGATCAGATTCTTCTTCAACCCTGGAACATGTATGACATCCTTCAATAAAGGTTTACGTACTCCTCTCAAATGAAATGGTCTCGATACCATTCGCACGTATCTACCATCACCGCCATCTCGAAGTGCACTCCAAGATCCTTCTCATCCGCATCACCGAACAAATATTTGTCTCCTGGCCATATGAAAAGACGCACCACTCGAAGAAAAATTACACCGAACCCATCATACTTGATACCAAGCATGATCGCAAAAATCTACCAAACTACGAGGCTAAGGCCCTCACCGTAGATCCAAAGCACCGCTATTTTTCTTCTTCTATGGACAATTAGTGGCGTAATGTCCATGTTGGTGACAAGGAAAGCACTTCACTCTCGGACATGTCCTCGCTCGCCTTTCGCACTAGATTGAGAAGCATTCTTCTTGCTCTTCCCCTTCCTTGCTCTGGCATCCAAAGCGCAATTTTCTTCATCTGCATTCTTTTATGAAGATCTTTCCTTGGTACTCCGCCTTATCTCCTCCTACACAAGATCCAACCAAATTCGCTCCCATCCCCGGCGTCTCGACTCACCGACCGAGTCCTGATAGGAATGCCAACTCTTCGGAAGCCCAAGGAGAGCCAAGCTCACTAAGTCCTCATCATCTATAGTAACCCCACACTTCCCATCTCATCCCTACATTGGAAAAACTTCATGAGGTACTTGGGTATACTGTCACCTTTCTCCATTTTTATATTCCTAAGCTTATCCTTGAGCGCCAACTTCCTCTAGTCGCTCTTGCTTTGGAACAAGTTTTTCAAAGCTTTCCAAATCAACAATGGAGAAGCTTTACCATGAAGGTTGGACACTATGTGATCCTTCACACCTTCCAACAGAATCCTTCGACATTTTGCTACCTTCTTTTGCCATGCGTCAAGTGCGGCAACATCACTAGAAGCAGGTTTTGGAATTTCTGCATCTATGAACTCCTTCAACCCATTGTCCCGTAACCGCCTCTCCATCCTATCCTTCCATGAAATATATCTGCTACCTCAAGGGTATACTCCACCGCAATCCGTTAAAATACATCTCAACTTCGACACCAAGAAAACACTCGCTACAAATTCGAATTCCACCAAAGACAAAACTCAACCACTTCAATGCTTCGCAATTGCTCCAATGATCAATATCAAGCCCGATACCATGTATAAATTATATAACTGATATGTTATACATCCGAGATTCTCCTGATCACACACTATTTGACTTCATACACAATACAAAATCTCTTCTACCATTGATCATTACTTGCGGAAATAAAATCAATTGCATGCACACATTAAAACCATAAAAATTCTCACATATGAACACAGTAATTTATGGGAAAGCTTAAAGTTGAAAACCCCCAAATATATGTATATTATATTTCATAGATATCATGTAAAAATCATCACAGCTCCTCACAAGCTCTCTCGTACAATCTCCAATTGCTACACACTAATCAGTCCGATCTAGCAAATCTCATGCCCCGATATCCGCCAATTACGTCAACTCCGCTCTACCGCACAATCACCGCTAAAGAATGGCCTTAAATGAACTCAAATTGGTCCAGCCTTTCTCATGAAATCCTCATTAGCATCTCCAACCATCGTTTGTTGCAAATCATGCAACACCATAGTCGCAACCGATAGTCACACTCGCTCTTCACCTACCTCTACATTGGTCTCCATCAAATCGTCCATGTACCGTAGTTAATCAAAGGTATTTTTCATTTGATTAATGAGTTAATATTTAGTGAATTAATTAATAATTAATTCACACTACTCTCACTAGTGTATCAATCAGTTAGACTAGATACAACTAGTTCAACTATGTTTAACTAAGTTAAACTGAACACAACTCCACCAACTACCTCAATAACTCCACCAAACTCTATCACATGAGTTCTAAATCAAGTCTCCATGAAATAGCTCCACTTAACCTCAGGAATAGCATATTTCTCTCCTCGTCACCTTCGTGCCACATCCGTGCACTTAATCAAGTGCTCCAAGAGAATAAGATAATGTTTATAGTCCAAATATTATTAAGAGCTAATAATATTCGATATATCTATTTTTAGACCGGCAATCTAAAAAATAGATTCCGCCTCAATATGTCTAAAAATATAAGTCCATCTATTTTTCCAACTTGACCAACCATCCACAAATAGCATCCCGCAACTCATAGAATATGATCGACATGTCTAAAAATAGATCGTGCGCCAAAAATAGCTCGCGGCCCACTTTCTAGTGGCGACTTTTCACTAAGCTCATCATCTTGTTGCATTATCAAAATTTAGTTGATCCGTATGGGGGAAAACTATGCTATCATGTAGATTAGAGTTTGAGTGTACAAATAACATCGGCGAATATAAAGCCTTGATCCAAGGGCTTTACAGTTAAATAGAGTTGAATGTTAAGTACCTCGAAAGTGTATGGTGATTCCGAAATTGTTATCAAACAAGTAAGAAACGCTATCCATTACCTTTCAAATCATCTTAAACATTATAAATCCCTTGTTCAAGATCTTATCACTCAATTTTAAGATTCAAAATCTTTTCTATCCCAGAATTCAATCTGTACCGATTTGTAAGCTGATCTTAACCAAATGGGGGAACTTATGCCTACCAAAAGATGCCTTTTGGTTTGATAAATGCAGAGCCATTCCGTAGAGCCATGGATATAGCATTCAAGGGTTTGATTAATAGATCAGTTTTTATTTATCTTGATGACATAACCATATTTACAAAGAAAAGAGCTAATAATCTGCATGATTTGAAAGAGAGATTTGAACGATGTAGAAGATTTGGAATTTCTTTAAATCCAAAAAATTCCTTCTTTGCTCTCAATGAAGGAAAACTCCTAGGATTTTTTGTGTCTAAATATGGCATATATATTGATCCTGATAGAGTAACAGAAATTTCTGATATTTCTTTACCACATAACAAGAAATCCGTGCAATCCTTTTTAGGACAGATCAATTTTTTCAAGCGATTTATTCCTAATTTTTCTCAAATAGTTTTACCTTGCATTAAGTGATTAAGAAAAATTCAGTTTTCAAATGGTTATATAAAGAAAAAGAAGGCTTTGATTTAATAAACAGTAATCATTAATGCACCCATATCAATACTCTTGATTTTTCTAAACATTTTATTCCGTATACTTTCACCGAAACATCCTATGTTGTTGTTTTGACACAACCAAATGATCAACAAGAGGAAGCACCAATCTTTTTCTTTAGCTCAAATATGCAAGGAGCCGAACTTAACTACTCCAATGTAGAAAAACAAGCCTTTGTTGTATTTAAATCAATCAAACAGTTTAGACCTTTTCTCCTAAAAACACATGCAAATATCATTGTCCCATTCTCCGTAGTGAGACGATTGTTAATACAAAAGGAAGTAGGAGAAAAGAGAGCTAATTGGGTAACAGCTCTACAAGAGTATGATATTGATATTAAGCCAGCTATGTTAGAGGACAAGGTTTTTGCGTATTATTAGTGAGTTTCCAACACACTTAACATCAAGATCAAGATAATATTGTTCAAGAAAATAAGATAAGTATTATAGATTCTGAATCTCAATATGTTGATCTGATCTTTTATTTCAAAAATGGGTATGCTCCTTCTAATATCAGCTATAAAAAAAAAGTGTGATTTAAGATTAAAATCCAAACACTTCGAAATCATTGATGATGTGTTATTCATAATAAATTATGATTCAATTTTATTAATATGTCTTGAAAAAACTGAAGCACACAAGGTGTTGCAGGAATTACATGATGGACCAGCAAGTGGAAATTTTGGAGGTGATACCACGGCTCACAAAATAATCCATGCTGGTTACTATTGGCCTACTTTTTTCAGAGATGCACATGATTATGTAAGGAAATGCAAGATTTTTCAAACTGCTAGTGGAAGACAAAGGAAAATAGCCTTTCCTTTACAACTAGTAAACATTGAGTAACCATTTGAACAATGGGGACTTGATATTATTGGAGAAATTGTTCCACATTCTTCCAAGTAACACAGATACATCCTTACAACAATGGATTACTTTACAAAATGGGTAGAAGCAATTCCTTTAAAGGTAGCCAATTCTGTTGCAATCATTGAATTCATTGATAAATTCATCATTACCAAGTTTGGTGTACCTAACGCTCTTGTTTTTGACAATGCATCTTATTTTTCTGGGAATAGTATAATGGAATTTGCAATCAAAAGAGGTTTCAAATTGAAATATTCAGCAAATTATTATCCACAAGGTAATGGTTTAGTCGAGTCAAAAAATAAAAAAATCTTATCAAAATCATCAAAAGAAAAATTGATCAAAGTCAAAGAACTAGCATAAATCTTTAATTTTTGCATTATGGGCCGATCGCATAACTCATACAAGGTTTCAATAAAGTAATTTCCACCTTTAATCTAGTCTATGGAAAAGAAGTTGTAATACCATCAAACCTAATACTTCCATCTCTAGCCCTAGTTCAATTCCTTGAAAAGAATCCTTCATCATCTATTCAATTTAAATTTGATCAAATCCTTAAATTAGAAGAAGATAGAGAGAAAGAAAAATTATTCATGCCAAACATTAAAAACTCATAACATCTTCTTTTGATTCAAATTCTACCAGATCCAAAACTTTGCAAACTAGTGATCTTGTTCTGAAATGGGACAAAGCACATGAAGATAAAGGTAAGCATACCAAATTTCAAAAAATGTGGCTTGGACCATTTCAGATTGTTGAAAATATAGGCTCATCAACATCCATATTGCAAGATTTAACAAGAAAGAGAGAATCCCTTCCTGTGAATGGGCTTATTTTAAAGAAATTATTTTCTTAAGGAGGTAACCCCTTCTTACCTGTACATATTCCTTTCTGCAATTTTGTTTATTTTGTAAATAAGGTTGTTAATAGTCTATTGGCTTTTTACTATTTGAAAATATCTTCGAGAAAATATTATAAATATTCATTTTATGTAAATAAGAATTTTTAAGGAAATGATTACAATTTTTGGGTAGTTAAAAATAAAATATTAAACTTTGAAATTTTTTTTAAACATTTGCAAAATCTCTTGAAACCTTGAGAAAATTGTAAATCATTATAATTTTATTGAGCAGAGAAAGGTTATCCATAAAAATTAAAGACTTTTTCAAGCTTTGACATTCAAAACTTTAAAATTTTCATCCACTTATTCTTAAGGAGAAAAATCATTTCACCCCATCCATTAAGGTTGTGATTTTTTAGAATGTAATTCTAAGAAATTATATGTTAAAATTAAGAGATAAGGGGTCTCATCATGAGCCAGCTTGTTCAGTTTAATTACAACTAGTGAGTGGCATTGTTATTAATTGGCTACCAAACCAGAACAATGGCTTTTAAAATAAAAAAAGTAAAGGAGAAAAACATGAGATAATATGCCTTATGAATTTATCTTTTAAAGAGTCATGATCTTAGTTGGAGGGGACAATGAATGGTTGATGGTTAAAAGGTAACCTTGTCGAGACTATAAACGTTGTCAAGTAGAGGCAATGCCTATGACAATAGAGTATATTACAAAAGCTAAAATTGGAAAGGCCCCCTACTTTACTATCATCAACCAATCAAAGTTTAAGAAACCTAAAAATTTATTCTCGAGAAATTAGAAAGAAATTGTAAGTGATTTTTATTCTTTTTCGTAGTTAGATTTTATTTAAATTTCTCTAAGATAGTTTTCATTATCTTTAAAACTTTTTACTTACTAAAAGTATAGTGTTCATTTTATTTTTCATAGATAATCGTTTCTTCCAAATGAATCACCAATTATTGTATGGTACAACAACCCTCCCCATTTCAAAATTTTAGAATAAATTTTATTTTAGAAATAGGTCCCCTTTCTTTTTAGATAGAAATAAAAGACTTTGAGGAAATCTGATTATTTTAAATAAAACAATAAAAGAATGCATCGCATATCGCATATTTCAAATGCAAATGAACAAAAGTAACATTGAATTTATTCCAATCCGATCAACCATAAGTCTTATATCGCATCAGCACAAAGTGTAAAAGTATTCATGTTAAAAAGTCCGATGCGATAAAGTAAATCACAATCGCAAATCGGTAGAGTCTTAAGGTTTCACATTTGTTTTGAAAAACTCCGATGTGATGTAACTTATCGCAATCGCATTTCAAAAAGGTTATCCTTCATTCAGTCTATTTTATAAACTCCGATGGGATACAACACATCGCAATCACATTTTGTAAAAGCAAAGATTACTTGTTTTATAAAATTTCCGGTGTGATGGGTCCCACCATCATCGCAATCGCATTTCTGTGAAAATCATGAATAACTCAATCCCTTTGGAAATATCTAATGCGATATACCTTTATCGCTAATCGCAAATCAGTGGAAAATATGAGATGTCTTTCGCTCTCCTTTCAAAAACTTCAATGCGATGAATTGTCAGTCTTTATTAATCGCTATTTTGTGCCGCGCATATATTATTTATCGGTCAATCGCAATCAGAAAATTCAAAGGGAAATTTTACATTAAAATTTCAATATTTCCGATCTCCGATTGTACAAGCATCATTAATTGGAAAATAAAACGAATTATGGTAATTGATTCTCATATCAATGCATGAATGTGACTTTTCGGTAAGGCATTCATTTTTAATACGTGGTTAATCAATTTGGGATCATTAATGAAAGTTTCCGTCGCATAGTTGTTCTCCCTAACTTCATCTCTTCCCACGACTTAAAGGTTTGTCACACATTTGCAGCTATAGAACATCCATCCCTTTTGTTCGCCGAACTAGTAAAACGATACTGCATTTAAGAAGATGTCTAAGAAGCTTAGGAAATCAAGAACCTATTGCCGCAGCGACCGCCGCCATTACCACAATGCCAAAAGAAAAACCCGCATGAAATCAAGCTAGTTACGTATACTACATGCTAGGGTCTCGCAAGATTTCCGGGAAGAAGTTTATAACCTCGCTTGAAAAAGAAGACCCTACAACATGCAGGTAAAGGCAACAAGCTCTGCATGAAGAATTGGATTCGATGAAAAATCCTCTTAAAGAACTCACAAATTATTTTCTTCATAGAATTTGGTGAGTCTCCTGCGAATGTATTCCCATATTATGACATAATACGATGGGTGATAGACAACACCACCATCACAAAAATAACATTCATGACAATTGGGGGAAAGATGTTTGGGTCTTTTAGAGCAGAATACATCAAAGAAATGTACCATCTGCTAGATCCTCAAAAGTCCTATAACAAAGCTTTCATAGCAGATTTTACCTCAAGCAATGAAATTGAATCAGACCTAATTAGAGAATGGAGACAAGTTCCAGAAAATCATAAGCATGAGACCTCAGGTATGTATTCCGTAGAGTCTCTTGCACCCCGTATTACAGGCCGTCATAATGATGGGACTTTTGGGAATGATACCTGCTTCAATCGTATGGTACCCCTAATTCATACGTTTATAAAATCTCGAGATTATGATTGGTCAATTATTCTTCTCGATAAGATAGCTAATAGAATTCCGGACTATAGAAAGAATAAAAATATTGGAAATACAACCCCATTTCATTTATGTGCCTATATCTTATATTTTTGTGTTTTAATTTCGATTTCCTATTCTCGGGTTAGAAATGGACTTCGCTGCAAACCCTCGTCCCCCCCCGATTCACATTTACCATAAACATTTGTGGAAGGCTCATTTCAAAACCATGTATATAGAATTTTCCACTTCGCTTCATGTTACCTATTTATCAAACCATTTTTAAACAATTTCCTCCCGCCTTCCGAAAAGGCAAAGCTTGGATATATCCCTAATCGGAAATTGGTTTGGAGAAGAAAATTTACCTATATTAGGGTTTTTGGAAGTATCGCCAACCTTGCTCCACTTTCATATGTCCCCGATAAACTTTTATCTCAAGAAATTTTTTATCAACACAAAAAAAGAGGGATGTCCAGGTGTTTAAAGAATTCCAAAAATTGATGTGGCCTACTTTTCCTTTCCTCATGGAACCTATACTCTAATGATTTTAAACATGTTGAAAAAGAAACCCTTAAGATAAGAAATCTTAAGCTTGCAACCGTTCCAGCGTACAATATGATCCAAATAAAGTGGCTTTTGATTTCACATAACTTTGGTCCAAATCGCTAAGTTTGAGCATGAGCCCGATGTCTTCGATGATTTATTCGTCTAAATTGAGAATTTTCCGGGTATATGATCTAGCTAAATCCAAGTTTCCGTTTAAGATATGAACAAATTTATGTAGTTCGTAAGAAAGAGATTACTTAAAGTTCCCCTGACCAAATTTGAAGGATTCCTTTACAAGAAAATGAAAGTATGGAAATAACAAAAGAAAAAGGAAGATACAAACCTAGAAAAACATAAAATAAGTGTCTACCAACAAAATTGATATGCGGATTGGAAGGAAAAAAACAGTAGCAAGCCCGATGTGCGTACGTAAAAGAGAATACAGTACTAAACCGATATGCAACAAGAAAGATATATAGGCAATAAGCCCAATGATCAACTTGAAAGAAGAAAGACTCGCAAAGAGGGAAATTATGTCAAGTGATTATTACTTCCCATTTGCTACAAATAAAGATGAACAATTCGTCAAAGAATAGGAGAACAAAACAATTCTCAAGTTGATAATCCGAATAATCAGGATATGGAGATCATTCCCGACATCCAATTTAAGAAATTGTGTTGAGAGTTGAAGACATCCCTCCTCTGGATATCTTTTATAGTCCTAAGCATAGGGTTGTTGTCAGAAAACAAAGGAAAAGAAGGAATATAGATCAAGGAACAATTGAAACTTCATAAGTTGAATTAATGAATGTTGTATGGAAGAATACTGAGGTAAATCCTTTAGAGGATCTTACCAAACTATCACAATATGCAGGTGCCTATAGTGTAGCCACTATAGATAAATCTGTTGAAGTCACTCAAATGATAAAGCAAAAATACTTACAGATAGTGTGGCTAGAAGAGAAAATAATAGGTGATCAACAAAAGATATTGCAATTGGAGCAGCAGTTGGAAGAAGAAAGAATCAGAGCCAAAAAATTGGAAGAAAAACTGAGTATTGAAAAGAAGAAGCTTGATCAGCAATCTTTAAATAAACAACAACAGTTATCTCAAGAGGTATCCAAATTACAGACCTTGTCAGAAAGAAAACGAGAAACTCGCCAAAGAAGAGCAAGAAAAAATATTTCAAGAAAGATCAAGATAAATTTAAGGATTATCCTAAAATCGACAAATTTAGAACAAGCTCGAAACAAGTAATCTATTGTCTCGAAATGGCTGGATGATTTGTGTCAAAAAATTGCACAAGCCGAAACTTTATGTGAAATAACAACATCTCTTATCGATGAATTAGTCAGCACTAGAATTGAATTTGAAAATGCAAGATGATAAGATTTCGTAATTTATTTCACCATGTGATCTAACAAGGAAATAATGCAAATCTTCCCAGGATCAAAGAAAGCCATAAATAAATTTTGTTTGCTGAATGGGAATCACATTTGATTTAAGAAGAACATGCTACATCAAGGGCCAGAGCCATAATGAACAATCTGACACAATTAGTTAATGATAGTTTATATGCTACTAATTTAATTTCAAATTGTACTCCAGGTAAATTGCCAAGGGTGAAAGAAACTAATACCAAATGAAAGCAGGAATTAATCAACAAGAATCAAAATATCAGCAAAATGCAGGAAATTACATGGGATGTCCTATGGACATATTTGATCAAAACCATTGGTTAAATACAGATGGCAATCAAATGCCTTTCTAATGCCATCAATTACATCATTCCAGAGCTATCTAATGTCACATAGACTAGTCGCCTTGCATTTGAGGTTGAATCATCCAACCGAAGTTAAAGATATGCTTAAAATATACCACCCTCGCATATCACAGAAGAAATTCAATGAACTGCTTTATTTGATATTGCAAGTATTTTCCCGGATCTCCGATGATAGTTTCTAGCATAAGTTATAGTTAATTTGTTTTTTTAATTTCCTATTTAAACCCCTTTCAAGCATTTATAAAGGGGTCCTAAATTTGTAATATTTTGGCTTTGGATAATACATTTTTGTACTCCATGGACTATCTTATTTTTATAAAGGATCACATTTTGTGATTTCATGGTGAATTATCTTTGAGAGTTGCATTTATGTACCTTGAAGATTGTTCTAAGTTAAAGCACGAGATTCTTGTGATTTCATGGTGAATTATTTTTGAGAGTTGCATTTCTGTACCTTGAAGATTGTTCTAAGTTAAAGCGTAGGATCTGGATATCGAATTGCATCAAGAAAATATCTTAATGAATCTGGTATTTCTATCGATTTAATATTATTTTCTTTATGTAATGAAGTATTCTCTTTGAAATTTGCTATCATTTATATGTGCTTGTTTCTCAAATATTTCTTTATCATATCATTTCTGAAGATATAGAAATATTCATCTATCATAGTATGTGCAAATGATATATATAGAATTATGAATGCAATGTGTTATTCTAACTCTGTTTAATTTCTCAAACAGAGTTATCCTTATATGATACTGCATCTTTCTATTGAATAATAATACATTTTCATGGTTATTTGTTTAATTGAAACAATATTTAAGTCGTATTCATATTTAATAATTAAGTTAGTTTTAGAATTATTTTCTGCTATAGATTAAGTTAGATATATTAGCTCATTTAGTTAGTTCCATTTATCCACTTGCACAAACACTCCATCACCAATCCATTTATTATTAAGAAACTGGTCCTATAAATCCAATCTGAGCCACCACACCAAACGGAAAAGGAGTTTTCCTAAGGTCCGGACCGGGTGGTTTTCCCCCAATGTTTGAAGCAACGATTTTTGAGGCTTCAACACACTGTCATGCAAAAACTAACCAATACTTAGCCACCCCATCGCTCCGGACAACCTACCTTGCTTGCATAATTTTTTATGAATGAAATCCCTAAAGAATAGGAATTATGGCCTTCCTGACTCGCGTGCTATCACACCAATGGGTGTTTGGTTGCATGGGTGCAACCCACAATCCTACTACTAATAGTCAACTTCCCTTTCACCTAGATCTCAACTTGGTCTCCACCGAATCCGACATGCATGCGCCTAATAATAGTAAATCCTTAATTGCATGTGAGATCACTTATTGTGAATTAATTAATGTTTAATTCACTTCGAATTTCACTAGTGTATCAAACAACATAAATAGCACAACTAATTTTAACTCACTTAGCTGATTTAAACTCGATTACAACATGCATTAACTAATGCACCACTACACTTAAAACTCGTTACAACTAAATTGGCTTTGCATGCCTCACCAACTACCTCTAGCTCAGACTCATGAGCAATGCATTTTATCACTCTTAGTTAACTATTACAAGTTATTTTTTAGACTAGATTACGCTTATTGTCCATCTTAATTAAGGGATAACTAAAATAGGCATGCGCCAAAAATAGCACTTCCTCGGGGCCCCACCCTAGTGTTTGCCTAATGCACTGCATGGGTGCTGAAATTTTCTCGTTGAATCTCAACAAGATCTAAGACATTATGCAGTATTCTAATTCACTCGAAATGTGTCATGTTAAGCCTTTAATGATTCTAAATCCGCTCCACCTTCTACCAATTGCAAAATCAATATCCATAATATAAAACGAAATGGTAGGAAACATGGGAATAGAGCCTTCAAAGGTAAAATAGGTTTAAGATAAGAACTCTTCGAGGCTATGGATGCCTTCTGAAGAGGGTAACGATATGTGATATCACTAGAAAACCCATCGGGGGCTATGGATGCTCGTGGGAAATAGGGCATTTTGCCTAAAGAAGTTTCAACCAAACCAAGTCTTTTTGTCTACACATATGATGGTTACTCTATAGCATTACAATAAAAAGGAAGCATGTGTGGATGAAGTCGAGGGGAAAAAAAAAAACTCCATAAATTTTCTGCTAAAGAATAGCCTTGCTGCTACCTCGACCTCTATCACTATTTTTCATACTATTTATCTAAAATTATTTATTCAAGTGCGACCTATGATCACAAAGAATTAATAAAACTCAACTTCAAACCTTATCAGTAATACTTGGATAACTATAAAGTTTTGGGATTTGGTTAGTAATAACTAATTTTTCATTGGTTCATCATTTGTTGTGATCATGAAAATTCCTCCTACCTAAAAATAAGGAGAGCCCCTTATTTCTATAAAAGGTTTCTTTTGTTTATACATAAAACCCACGATTGATGAAATCATATGTAATGGGTGATTTGAAATTTATTTTATGCTCGTGTTAGTTTAAAATCATTTTAATATCCGAGTTGACTTTTTTATTATTATTATTCATCTTATTAATTCCATTTTTTTGTTTTTCAAGTCCCTTTTTGTACTAGAGCCATCTCAATAACTCTCCTCACTTCTTCAAGATTTCACTGTTTTGCATGAGGACATGAAAACCTCAAGCATGGGGGGGGATGGTTGTTGGGACTTTTTCATCATATTCATTCCATTATCTTCACTTTCCTTCAAATAGACTTCAAATCAATACTCATCAATTCTAAATTTCCTCTCCAAACTCTCGGCCTTTTTGTCACTTTCAAGTTCACAACTTTGTCAAGTAGAAAGAAGGTCTCTCAGTAAGACCTGTGTTTAGGAGAGAGGCCAACAAGGTTTCCGCGTAGCTCAGCATAACGTCGTAATTTTCACCCCAATTCAAGAACAGAGTCTCACCCGAGGCATGTCGTGACCTTAGTAAGGTTAGGAATAGATCGTATATCGATTGATCACAACTATAAAGGAAGGAAAACAGTATTTAACTAGGAACTGCAAATAGATTTAGCTACCTTGCACAAGATACTACTCATGAAGCATATTCAGGATGAAAAATTAAAATTTAAAAGTGGGCAATACATTCATCATAACCAAATGTTTAACTTGGAACTCAGGACATCAAACAAAGGTAGAAGTATATTTCATTATCAATAGCAGATATTTACATTACTCCTCGCAGTTTATTTAGCGAAGGACAACAGACACAATAGTTACGCAACGTAACAACAAAGCTCTCCCACGCCCCCCCCTCATCGGGTTAACCCCCGTTCCCGCCTCGGGTCACCTACGATGGTTCCGTTGTCAACGCGACTCCATTTCTGCTTTTCCTCCTTTCCTACTTTTTTTTGTTTGCCGCATCTCTCGATCACCGGGATTTACCGCTTCATCTTGTAGCTCATCCTACCATCTCAGGCGGTTTTCCTAGCTATCACGCCATTCGTTCTTCGCTCGCAACCATCATAGCTCCATGTCTACTGTGGTTGCGCTCCGCCACTTGTTCTTCGTGACTCAAAACCATTTCATTTTCAAAACAAGGGCCACAATAGGCCCCGACTACATGCTATTGACTCGTCCTAAGTCAATTCTTTTCTGCTGCTTTAGTCTCCATTGGTTTACCTTCCTATGTGGTAGGCCCTATCTTCTCCATTTCTTCTCCCTGTCAAAACAAGGGCCCCAACTCGGGAACCTTTGCCAACGCTGAAAATTTGAGTTCAAAATGGGTTGTTAATGGCCCACGTTCATTCCTTCATGAGCTGGTCTATTTATGTGGAAATTCGTTCAACTTTCGTTTTCGTAACGCCGAGGCTTCGTTGAATACTCTGATTTTGATTTCGGCCCCGCCGGCCATTTGTTGTATTCTCCTCTCAGTGATGTTTTAATGGTTGGTTCCATTTCTGAGACTTTCTTTGGCATGTACGAATGCTCTTAGATCTTCTCTATATTCTTCTGTCTCCAGCTTCCTCCTCTTGATCAGACAACCAGTTAATTCCAACGTGTCCGTGGCCTCCTTTATTTCTTGTGAGATCTACTCATTGTGTCAAGATTGGTTGAGCCTTCATAGTTAACGCAGGCGAACACCATGCAAATGTTTCATAAGGTTGTAAGCTTATTTCACCATGGGTCTCGTGGTTTTCATCCTTGACAAGCTTTTTCTCGCTTTCTGGCCTTCTCAAATAAGATATGATGACAAAGTTCTAGTAACGTTTCTGCCCAGTTGTGAGTGCTTCCTTTTAGCTTCGATTCTCCTTACCGAGATTGCGCTGGGCCATTCATGTGATAGACCGCCCGACCATAGTGCAAGTCATTATGTCCCCCCGTTGTCTTGTCATCCTGGCTATTACCACGGGGCCGTAGATTCTTGAAAATATCCGCTGTCTTCTCCATTGTTCTCAAACCGTCTCTTTTCTCCTTTTTAATCGCTGCGCTCTTCGTTAGTTTACTGATTTGCGCTGTTGTTCTTTGAACCTCTCGCTAGAGGTCGTTGTGTAGTCCTTTCCCGTTGTACCGTACGCTGGGTGAAATTGTATAGTTTTTCTATGCCCCAGGTCTGCATACTCTCAATCCCAGACATATATTGGTTTGGAAATCTCTCTCTGAGTGGTTGACCATTGGCTATTGATCTGGCTGAGTGCTCATATGGTGACGTCCTGGTTTGTTGCAAAGACGACCTCGGGTCGTCCATGTCAGGTTGGTTAAATATGTTGCAAAGATTGTTCTTTCATCAAAAGGGTTCACTCTGCTGGGCGAGGGCATCAGGTTCACGTGAATGATCCCCCATGAACCATTAGGTCCATAAAATTGCTTTGTCTCACCGCAGGTTGGTTAACCTTGGGTACCATATCCATACTTGAATTAACTTATTCTCAGCTGTCTCCATTTGTCTTACTTTCTGTCTGGGACTGGTCTAAATGGTGGCCGATGTGGATGAGGTGCGCAGGAATGGTCTTGGAATTAAATGACGCAGAGGCGCAGGACCGGTGAGTGTGAGGAGAAAAGACATGCGCATGGGGTGGTGATAAGTCGAACGTTCAAAATCGAGAATGGATCGAACAGGGTGAGTCGAGTTTGGCCGTGTTCACCTCCTGAATTTCGAATCGGTGTTCCCATATCCGTAGGCCTGCGTTTGATCTTCCCGCCTTTATCAACTATTTTTTTAGGCACTCGACTTGCTTTCTTGGCCTTATGAGTAGCAACTAGTGGCTTAGGGTGCTTTATTCTTTTCTTGATTGGAACTATAGTGGTTGTCGGTGAATTAAACATGGTGGATGGTAGGGTTAAAGGATTATGGTGCAACTATGGAAGGTGATGTAGAATTTGCCTAAAATTTGAAAATTATATCATTGCAGGGAGATGACTGGTGGAGAGCTCATGACACTTATTGAAGTTCTTTAGTTCCGTGTCTGCCCTCCTCCAAGATCGTATTCGTAGCTAAGACACTCGCTCAATGTCTCATCTCGGTGTCTCCTTAGTAGTGGTTTTATGTGATGTCTTCTAACGAGTAGTAATGGATTCCCGCTTCCATCTCATTCCACCCCTACTGTGAGAAAACTTCAAAGGTGGAATTCATTTTTCATCCACTTGAAAATTTAACGCTCTCATTTAAACGTTGTTTCATCCATGCAAGTGGGCCTAATGTATGTCCGCTCGTGGGTGACCCCCGAACCATATCCGAGAGTAGTAATTGTCCATCAAACTCCTTGGGATCCTAGCTGCCTCACCACTCTTTCCACCATATTCCCGTACCATAATTTTAATGCCTCTTCATTTACCTCCTTGGTGTCGGGGTCTTCTCCGAGATCTTCTCCACTTGCAAACTTCCATTTCCATCGGGCCGACCACTTGTAGAGTTCCAGGACAATCTCACCTCTGTGAAAGTCCATTTCCACATTACAATGCCATGATAAGGTAGCCGTAAATGAACCCCGTGGCCCTTTTATATTTATCCTCGCAGGCTTCGAACAGTTCATTTAGTAGAAACGTACACAAATTCAGTTGGGTTCCCTGGAGGCAGTGTTTCGCAACTGAAATGGTGTCGAGGGTACATTAAGCCTTCGTATAGTGCCTCATGGTCTTGCCTACAATCAGGTAACAGGAAAACTTAACTGTTGGGTTGTTTATGAGGTCTATCTTTTCCCCCTTCCCTCCTCTTTTGGTGTCGTATTTCTTATAATAGTTGCAATATCCTGCCTTCTTTGCTCTCTTCGAGATAGTTTGGAACACCGTGGAGACATCCCTTCCTTCTACTAATAATCCTATCAGCCTATGAATATCTTCTGCATGTATAGGTATCTCCCTCCCTAGCCATAGTGACCCATTATGGAGTCTTCTCAGTAGGAATTTCATACACTACATCGATGCTCCTATGGTTCTGAACATTGGGAGGTTCCTGAGGTACAATATGGTCGACTGCTGGATACCCCTAAACTCTGGGTTCAATCTTGCTACTTCCTCTCCTCCTTCCGTAGCGTAATTTTCTATGTAAACCTGCCTCTTCATTGCCGGAAACTGATAGGAATCTTTAAATTCTATGTCGATCAACGATGCATTGTCATATTTTCCCACTAGTGATTCCATCCTCTGAATTCTCTCATCGAGCTCAAAGCGAATGACTCGCTAGTGCTATCTTGGTCATCTTTGATATTATTTTGTAAACATGCAATGCTACCCCCCGCTCTTTCCTCTCGTAAATTCCTACCACCGGATGCTCTCTCCGGACTTCTTCCGATGAGATTTCGCTCGCCGTCGTTGCCGTTGTTTCTTGTTCCAACTCGTAATTCTCTAACATTCTCGATATCTTCTTTCATGTGGGTTAAGTAATGTACTGTGCATGAATAAGGCCGATAAGACCCCATAAATAATTAATTTTTTCCTACCTCCCCCATGGCTATAATCATGTGATTAGTTACCGCAATGAGGTGTGTTCTCGACATGGCCGATCGTAACTTCGAGATTTGGGAAGACGTGATGAGTAATGATTATGGCCTAATATGGAAAAATTTAAAAGATTTGTATGGATGGTACCAATTATGGCAAGCACTTCTCAAATCCGACTAATCCTACGAACTAACATGGGTATGATGGGTCATGATGACGAAAATGATGTTTGACATGTTTGGCTCTCTCGACATGGATGATATGTTGGACACTACCTCCCCGACCACACCGCTTGCGATGTGGCCTCGTATCGCAACTATGACTTCCTCTACTTATTGCAATTTGTTCTTTGTTGGGATTCCTATCTATTCTCTTCTCGAGTGCGAGAGGGTTATTGACTCTATCTACTCTATTCTACCTACTAATTCCTCTAAGTTGTAAGAGTTATTTGAAAAGGAAATAATGAAACTTACTCGTGATAAGGCTTCAGCATGGTGCCATTCACCCATCCTAGTAATACTTGGTCATCTAGTTGTGCTAACCGAACTCGGCTTCCCGAATCCCGCATTTCAATCACATGGTAAGGTCCCATCCAATGCATCCTAAGTTTACTCCGGGAACTTCTAAAACTTGTTTTCGTATAGTAAAACTTTTCCTCCGACCGTAAACATTTTATGTTTGATATGACTCGCCTGCGCAAGCTTTTTGTCCGTCTTTTGGATAGTATAATGAAACTCGCTAGAATCTTGTCCTCTTCAAGTTCTCGTAACTCATGAGTTCCTTCAATGAGTCTTCTTCTCGTTAGATGTATGTTGATGCAATTAGTAGGTCGCAGAGGATAAATTTGGCAAGTACTCACTACTTCCCTCCCGTACACTAGGCCGGAAAGGAGTTTGGTTGTTCGGGCCTTTTTCACCAGCTTGTCCTACACCCACAATGTTGTTGCATGTGCTCATCCCAGTCATCTTGATTAGCATTGCAAATTTTTGTTAGTCCCTTTTCGAGAATCTTATTAAATGCTTCAACCGTTGCATTTTCCTAAGGATGGTACGATCGCTTTTATGATGTTGTACCATAAAATTTTGTACCGCAGATTTGATTGTCGTACGATTATGTGTACTTTCAAGTCACCGGTTACTGGGCAGCCAAACCTCGCTAATGATATTTTCAAAATGAACCTAGTTACTATTTCCGCGTGCAATCCTTCACTCGGCATCAAGCGACCATCCTGCAAGATAATATGTTGCGGTAATGACATACTCCGTCCGTGAATGTCTTGCGACAAAGTTATTGGTCCTCTAAAATCAATGGCCCACTTCTCAAATGGTCAGCAATGCTTCAGAGCAGGGTGACGTGGTAGCTCATCTCCGTGGTGATGGACGCCCCGTTATCTACCAAACATCACATTTATTTACAAATGCTTTACTATCCTTGTGTAATGTGGGCCACCATAAGCCTCGCTGTAATATCTTTTCGCGTGGGTTTTTCACCAACATGCCCTCCCCGCAACTCCACAATGACACTCCCATAGTATGTCCTCCCTTTTATGGTCCATGACACATCTCCGCAAAACTTCGTTTCTAACCCCATCTTATACAATTGTCCTAATAATTAACCGATACTCTACTACCTTTACTACAATATGTCTTCTTCGAGTCGTTGTATATTTAGTCGTGCAATTTCTTTGCTTCCCGTATAGATTTCTCATTTGATCTAAGTAGTCCGGGATGGCTTCTACCTAAAAATATCGTCCGCGCCTGATCATCTAGGGACCCTCCATTTTCTCCATTTTACAGCCTTGATAAATGGTCAAGACCCACATTCAGCTCTCTTCATGGTTTCACTATCACCTCAAAGGTGAACTCCTAAACTCGTAGAAGCCATCGTCGTATCCTTCCTTCAAGGACTCGGTTTGTTAACTAGGTACTTCAATGCTAAATGGTCCGTGAAGAATTTGAACGTACTCCTAATAGGTAATGTCGAAACTTTTGAAGGGAATAGACCATTGCTAAAGCTTGTCTCCGTTGTTGTGTAGTTCCTTTCCGCTATCGATAACTTCCTCGCTTACAAAGTAAACTCGTGATCAACTAAATTTTCCGGTTGAGCCAAAACTACCCTAGCCGTAAGGCCGGAGGCATCAATATGGACGTGGAATTTTCGTCCCAATTAGATGAACCAATATGGGCGCACATTCCAATTTTTCTTTTAGTGTATTGGGGGCGTAGTGTCACTGTTTTTCCAAATGAATTGCTTCGATTTCCGCAATGTGCCTCCTTCTCTAATGGGGTTGTTCTCTTTGCATAGTTTTGGATGAATCTTCATAGGCAATCTTGTGATGGCCTACTGTGCTGATCTCAACTATTTCCTGGCCAGCTTCTCGGTGCCTCTATATTGATTATAACTTCCACTTTTGCTAGATCCACACAAACACCTTGCTTACAAACAACATGTCCGAGCAACACCTAATGGGTACTACGAAGATGTACTTCTTAAGATATAGTGAAATTTGGAGTTTTCTACATCTCGTTGAACATTATACTTAACAACGTTGCATGATTCTTCAACAAGCCGTATATTGTCTAGTCATCCATATAAACCTCAAGGAATTTGTGGATATATTTCCGAAATGCTATGACGATTTGTGAAATACTACCAAAGGCATTTTTTCAACCCGAAGGGCATTACATGATATGAAAAAGAGCCCCATTTAGTTGTGAAAGTTGTTTTCTTTTTGTCTTCTTCATCTATCCTCACTTGATGGTATCCCCGAAAATCCATCCGTACCGGAACAAGCCTCATTCCCTTCCACAATGCTCAGCACTATCACCGAACGGAGTAGGGAATGACTGCGATAAATGCGTTGTTGAGGCTTCGTAACAATACATACTCGAATCTTAGACTTTTCCTTTTTACTTTGTATGACTATAGGACTTATCCACTCCGATTCTTCCACCGAAAAATCAACCCTCGCTTTCATCATTTTATCAATATCTTCCTTGACTTTCTCTTTTACCTGATTCCGTATAGCACGGCCTCGTGCTTTACCGGGTCTTATGCTAGGCTTCAAAAATTACAATACGCATTTCCCCATGTCTCTTTTTATTCCTTTTAGCCTCGCTACCGAGGACGGAATAAGTCTTCATATTCTTGTAGAAGATTAAATATCTCTTTAGTTGTTTCTCGTATCCTAGTAGTCACCAATTGACGCAAGTTTGGGCTTTTCTCGGTGTTCTGATGTTCAACTTCTTGGTCTTCGCCGGTAGAATATGGATTCCCTCTATTGTATTCTTCTTTTTTATATTCTCGTTCTCCTTCCTTTCTTCAAAATATAAGTGTCTAATGTATTCTACATCATCATCTTCCATCCTCACCGGGTTTGTACTGCTTATGGTGCCGTTGACTTTTGATACCTCGTTTCAAGAGCGGTTGGTCTTCATCTTTCCGAATTTTTGGGAAGAATAATACTATTTTGATGGCATGTAACACCCGTGTGACTCGTTTTTTTCTCCTCCTTCAAAGGAAAATCATTGTGTAAGCTTATCCACAACTTCTTGCTGTGCACAGTTCCTATTTTCTTCTTCAATTAAGTACCAAGCCTATGGAATCGAATCCAAAGGAATGTACAAAATTGTGTGTCCACAACATGTCCCGGCACCGCTTACTTCCAATGGCCTCACACTATTGTAAATGTTTAATGGGATCAGAATCCCTTGGTACTTTTCATTGAATTTTGGTCCTTCATCTTCCTTGAATCTGGTTTTCAAGATCGCCGCAACCCCTCCCATCGCAAGGGAGAGTTGCGGTGGTTGCTCCACCACCTTGGCCGATGTGGATTGTAGAGCCATATCCATGAGCGGGACTCTATGTTCCACCGGGTATGTTATCCTCTATTTTTTCAATAAATGTATTTACAAGATTCATATTTGATAAAGTCGTATATTCTCTTACCCTGCGTTCGATCCGTTACTGATCTTTGACGTTAGCACATATTCTTGTATTAGTCTCGTATCCTCCCTACCGCCAATCATCCAAGCTATTTCTAAGCCCAAGTCCGAGCTTTGAACACTTATCCAAATTAAGGCTTCCCCCCACCGTTGGGTTGATATACCCTCTTTGTCCCCTCGTCGTCATCTAATAGAGATGATTAAGAAGTTGAGCATCCTCTCTATTGTCACCGCTTCTCGTGTATCTGTGGTCCTTGATATGGATCCGTAGGGGTCATGGACCATGACTTCCCCCATCTTTAACATAACTGACTCTCAAATCGATCACCGCATATTTCTCAAAGCCCAATCCATACCCAATAATGCTCGATAGGGTCCTTATCCCCCCATAATGTCTATCACCTCAAAGTCCGTGTATGTCTTTACCCTCGCAACATCGACTTCGACTTCTTCCAACATGCCGATAGGCACAATGCGCATCGGGTTTTCCAAGCTAAGCTAGATTGGTGAGTATGTTACCTTTATTCCCCTAATGCTTCCCATGTCTTCCTTGGAAAATGTTGACATCCGACCCCAGTCAAGCATGGTGTCCTTAATTTGGAATCCCACGACTTGAGTGTTTACATGGAATTATTTCCCCGTTCTTATCTTATTTCTTTTGATTCTCCGTATATATTTGCGGCTGAGCCGCCTCACTCCTCCGGCCTCTTCGTATTCTTTCCTACACCACCATCTCCCGTATTTTGTTTCAATTGCTCCAAAGATTGTGCATTGGTTACAATTTTTTAAAATAGTCGGGAACCATTCCTCAATCATTGTGCTTGTATTAGTCTATTTCTCCTTGTCTATCATCACCTGGCTATGGTAACTCAATGCCTTTGCTCCCCCCAAGTTGGGCAAATGTTTCCACTACTTCTTTAAAATAATGCTTTTGTCTATATGGCTTGAACACTAGCTTTGGGGATCTTGGCTTTACTCACTTTATCGATCTATATTCTATTCATCTTCCCCCGTTATCTTTCCTCCCTCGTGTTATTATGGCTATGTTTTTCATAGCCTCGAGCCTCTACTATTGGCTCGTATTTACTAGGTTTGTTCTCTTTTTCTCGCCTCTTCTTCCCATATTTTAATTAACTCGTGAAGTGTCGCTGTGTGTGTATTGAATTTACAATCGAGAGCACCACTAGCCTCTCGGGGAAGTGGAAATTCCCCGCCTATGTGGCCTCTTGGTCAAAATTGTAATATATTACAGTCCTCTTCCTCCAAACTCTCCGCCCTCCTCGATTCCTCCTCCTCATCCCCCGGGAACCTCATTCACTCTATATGATGGCTCATCCAATCGTTCCGCCATGGCATCCGTATTCTTCATCAAGCCCAGTGTATTGTGGAAGAACAGAACTAGCAATATATGTTGTTTGGAACGTTGGATTATTTTTTCAAAAATTGGGCATAGCTTCTGGTAGGATGACCAATGCTTTTTCATATTTCTGCAGCATTTAGTTGTGCCCTGATTCTCTTGCGCTGGAACCCCGGGAAGTGGGGGTTGCGGCAGATATATCCCTCAGATGTCCGTGCAACTCCCCCTACCGGTGGAGTCCCTCGTGTCCCCGTCGAAGCCCCCATATTCGACCCCCCCGCAACCTTGGACATTTGGTGACCACGGTCCCTCCATCAAATAAAGGCGTACACCATACATTGGGTCTTGCAGGTCGTATTGGCTAGATATCCTTCAAATTTTTTTGTTAGAATGGCTATCCGATATCAGATCTCAATATGGAAGGGTCTTCGAGCTACTACTCCTCCTTTGAATCGCGTATACCCCGACATAGCCTCTATCTTCATAGCTTGCTCTCTAATGCATCTTGTAATGTATCGATCTTTCGTCGCATTAGGAGTTATTGTCAAATCTTTTTAAGAAGGGGCCTTGATAAACCAATATCTTCAATGATTCGGACCGATCGGGTAGCTCGCTTTTCCAATCGCATCCTCGAACCTTCTCATTAGATCCCATGCAGCTTCAATTTCCCGTTGTTTAATCTCCCACATCTCCGATAAACCCCACCGATCCGTCTCGAGGTAACTTAAACTATTTAACAAATTCTTTCTTTCCATCATCTATCATTAGGTAGGATGAGCTCTGTGCCATTTGATAAACTAGTGAAGAGCTCTCTTCTCCTTAGAGTAGTTTGAAATTCGATTAACTTAATCGTCGTGTCCGTCGAGCCCTCCATATGGTCAAGGTAGATACCAAAGGCCGCTCCACATCGTCGATCGCCCCTCCCGCAGAACTTTAGGTATCGTATAAAATGATCCCTCCATACTTTTTTGTATGGATGGTACTAGAATGAAAACATCTATTCCCCTCGGTTATGAAATTATATTACTAGCACTATTGCTATAGATATTTGTTGATGTAGACCGAACATTATTCAACTTGCCAAACTCGTAACTTAACAAAAATTTCACATAGTGGCCGATAGTGGTACTAGGGGAGGGTTGGGACTAGAGCTATCAACTTTGGGGAATAGATTTACCTCGGTGCTATGGGTGTGCCCGCCCCTCTCGAATAGTCATGCCCATCACAACATGCAACTCCACATCGAACATCCCCTCGCAAAGGCGCATCCTCCACGTTGTTCTTTTCCTTTTCTCTTTGGGCTAGGCTCCTATACACTTGCTTGAATTCCTTGATGGTCCTCCTATTCCTTAGTATTCCATTTGATCTTCCATCTCCTTCGTCACACCGTTGCCTTTCTCCTTGTCCTTTCGACTACCGTTTCTCCAACTCCTTCATCACCTTTCCCGCCACTTCTCAACAATTTGCGCTCTACCGTGCTCGTTGCTCTCTCAACCTACTCAAGATATCTGCAGATACATATCCCTATTCCCACTTCCAACTTACTAGTAGCATCTCTCCCTCAACTCGTCTCCCCCGCAATGGAGGTTTAAGTCTCGCATCTCGATTTTTTGAAATTCCATCAACTTAGTCTTACCATTAAAGCTTTGATCCACAAAGGAGCTATCCTTCAAGAGATCTCCCCGCAATCCAGACCGAATACGTCCTCTACCTTGAGAAGGACCGGAACACCTGTACCGTGAATTCCACTATAAATCCCTCTAAGGAAGATTGCACCTAGAAATTTACAAATTTCGTGTCAAATCGTATCTAACCAATGGAGTGCTTCTAGATCCACATGCAACCATCACACAGACGATGCGACCTTTCGGGACTATCGCGACTTAAAATCTTCGAAACTAATTATAGAGTTCCTCCGGAAACTTTCCCTCGAAAATTTCGTAGAGTGTCACTCATAGATTCGAGAATAAACCCGATTCTTGCCGCTTTTCTCCTTCCGTTGTCTCAACCCGCCCTTGTTGCGCTATGAACCGATCTAAGTGGTTATCCCACCAAATTTGAATTTCCTCCTCAAGATCCGTGATACCATGATCTAGTTCCCAAATGAAATTTGTGTCCCGGGGTACCGTAACCATTTGTTGGCGAGAAAGAAGGTCTCCCGAGTAAGACCTGTGCCCGTGGAGAGAGGCCAATAAGGTTTCCGCACTAGTCTAGCACAATGCCGTAATTTTCACCCTACTCCGAAGAGCAAGAGAGTCTCACCCGAGGCATGCCATGACCTTAGTAAGGTTAGAAATGTATCGTACATCGCTTATCACAACTATAGAGAAAAAGAGACAACTAGGAACCGCAAACAAATTTAGCTACCTTGCACAAGCTGTCACTTCCTATGAAGCATATTCGTGATGTAAAATTAAAATTTAAAAGTATAAAATACATTCATCATAACCATAAATACCATAAATACTTGGAGGAGACAACAAGGAGAAATTATAGAGTGATTTTCTACCCTCCCTCAACTCTCAAAGGTAGCCAAAGGATCCCAAAGATTTTCTCCAACAATTCCGAATTCCGTAGTATGTGCCCAAGCAACTCAATATTTGTTTACTCGGAGTCAAGTGGACTCAATCACTACTTTCTAGGGAGCTGTTGTAGCTTCGTACAATAAATAGAGTTGGAGATAGAGCTAGAAGGGGTCGATTCTGTCGAACTTTGTTGCAAGCTATGAAGATTTTTATTATTCTACTCAAAGGATCAAAATTTCAGAAATGTATGAGGCTATTCTTTTCTACTTTACCGTATTTAAGTTTTAGAGAGCTAGGCTCGTGGGTTAGGGCCCAATCCATGTGCATTGGCCTCCCTCTCGCTATATTTTTTCTCTCGCTTTCTATCATTTCATTAGTTCTCCGCTTCTAATAATTTCATTTATGTTTCAAATTGTTGTTTAGTTTTGCTTCGAGTGTGCAACAGTAGTTAAATTGCTTGTGAGTAATAAAATAGAGGAGAAAAACCAAAATTTGTGGAACAAGACTCCCTTCTCATCTTTTTCAATAGAGCCTCCGAGGAGGGCGAACTCTTCCCATGGACCCAAAAACTCGATTTTTGTTCGATCGTTTCCCGAGATTAAAATAGAACAACATTACCATTTTTTCAGCCTTTCCTCTCGCACTATATTTTTATGCATTTTTCTATTTCGTTGCACATAATTTAGCAAAAAGTTGATCACAGGAATTATTGCCAAACCCTAGAGCAACTCTATGGTGCCTCCCCGTGTTATCACCAAAATAGGACCCCGATAGGCCGCTAATCGTACTATCTTAGTGTAACTATTTCGTTAATCCAATATTTCAAATTGGAGGCTTAGCCTCCCCCACCCCCAAGAGGGCTCTCTTCAAGGGTTATGATTTTGTATAAAGATAGATGGCTAACTCATGTTTCGTGGTTTTGTGTGTTTCACAGTTGAAAGATGAAGACAAGCTACTATTAGCTATGGAGTCATGATGTAGTGATAAAGATAACAAATAGCTCTTCTTATAAACCGAGGCTTGTATATACTTCGATGAAAGGGTGACACATTCGTGAAAGTCTCAATATCTTTGCTGTTCGAAGGAAATCGAGCATGTGTGCATGAATTTCGAGTCATGATACATCAAGATATTGAAAGGAAAGTATTTAATAGAGATTTATCCAAGCTAACACTTAAAGGAAGTCGTAGCATGAATGAACATGAATTCTTGAGTAATAAGTATCAAACATTAAATAAAACTATCTACAGATAGGACTTAAGAACTGACCTATCAACACCCCATACTTAAAGAAAGTCGAGCATGTTCCCATGAATTCTAATAAGCATCAAAACTATGGAAGTAAAACACATGATAGAAGATAAAGCTCACCTAAGTACACTTAGAATCTCAAACTCTTCGAAAAGTTAAACTTCTTTTCCGTATATATCACTCCTCCAAAGTATTTATAAAAGTAGCTGCCCCGATAACATTTTCCAACCTTTACTACATCGAAGTTTCTATTATTTATAGGTTTTAGCCTTACAACCAAGCTCTTCCAAGTGGCTAGACCATTTAAATTTAAACTAACACTTAAATCTAACCATAAACTAGATTCTAGACTAGGACCGACACCTATTCAATATGACTAAGAGTCCTAGACTTAAACACTTATTTATTACATTTAAACAAACTAATCCAAGTCTTACTCGAAAGGAATCTAATATTTTTAACATGCTCGCCATTAAAAATGATTGATATCATGATTTTCTTCGTGAAGTAATCGCCCTCATTTTAAAAAGAAGTTAGTTTGATGACATGGCATATGTTGGCTAAGATTCTTCAAACTTCCTCTTAACCAAAATATCCACTTGGAAAATCTGATACTCGTGGTCATCCTCGCTACTCTTTGACACCTTGATGATGAATAACTTCACATGATTAACCTTTTCACTCTTTTTCATCATTTGTCATAAACTATCTCATCACAATTGCTTTTGAGCTATGAAAACAACCTGCCAGAGCGCACACAAAAGATTGATTTTGATATTCCCTGCCTATTTTTAACCATTGAAGTATGTTAAATGATAAAAACAAATTAAAACATGACTCAAAATCCGCTCACTCCCATCGCCTTTATGTCTCCTTAAAACCCAAAAGAAACATTCAGAAATTCCCACAAAACTGGGGTTTCAAGCCCACACTTGTCACAATTGCCTAATTGCCCACAAACTTCACATAATTTGGATTTATGACTATAAAAGGTCCTTTGCTGTGTGAGATGATATTATGAAGCCTCGATAAGGAACATTTGGTTAAAAATACCTCTTACCATCTTCAAACAACCTTTTCACCTTCGAACACTTCATCAACCAACAAAAATAACTTTGTTTTTCCCGAAAATAAAGCCGCACTCCCGAGTTCCCATTCCTTGATCCCCGATAGTCGTTACAAAAAATGGACGAGTTTGTAGATAATAATGTTTATAAGAAAAACCTCTCGGTTTTTTGAAAAACCAAATTTCGCTTTTCCTCGAACCGTATTTTAATATCATGTATAAAACAGAAAAAATTCGTAATCTCAGTACCAGGTGTCCCAAAGAAAACTTTGAATCTCCAAATTGGTAGAACTTGGGAGAAAATTGAACAGTTTTTGTTCCTTGTTTTGTTCTCGAGGTAGAAAAAAATCCTCCATATTTTTTAAAATCATCTTCTTTTTGCCCTCGAAAATTCCTTTTGAGAGAAACAAATTTCAAACAATCCAAGAAACACAAAAATTCTCTTACAAAATTCGGTAGAAACATATGTAACCTGTCGATGAAAGCTTCGTGAAGATGAGGTCATTCATGATCGCTTAAAACTCCATACACTTCTATCCAAACAAAATGCCTTCTTTTTTTACTTCTTCTTCTATGCCAATTTCCCTTTATAACCACAAACTCGCCCTCTTAAAAATATAAGGCTTGTAAAAAAATATTTGACAAAGAAGTTGTTTGTCGATAAATTTCAATTTTCAAAGGAGGCAATTGACTAATACATGCAAATATTGAAAAATTAAATGACATAGAGGAGCTTTAGGTAAATTTTTTAAGGAATGATATTCAAATTTGGAGAGAAAGGTGACAAAATCTTCTATCATCTTTGCCTTTGAATTCTTGTAACAAATCAGCCTCGCTGATTTCAAACAATCAACCCCGCTTGCTTATGCAGTCATCCTCGCTTGAAAATATATGAAGGAAGCTTTGGTATCAGTTTATCACAAGCTTAAAATTTTAAAGAGGATGCATGTAGTTGTTTACATGAGATAATAAAAAAGAGACCAACCCTTTCGAATTTGAAAATACCTATCATGATGACCTCCTACATCCGAAATGATGGATTTGAATGGTTGCATGCCTTAAACCTCGACTCCTAGCCGACACCTAATAATGAAAATTAATGGAATTTGAATGAATTGATGGTTTTACAAGACTTCCTACAAATCGCGATTTCGTAGCGCGCTCAATGTATTTTCGTGGGCTCGCGCTATGAAAAGAGCGTTGTTTTCGTAGCTAATTTCTAAAAATTTTCAAATGATTTGAGATATGACTTCTAAACACAAGGTGAGACTTATAAGACATGGAATAATATTGTTAAACTTTATTTGGATATAAAATAGGACTTTTGAGACTCTACCCTATCACCATACCCCTTAAAACATGAAATGACCCAAAACCTATCTAAGACCTTTTTGAAATCACGACCAAAACTTCGAGTTGACACAATGATGTTTTGAAATCTTTAAAAGGGATAACACCCGCCCATTCTCCATCTCTATCTCCACAATCCCATCGTTGTCGCCACCCTCCATTCCCTCTCTCTTTCCACTTATTCTAACTCCGCCGCACCCACATTTTATCCCTCAAAACACTTAAAATATCTAGCCCACCTTATTCCTTTATTCTTATCGGGTCACAATACGGACCTACTCCTTTAACGCAAAATTCTTGAAACCATTGAAATTCGACCTCCACCTTCCTCATCGAAACTCCTCGCTATCATACTTCACAAATCGCACTTCACGACCTTTCCCTTTTTCTTTAAGACTTATCGTCTTTTTCCGATTTTGATATTGTCATCGCATCAGCTTTCTTCTCCTCGAAATTCCCCGCTATAGAATTTCACACTTCGCATTTTTTGCCACATCGCACTTTGCATCGTTTTCCTTTTTCTTTTAAGACTTACCGCTCTCGACGTTGATTGCGATACCTGCCATCGCACCACCGCCGATCCCACTACCACGTCACCCATCGCATTTCACACTTCAAAATTTTCGAACAACACTTCCACTATCCCTCCAACTTTGTGATATCACATTTCGCACTTCGTAGTTTTTATCTCGTTGCATTTCACACTTCATAGTTTTTTCCCATCGCACTTTGCAAATCACACTTTTATTTTTTGTTCCTTTAACACTTACCGCCCCCATCTTTCGTCTCACCGCTATCATCCGCCGCATCGCACATCGCAAATTGCACTTTATTTTGTTCCATAACCTTACCGCTCAAACATCGATTGCGACTACCCTCCATCACAATTCTTCCATCACACTTTTTAAATCATTCCACTCCAAAGCCTTTTGCGCCAAAAATAAAGCTTTAATAAGGTTTAACCCGCTCTTTTCCACTTCTAAGTCTCGTTTTTATGTGTTTATCCCTTCCATTAGCACCTTTTCCTTTCTTCTCCAAGTCAGTAAATCAACACTTTTACACCAGGGATTAAGTCCCCAGATAGCTTAGCTGCATGTATAGAAGCATGGTAGATAGAGAATAAGATAAGTAGGGTGTGTTTAGCCAATTGGCCAAGTTTAGTGTGGTTTAAATTAGTTTCCTTCGAAATTTAATTTCATTATTTATGTCATTTCCTTTCGAACATTAAATTAGTTTCATTTCTCGTCATTTTCCTTTCCGCAAATTAAGTCAGATTCCTTTCTCTCATTACCTTTCCAAAGCACTTACTTTTTCGCTTTTATCATATTTTAAGAAATAGCACTCCTTTCATGCTGCAGAGGATGACATGAAAATAATGCATCCGTTGTGTATATAGCACTTAACCCGCAAGTTTGTACGAACCCCGGTTGATAAAGTAAATTAGGCGTACTTCGGGAGTTGTAGCACTCTTGGCAATACCAAGGTTCACAATTTTTTGGACACCGTTGTCGTAGGTGTCTAGTAGATATTTTTATTTTTTTTTAGCGTTATTTTTACTTTTTCTTTCTTTTCATTTCATTTTATAAATATTTTAAAAAATACAAAATATCTTACTTTCATGCCTCGTAGGAGTAGGAACACTCAAAGACAAATCTTACCTAAAATCCCCACATCACCTCCTCCTAAACACCCTTTCACTCTTCTTCAAAGGGTAATGAGATTGAACTCCCTATATGAGAGCCTTCTCGAATACTCTAAGGAACCTATTGGGGACACAAAGACAAAGACCTTGTTTCAACCGAGGGACCCGTTTTCCACCTATCTTAACCATGGCCGACATCTAGAGATACTCTCCTATAAGAGAGGCAAGATGGGGAAACCAAGACATTAGCCCCCCGGCCTCTTCCACACTTTCGTTGACTTACCGAGGACTCCGATACATTCATGTTCTAATTTTCTGTTTCGTAGTACTCTAACTACACTGATGATCGTGGTTGAAGTTATTCCCATCCACCCTAAAGGATGCACTTTGCGTCAAGGTTCATGGGTCTCACTGGGGATAGCATCACTACTTGGGCACAGATGGAAGAGACTCTTCAACAACAACACAGAGACTATTGTAGGTCCAAGGAAAATAAGATGAAATATTTAGGATGACTCTATGACCTAATGAATCCCTAGAGGACTATGAATAGAGGTTTCAATTAAAGTAAAAGAGAGCCAACCGTACTCTTGATCCAGCATCACTTAAACTTGTACTTCTTTGAGGGATTAGTGAAGAGATGAGATAGAAACCTTGAATATGCTATCAAGAGGATATACCCATAAACTACCTTATGAAACAATCAAACAAGTCTTCCCGTAACCATTCTAGGGCATTTCATGAAGAAGGGAAGAGCCGGCCAAACACATCCACACTCTCTCCTCTTCCACCTTCATAAAACATGAGATTGGAAACATGCTAGAGGATCAAGAGTGACATGTTGCACACCTTTTCTTTGAAAATGCACAATGCAAAGTCAAAAGCAAGTTAAGAGAGAGCTCCCAGCTATATTTTTTCCTAGATGTACTGTAGAAGCACCCAAGAAATTAATATCCACCTAATTTCATACAGGTTTTCAGTCCGTGAGGAGAATCATGCCATATTAAAAGTTTCCTCCTTACTCGACTTAAGTTTTTATGCATTTATGGGGAAGCAATGCCGCAGCAACTCGTTTCATCAACTCGCAGAAGGCCTCAAGGCCCTCACTCATATCAACAAGGTATGAAAGGTGCACCTTACTCTTATTATCACAACAACCGTAGTGAACCCATGCAAACTTGGTACACCCCCCACCTCCATCATGGTCTACACCTCCTACTTGGCCTTACAACCCTTCATATCATCCTCAACCAAGAACCAACCATTTCAAAGAAGATGTGCCACAACAACCCCGTTGAACAATCCATCCCAAGGGTGGGAGGTCTCTACAAAATCAACCACCTCGCTCTAATGCCTCCACCCCAACCTAAACCTCACTCACTCATGATGCTCCACCTAGCTACCGATACCTCGCACAACCCAATCCGAACACGAACAACATACAGCACAACAGTTCCCAATGGATAAACATCCTATCTAGCTTGTGTTTTGGAGATACAGGAGGGCTAATCTCGTGTCGGCAAGAGTACCGCAAAACCATCCTCCATCTCCACCTCCATAGAGAAGGAGAGAAAAAGAAGAAGACAATGGGCCGGATCCAAAACCTCCTTTTCCCCGAGTATTCTGATCCACTGCACAAGACACCTCAAGAGGAAACTCAACACCTAGGAGAATTGTACCTGTGTGTAAAGATACACTTCTCCAGCCATTAAGGATGTCCCTATCTACAATAGGCTCACTTGTAAATAAAATTGATTCAAGAAACCTAGAAAAAGAAGAGCCATACCCCCACCATCAATGTGGTAGGACAACCGTACGACCTAACTTTGGGAAGGTGATATTTCAGCACTCCGGACCCTGTGGAGTCCGCCTATGCTGATGTGCACATAGACAGCTATAGTCCCAAACACTCCGATTGATCTAGGGGCTACCATCAATATCATGACCAAGGAAACTATGTTGAAACTTAATCTCCAAGGGACTTTGAGGAAAACCACATCAGCTTCCGCAACTTCTGCAGCATCGATCCACAAGAACTTTGGAAGGAATTTTTGAGGATGTTATGGTTACCATCGACTCTTGGGAGTATCCTACATATTTCTTGTCCTACAACCAAAAACCAAGTTTAATGGCTATCCTCTCATATTAGGGAGACCAAGAAGCATCAGAGACACTTATATTAGTCATTTTGGCCGGAAACATGAATATCAAAATATCTTTACCCAAACACCTAGTGTTATATCCTCCACCCTCACCCTTCATCGATCATGATCTCCTCCCTATATGGTTGGAGGATGAAGAAGATGATTTATACAACACTACCCCTATTTGTACCTTTTTTTATATGTTATTCTGTAGGGGGGCAACCTTGACGAAGATTAACTCATCGATCGTGCCATTCGTAACCGTCCACTAACATTCCTCTCGAAACCTTAGTCAAAGAGTTCGAAAGCCAACCTTTGGGTGGAAGTGCACTTAGTTGAGTCAACCTCTGAACCACCAAGGCAATTGAGTTTGGCCCGTCCAAACTTCCGAAAATCAACCAAACCTCTCGACGAAGAAGAGAAGCAAGGCTATGCTGCCTTTGAAGAGAATTTAGATGAATTTGCTTGGGATCACAAGAACATGAAAGGGGGCATCCTTCAATAGGCAAACATCATATTTACATCAAATAAGGATGCAATCTTGTAAGACAACCCGAAAGAAGATGAACTCAGCTCTCAAGGGACATATTCAAAGAAGAGCTTCAGAAATTATCGGATGCGGGGTTCATATATCTTATATCCGATGCTGAGTGGGTATCTCCTCTTGTCCTAGTCCCAAAGAAGAATGTGGGAAGTGGAAAATTTGTGTTTACTATCAATAACTTAACAAAGAAACCAAGAAAGACCATTTAACTTTCCCCTTTATAGACCAAGTCCTAGATGACCTCGTTAGGAAGAAGTTCTTTTCCTTCTAGATGTCTGGCACAATTAGATTCAAATCACCAGCCCTAAAGACCAGATAATACTACTTTCACCGCCCTTGGGGTACCTTTCTTATAGATTATTACCTTGGGTTGTGAAATGCCCCAACTAACTTCCAAAGAGATGTCCCGAGCATATTTTCCTTGTTAGTCCATGACTCGTCGAAATCTACATGGATGATTTCACACCATATGGGGATGACTTCCGTGAAGCTCTCCACCTGGGTAAAGTAATAAGAAGGTGTATCGAGATTCATCTCTCCGAGCCCCGTAAAAAGTGTGAATTTCTCAAGAAAGTAGGGGTTGTATTATTAGGGCACCCATATCCCAAGCAAATACAAGTAGACCCAAAAAAATCACTATGATCAAAAGGGTACCGCTCCTCAAAAGAAGAAATATGTCAAGAATTTATTAGGCTTAGTCAAGTTACTATAACGTTCATCAAATATTTCTAGCAAGATGGTCGCCATTATTTGCCATTGGCCAAGGATTCCGAGTTTATTTGGTTTTGGTCCTGTCAAGAGGCTTTCGAGCTCATTAAGGGAAATTCTGATCACTGCCCCCATCCTCGAGGTCCAAATTGGACTCTCAATATTTCCACATCCACACTAATGCATCCGTGTTTTAGGTTTAATTAGGCACATTTAGGAGGAAAAAACTCTTGTGCCATATTTCATCAAGCAAAAACTCGTCCAAGGCCGAATTGAACTATATTGTTACTCGGAAAGCAGAGATGTTAGCCATTGTCCATGCTTTGAACAAATTCAAGCATTATGTAACCGGATATCAAACTTTTATTCACACTTACCATGCAACATATCAAGTACTTAATGAAGAAAACCGGATGTTAATGCTAGGATAATTATATGGTTGTTACTTTTGCAACAATTTACTTAACTATTGTTAATAAACTCCGGTAAGGAGAATGTTGTTGCATATTTTTTGTCCAAAAGTTAGCTCCCCCCCGCAAGTGAAGAAGGAACTATGGGATGACCGCCTCACTCGCATGAAAATCTCTTTTATATATCATCACTCTCACCATGGTTTGATGATATAGCCAACTACTTGGTTGCTAGGAGACTCCTTCCTAATCTTTCATTTCAGATAGTGAGTAGAATCATCGTAAAAAACATCCCTTTCACATGGACGGGGAAAATTTTCAAGCTAGGCCCCCGATCAAATCCTATGAGATGTGTGAGGGAGGAAGAATTTTTTGATATCCTCTTCCGAATGTCATGATGCCCCGCTGTGGAGGCCACTTTGTTGCAAAGATAACTTCTTACAAAGTTTTGCGCAGGATACTATTGGCCTACCCTTCACCAAGATTTCGTAAGATACACCAAAAGGTGTGACCAAAGCCTCCAAAGGATGGAAACCCATGCAAAGGGATGAGATGCTCTTTGCACTTAGGTGGCTCTTGAGCCATTTGACAAGTGGGGCATGGACTTTGTTGGACCTATCAATCCACCATCTGGAAAAAGAAGTATATCATAGTCTACATTGATTACTCCGACAAATTGGGCCGAAACAAAAGCAATGAAGGTAGAAACCAAGGATGCTAGCATAATTTCCCTTCGAGGGAGAATGTGTTTTACAAGTTTGGGTACTCCTATAGAAATAGTCAAATGTATCAAAAGGCACACAATTCACCTCTCACCTCATCGAGAATCTTTGAGGAAGCACAAGATTACACAAAACTTCTACTTCCTATCACCCTCAAAGCGAATGGCCAAGTAGAAGTAACTAACAGTTGCTTTAGAGAGCATCCTCACCAAGGTTGTGGGAGAAACAGTTGGTAAAATATTGGGTTTTATATATTGGTAGAATCTACTTGGTCTACAACAATACTTCTGAAGACAAACAACATGATTCACTCCTTATGAACTATTCTATGGTAAGAAGGCTCTACTTTTCGCCTGAGTTTTAATTCAATACTTTAATAATGGCACTTAAATTAAATCTAGATCTATCAAATTCCAAAAGATATTTTGTTGCAACTAAATGGATTGGATGAGTCTGCACGTAAAGCACTTCTCCACACGCGAGGTATTTTTTAGCCGCAAAGGAAGGTATGGCATGACAAGAACATAAAATAAAATACCTCTTCCAAGAAGGAGATTCGGCATCGTCGTATGATTCAAGGTTTAAATATTACAAATGAAAGCCGATGAAAAGATGGTTGGGACCCACATGTATGGAAAAATGTTTTGTTAATGGAAATGTATTCAAATCGAATCATAGACGAGGAAGGAAAATCTCCTTGCTTGTCAATGGTCATAGACTTAAAATTTACAAGAAGCCTTTCATTTATGCGTAGTTCATAAATTCAATAAGAATAGAGGTGTATGTGACAAACCCATAGTTTCCGACACCTCTTGAAAAAAAGGAGAAAAAAATAAAGATCCATGGGGTGAAAACCTCTTCCGGGAGGCGCCCAAGGCAAGTTTGTGTGGGGAAAACCTGCCCCATGGAGGTAGCCCACTTCCTTTCAAAAATAAAACAAAACAAAATATACACACACACACACACACACATTTTCATCTCTCGTGTTTTCTCGTGTTTTTTGCCTGTAAGTTATTAATGGTCTCTAGAAACACAGGGAAGCATTCATCTCCTTTTTCCTTCTCCTATTTTACCATCCATCCCATCATTCACCCCATTCATTTCCATAACCCTTCCATCACCTCAATACACCATATTCCTCCATTCCCGAACACAATGTGCAAGAAAAGAGAGCAAACTACAAACTTACAAACATCAAGAAGTTCCTTCAAAAACAAAGTTGTTCATGGACTACAAAGAAAAACAAGAATGAAAGTTGCATAACAAACTCTCTAGAGAGAAATAACTCTACCCATGGCATCTTTGAGCACCCGATGCAACATCTACAAAGTGGAAAGAAACAACAAGAAAATACTAGGCAAAATTTCACTTACTTAAGTTACTCATTCAATAAGCCGCCACTTAGAGAACAAGAATATAGTGAAGAACGTAGCATCTAAAAGCTTGTCTCCAAATTCTGTGCCTCCCGCAAATGCCTTCACAACAATAGGGGTAAACCTGCATAGCTTCTCACCCCCTCGCTATGCATCCATAATGACAAATAATTAAATTTGCGTACTTAGAGTTTAAGGGGTAGAAAGGAGGCTAACTAGTACGGCCATCGTCGTGAAGTATGTCTAGCAAGAATCGTGTGCCATGCCATCTCGGGCATGCAAAAGAAAATCTTAACCGCCTGAGTAGAGGAAAATGAGGGACTCGAGACACCGAGTACTCTACCGCCATCAAGAAGAGGGGTCCAACTATCTACAACAGAACTAGAGGTGATTCGAGTTACATAAGCACTCGAAACTCAGTCAGAAATCTAATAAAAAGAGATCCCATCTCATCCAAACCATGAATTGAGAATTATTTAGGGGAAGAGACCGAAGGGGAGACCGAAACACAACAAGCATCTGCAGTGGGCTTTCCATTTCGAACAAAGATGCACGTAGCGTAAGAACAACATCACCGTAGTCGAACTAGCTTTTGAAGTATACCGCACATCGTATACGTAGCGAGGTACCAAGGGAAGCTTTTCTCCTAGCCTTAGAGAAGAAAGAATAAGGAGAAGAAGATCCAAAAGAAGAACCAAGAGGAACAAGAGGAAGAAATGGAAATAGAGACATAAGTCATAGAGGTAGCAGAAATTGAGTAAGAAATGTAGTCACAAAGATACGAAGATCATTATCCCTCAAGACAAAGAGGTAGTTGCCACCTTAGATCCTCTTATCACAAAGAGAAAATGCGTACCTCTATGTATTTTTGTGAGATGACAAGAGTCAAAGGATAAGTTAGAGAGAGACAAAACTCCTCCCACGAGCCTAATTATCGTTGAAGAATCACCAAGGGAGGAGGAAAGAACCGGGAAATGTACTATGAAGGAGCAAGCATAAAGGAACATGCAAGAGAATGTACCACTAAAGGAGAAAGACATCATATGTGCTTATATTGTGAAGCCCTTCAACACGAGCCCTTCCGCTCATATGATGTGTACCTCAAGGAGTAATGGCTCCTATTTCAAATCAAAATCCTAGCCTCCCATGGATCCCTACATTTCTAATATTGTGAAATTCATGGATTTATACAAGCAAGCTAACATGCCTAATCAAAGAAAAAAATAAAGGCAGTTTTATGCATAACCCAGTCGACAAACTGGATAGTTGGGACCCCAATTCCAAAATGAGGGATATGCAACTAATGGATCTAGCATCTTGGATGATGATTAGGACACTAGAGAAAAAGAGATATGGAGGATCAACAAGGAGAAGAATAAATAGATAACCCTTATATATCGACTGTAATTGTTCAAATTCCCCAAGAGGAGTCATCATTAATCATCGATAGATTGAAAGGTACCTCGCACTAGTTGAAATCTACCTTCCGTGACCAAACACAGGTAATAGGCCACTTTGATGATGATTTTAGGAAGATATAAGATGAGTGCACAGGTCGCCCGCAGGATATGGAAGAGCCTCTCTCACAAATTTCCTCAAGGACAAGGAGTACCATACTCAGAAGACTAATGGGTGCATCTAAAAGGCACCATTATAAAGAGGGCCATCCGTGCCAAAAAGATCCAATGGTTGGGACTAAAGCTCAGTCTACCTTTGTTGTTGGGGCTGAATGTTGAAAAGGACACATATGCACAAGATAGAGAATGGGAGAATACAAAATAATAGTGGTTTTTACCCCATTGGGGAAACTCCCACACTTCTTCCTCAGGAAATCGTGGGGTGGTCAAAGCCTCAAGGAAATGGTGAGGAGGATTAGTTGCTCGCAGGATGGGAAACCATTCGCAGGTGGGTGATGATGAGATCCATAATTAGACATATTTGAGGTTAATTACATGTTTGCCTCCTTAGATCTCTTTTATTGCATTTTTATTATTATTTGGTTTTATGATTCTAGTATAGTGGTGATTAAGGCTAACATACTCCGAGTGCCTCACATGAGGTTGAGTGCAGAAATCATGAATTATTAAGCACTTTTATAAGGATTTTATCATAGATACTTACAGACAACAAGGAGAAGTTATGGGAGGATTTTCCACCTCCTTAACTCTCAAAGGCAAACAAAGGATCCCAAATATTCTCCCCAAAGAATTGAATTCCAAAGGAAGCCAAAGGATGCCAAAGATTTTCCTCCAAGAATTGGAATTCTAGAGGCCACTTCAAGAAACTCAATATTTATTTACTTGGATTCAAGTGGACCTGGGCCACTACTTTCTATGGATTTCTTGGTAGTCGCCCGTAGAATGAATAGAGTAGAGATAGAGCTAGGAAGGGGTCGATTCTAGACTTTAACTTTTGCACCTCTTGCGCTTTATTATTCTACTCAAGATCAAACTTTCGTAACATATGAGGCTATTCTTTTATGAAATGATCGACTAATTTCACTTTTTTTAATGATTTAAGTTTCAAAGAGAGAGCTAGGCTCATGGGTTAGGGCCCAATCCATGTGCCTTAGCCTCTCGTTGTATTTCTTCTCGTTCCTTTTGTCATTTCATTAGTTCCGCTTCTCATAATTTTGTTTATGTTTCAAATTGTTGTTTAGTTTTTCTTCCAATGTGAAACTCAGCTCATTTTCTTTTGAGTGATAAAATAGAGGAGAAAAACCAAAAATTTGTGGATCAAGACCCCTTCTCATCTCTCTGGCTGGTCAGATTCTTAACAGGGCGAACCTTTCCATGGACCCAAAAACTAATTTCTGCTCTCACTTTTTCGCAGATTAAAATAGAATAGCATTACCATTTTTCTGCCCTTCCTCTCGCACTATATTTATATGCATTCTCAGATATGTTTCGTTGCACATAAGTTAGCAATTTGATTGCGTAATTCTGCTAAAACCCCATAGCACCTCCGTGGTGCCTCCTTACTTCATTCTCCATCTATGTCTCCACAATCAGCATTGTTGTCATGCCCTCCCTCTCTTTTTTTCCCCCGCTTATTCTATCTACCGCACCCACATTTTATCTCTCAAAACACTTAAAATATCTAGCCCCTTATTCCTTTGTTCTTATTGGTCATGGTTTCCTACCCTTTTAACGCAAAACGCTTGAAAACCATTGAAATTCGACCTCCGCCTTCCTCATTGAAACTCCCACTATTGTACTTCACAAATTGCAAATCGCACTTCGCAACCTTTTCCTTTTCTTTAAATCTTACCGCTCCTTTTTGTTGATTGCATATTTTTTATCACACTCCACCTTTCCTCCTTGAAATTCGCTATCGCATTTCCCACTTCGCAGCTTTTTTCGACATCGCACATCGCATTTTGCATCGTTTTCCTTTTTCTTTTAAGACTTACCGCTCTCGACGCCGTTCGTGATACCGAAGCTATCGCACTTCGCCGCCATCCCACCGCCACGTCACCGATTGCACTTGGCACTTTGCAAACTTTTTCCCTAAACAACACTTCGCTATCCCTCCAACTTTGCGATATTGCGATTGCGATATCGTATTTCGTACTTTGCACCTGCCGATCCCGTTGCATTTCGCACATTGAAAATCACACTTTTTATTTCCTTTGTTCCTTTAACACTTACCATTCCCATCTACCGATTTCGATATCACCCCGTACTCCGCCACGCAGTCCCACCCCCGCCACGCGTCATCTTCCGCATCACACATCACAAATCACACTTTTTATTTTGTTCCCGTTAACCTTTACCGCTCCAAATGCCGATTTCGATCACCCTCCATCACAACTCCACCATCACACTTTTAAATGATTCCGCCTCCAAATCTCGCACCATCATAAAGCTTTAATAAGGTTTAACCCGCTCTTTCCACTTCTAAGTCTCAGTTTCATGTTTTTATCCCTCCATTAAGATTTTACCCTTTTTTCTCTAAGCCGCAAATCAACACTTTTTCAATTAGGATTAACTCCTAGATAGCTTAAAATGCATTGATAGAAGTATCAGAGATATAGCATAAGATAAGTAGTGTGTTTAGCCGATTGGCCAAGTTTAGTGTGGTTTAAATTAGTTTCCTTTCAACAATTTAATTTAGTTTCTTTCCGTCATTTCCTTTATTCACATTAAATTAGTTTCATTTCCCATCATTTCCTTTATGCAAATTGCTAGTTTCGTTTCCGCTTTCATTTCCTTCCAGCACTTACTTTTTAGTTTTTATCATAGTTTAAGAAATATCACCCTTTCATAAAGCATATGGATGACATGAATAGAATGCACCCGTTGTATATCACTCGTCACCTCCAAGTTTGTACGAACCCCAAGTTGATAAAGTAAAGTAGGCAGCCCCCCGAGAGTTGCATCACTCTTTGCAATAACGCTGTGGCTCACCATTAACCACTTCCTATTTCTTCACCTTTCTAAAACCACCATTAAACCCCCACTTCGCATCCATTAATGCATATTCTAGTAAGACAGTAAGAATGATTGTGGTACATGAATAGCTAAAGTGTCTTCCTCTTGAACATCATAAAGCATTCACAAAATCATCATTTGAATGCTTTCAATAACAGGATGAAGTCATTATTTCTTATTTGGAGAAAAGAACCACAAAATGAGTAATGGTCTTACAAGTTTCCAAGTCCATATATTTATTTAGCCATTATCTTCGCATCACTTTATATCATCCATCATCCCTTCCTAGTCCATATTTTGTTTGCATGAGGGCATGAAAATTCTTAAGCTCAGGGGTATGTTGGGCCCTAGATATTTTATCGTATCAAGCTATCCAAAACTTTCATTTACAAGCCATATTCATACCTTTTATAACATATTTTATACTATTATATTAAAAAAAATTCACTAAATGAATTATTTTTACCTTGTGGTTAATTATTAACGATTTCTTATATTTTTAAGGATTAAATGAGTTTTTACATGGTTTTCCAATGATGGTTTACTAATATGTTTATGTGCCCAAAAAAACAAGTCTTACTATTTGTTTTTGACAATTCAAGATTTCTATTGGTTTTGGTACTAAGTAAAGGTTAAATACATCGGGCACCTCTCAAGATGACATGGGTTGCAACTATATGTTTATGGATGGATTTGTCTTCACACTTAGCTCACATGTGAAGATCAATACATTATTCAAAGTTACATACATACCCAAATTCCACCTACAAAATTAAGTACTACTTTGGAATTTTCTAGAAATTCAAGACTTAATCTAGTACCATTGGTAATTCTAGAAATTCGGTACTTAATTCAAACACTATTTTAACATTTCAAAGAAGAACAGTGTAAATTTATGTCTAGATTTGGAGTAAATTAAAGCTAATGCTAAGTGGCATCATTCCCATATTCAATGAAAGTTCCAATATGATCTTAAATCATAACGAATTGATTTAAAATAATATTTGTTATTATAATTCTAGTATGTTGTTATATTTTCATGGAATTTGATATGATCCTCTTTGATCATCGCTTCCTTCACTCGTGAATTATAAAATAAATAACTTTGCACAACATTGGTGGAGGAGAGGACATAAGAGGAATCACATCATTACTCTAAGTTGATTTGCTTTGCAACATATTTTAATTTCCATATGTAAAGATGATGATTTACTTTTGCAATCAATATTTAATTATTGTTCAACTCTTCATATTGTTATGATCTCATTTAGTCCGTAGGCATGTTGCTTAAAGTTGGGAAGGGCCCCTCAATTCAAAATGCAGCATCCCACATTTCATTCGTAGAGTAGAATATTAGTTAGATTAAACTTCTTTCCACACACCTATATTGATTTTTATATTTTGTTTGATATTTCATTCATAAAACCCAATTTATATTAGACTTACATTTCAGATCTGCTAAGATAGTAATTTCAAGACATTGTGATTAAATTCAAATTGACTTTTCTTCAGATTAAAAGTCAAAACAACTCACAATCGTTTCTCAACACGTTTTGGTACCCGTAATTTTATTCTACAAAATTTACGTACTTATCTTGCAGACTAATATTTGTTGGGTGTGGAGCATGATTATATTCTTTATTTATATGTATCGTCGCATTGGACCCCCATTCTTAACGGGGTGGCAACACCACCCATCGTTTTAATTGCTACCAGGGGAGTCCGTGGAGGGCAACGACGACCTTTTGGAGCCACCACCCCCGTTGGCGAAGAAATGTGTCTCGTAGGCAAGACCCGTGTTTAGAGGTTGGGGCCAATAAGGGAATCCACCGTAGTCTAGAACCACGCCGACATTGTCACCCTACTCCGAAGAGCAGAGTCTCACCCGAGGTGTGCGCGTGACGACATGCAAGGGGAATAGATCGATAGTAGTGGAAGGATCCGCAACTCATGATTAATATAGAATTTATTGCATAAACATCATCATATATGCAAGAACATTCAGAGGATTGAACAAATACTAAGCAAATAAAATTTACAGCATCACAGACATCTTACATGCATGCAACTCTATACAAATAGTATTTTCAAAGAATCTCTGCAAATATACGATAACCTTCAACCAAATCCTCGGGGCCATATCAGCTCTTCCACAGAAGAGCTTACAATTTATTACGTACGTCTCATAAGACAAAAGATAAATAGGAGAAGCCCAGGAACTATGAAGATATCATGCTCAGAACCGATCTTCCTCAGCATCCAGCTTCAATCTTCTTCAATCTCTCTACATCTGTGTCCCTTCTTTCTACTAGGTGATGGCTATTTATTCACCCACCATCGCAACCGCTAGTTCCTCTTGCGTTCTTCTTCAGCTTCTTGCTTGTTTTCTATGAATTTTTCTCCTTCGTATTTTGCTGTATATTCTCTTCATCTTCTCTTATGCATCCGCTTTCTTTAGCTATCTCCCCCGTTCCCCCACAACCCCAGAGCTCCGCTACTCACCGTAGTTGCGCTGGTCGCCACGCTATGTGTCGTTCGGAACCCAAAAATCTATTCTTCATTCAAAATTCGAAAACAAGGGCCCCAACAGGCCCCCGACTACGCTTTCTGACTCATCCCAGTCAATCACAAATCACTGCCTCTATTTCCATCGCCCCACCGACTCCCATGCCCTGCTTCTGTTTTGCGCCTTCGTTCGTTACCCAAACAACAACCCCAACTCCGTGACTCCGCCGAACGTTGAAGCCTTAAGCTCATCGAAGGTTGAAATAGCTTGCTGCCACCCTTGTAATAGTGCATCTATCTTTGCGGGCATCTTGGTGATAGCTGTTCCTCCGACGTGCACCGCATAGTCCCGAACACCGTGCCGATTTGGGTTTCCTGGGCCTCGCGCTAACCGTCGCATCGTCTTGGTGCTGACTTGAGGGATGGGTAGAGCTCTCGAATTTCTTGTTTAGCCACTTCACCAGCCGGGCCTCAATTTGCTGATCCGGACCCCTGCAGCATCTCGCCGCTTCTCGAGCGTAGAGTTATTCAAACCTCGAGGGGTCTCGTGGCATCTTGAATTTCCTTCTCGAAAGTTGTTGCACCGCACCGAAATGGGCCACGTCTCGACCATAAGAGCCGTTGAGCACTCTTGGAGACCTTTTCAGGAGGTCATAAGCATCGCGCAAGGCAAAGTTGAGAGCTCGCATCCGGGTGACCCGGCCCTATTTCTCCGCACCGAGACCGTATAAATTGCCTCTCGGACGGCAACGCCGGCCGTGCTACTAACGCTTCTTGAGTCTACATCTTTCTTTATGGAGGCCATTGAATGCAATCCCAAGGTGGAGGGCCTCGGCTTACGATATTTTCTCTCGTACATCCGGCAAGCACTTGAGTGTAGTGAGCCTTGACAAATCGGCCATAGCCCCGAAAAACAATTTCCGGCCACTTCGCTTATCCCCCGACCCCCGTAGTCGCTCGTGTGCGGTTGTGAGTTGTTTGCGCCGTTCGTAAGCGTGATGTTGTTGTTTCTTTTCACACCTCTACCGTAGTTCCGAATGAAGCCATTCCGCCCGATGGGCCGCCCTCGGATAAAAGTGGTACCGAGCTATACCTAATGTTTCTAAATTGGTGACCCTCGGCGTTTTGATCCGACCGTCGTTCCCCGGAGGGGTTTCCACCGGCAACTCGATCGTGGAGTTCTCTGGGGGACAGAGGTGGGTCCGATGAGGTGCCGAGTCAACCATATTCGCTCCGCCACCTCGCCCATCCGTGTGGGGGGGTCCGTGGAAATGCGTAGGGCCCGGGGCCGAGTCTCACCGAGTTGGAAAAAAATTTGTAATTATCCGGGGTACGATATCAGAAAAAGAGACTTAGTTCCTGAAGCGAGGTCGCACTTGCGGGTACCACCGGCTGTAGTACTTGAGTCAACCTCGGCCCCGTGGTCCCCACACTAGATCTCGTATGATTTGTCCTATTAATGTTGCGCATGAATTGGATGGTGCGATGAAGTGGTAGGTGGAGGTGGAACGGTATGTGGTAGTGGGAGCCGAAAGTTGATGAACTCAAAGGGGTCAATGGGTGGTTCTTCCGTATAGGAACCCCCGTATTTGGTGGCCGGGGGTGATCCTCCTCATGAGGTCCACCACCAGACTCGGGCTCTATGATTCGGCTCCATGGTCACAGGGCCTTTAAGGGGTTAGTAGACTTGCTCTTTCCCCCACTGTGGTAGCTGAATGGATTGGAGAAGTAAATAAAACATTAGGGGATGGGGAGGTGATGGAAGTTATGTGGAGATGCGATGGACCGAGAAAGTCGGGAACTCCGTAGAAAATAGAAAAAGGAATGGCACCACTTGAGACAACCTTGGCCACTTCATTAAAACGTACCCGAGTGTTTACGTGGCAAATGAGGGGACGAGGGCCGCATGGTGGAGTCCTATTGTGCCACCTCCGCTTCGTCTCGTAGGTCGTGTTGCTGCGGTAGCATCTTATCAAAAATGCAAGTGGGTACCCCCGTTTAGGATTTCCATCGTGACCCCCCGGCCACGAACAAACTTCATTGTGGAAGGCCGTGTCTTCGAGCCGGAACTTCAGCACTCGCATGTGGAATGTCTCATCCGCACGTGCTAGGTCGTATACAGGTATGCTCGTGGCTAATTCCAAACCATACTTGCTTGTTATACTCATCCAAAGCAGTTCCCCGGGCACCGTCCGCTAGCTAGCCTACCACATCTACCATTAAGCCATACCGACTCCAAAATTCCTTTGCATTGACCTCTTTGGTGTTGGGATCAACTAACACCTTCCACGGACAACCGCCGCCAGAGGCCTGCCTCTGGGTATTTCCACCTAGCTCGGGAAGGAGGGGAGTGTACTACTTCCACATGGCAAACACAACTATCAAATACCCATAAATGAAGTCATGGCCCTCTTGTAGTTTTCTTCTACACTATCGAATAAATTTTTACAGTAGAAGGAGCACTAGTTCAAATTTCGCCCCGGACACAATGCCCGCAATGGAAATAGTATCCAGGGTACATTCTCCCTTCGTGTAGGCACTCGTAGCGATTCCTCTTTCCGAGAAATTGAGGAATGTAGCAATTAAAAGACTTGGTATGGTGAACTCGCGGGAATCACAAAATGCCTTTCCCGCCATACACCAAATTTCGGAATGGTGTTTCGATTGCTCAAGCGCTTCACCGTAGTCCTAAGAGGCCCACAAGGCAGCCGGCAACCACTCATCCTTACCATACCGCTTAGCATGGCAGATCTTTACGTACCCTTTCGGGAGGATTTTGATGAACGCTTCAACAAGCACTACTGGCCCGCGGGTGATACGGCCGCTTTTGTGATGTTGAATCATGAAGGTGTCCGACACGTACTCCGACCGTTTCATTAATGAAGTGCGTACCTTGATCACCTGGGTTAAGCTCCATGGGCAGCCAAACCCGCTAATCATGTGCTCAAAGATGAACCGAGTTGTTGTATCGGCCGCATGTCCGCACACTACGGCCCTCACCACCGGTGAGGTGAAGCCTGCGAAGCAAGATGATGTACCTAGCCTTGGAATGCCGGCCACGTCGAGGCTATGGGACCCATAAAGTCGACAACCCACTTCTCAAACAAATACAACACATGCACCGGGTGTAGCGGGAGCCTACCGTGGAGAGGGCCTCCCTGTCACTTCTATTGCACATCGCATCTCTTAACAAATTCTCTACAATCGACATGGACCATCTACCACCATAGTCCAAATTTTTGGAGCACCTCAGTAGTGGTTTCGCCCACATGCCCGGCCACAACACCGTTGTGGCACTCCCACATCACTTCGCTCACATTCGTGGTCAAGTAGGCATCTACGCAACCCCATCGAGGCCCAATTTGTACAACTACCCCCGCAATCACTTGGCATTCAATGCTGGCGCGGGACCGTGTTGTCATTTCGGAGTGGGGTATACGTCGAGGGCACTACCCCGTTGTCGTAAACAGGTTGTGATGTCACCGACACTGCGCCCCGCTTTCGACCCGAAAACACGCATCCTGCGTCGGATCATCAAGAGAGCCATCGTTCTCCTCTCGTCTCCAACCGGGATAAGTGATTGGGCCCGACGTTCAACCTCCTGTGCTTGGACAATCACTTCGAATGAATTCTTGAAGAGTAGAAGCACGATGATTCCGTCTTCCAAGACTCGCTATTGACCAGTACTTTAACGCAGTGATCCATAAAGAACTTGAATTTACCTCTCAGAAGATAGTGGTGGAAATTTTGGAGTCAATACACCATCGCAAGGCCTCCGTCGCAGTGGTGTAATTCCGCTCCTCGCGTTAGACAGCTTTACGACCGGCGAAGTAAATCGGGTGATCAACTCGTCGTCTCCCCCGGTTGCGCCAAGACAGCCCCAAGAGCAATACCGAATCGTCAATGTGTACGTGAACCGCTATCCCACCGGGTGAACCGTGTTGTGCCGAGGCCAACTTCTCCTTAAAGACATCAAGGGCCATCCCGCACCTCCGTCCACCGGAACACTTCGATTTCCGCAATAAATTTTCCAGAGGAGCGATGATTCGCTGTGCACTTCGATGAACCGTCCGTAATAACCGCGTTGGTGCCCGAGCAAAGGCTCCCTCGCAATCGATTCACCGTTTTGGGGGCTTCCATGTGGACGATCACGCTAATCTGCGGGTTGACGCACCCCCTTTTTTGCACACCACATGTCTTAATAACATTCCAAAAGGAACCAAAAGATGCATTTCTTCAAAGTCCAGGTGGAAACTGCACCAAGTCAACACCGATCAAACATGATGTGAATGTGGCATGTATTTTTCAGCAAACTGATAGACAATTCAATCATCCATGTAGACTAAGAAACTTATGAATGTATTCTTTAAAGGGGGCCGAAGACGATCCGGAAAACACTCGTGGCGTTCTTCAACCCGAATGGCATCATGTGGTATGCAAACGAACCCCACCTGCCAGAACGTCATCTTCGTTTTGTCCTCTTCAAAGAATGTGCACCGATGGTAGCCCGAGAATCCATCGCTGAAGGAGTAGGCCTCATTCCCCGCAACATGGTCTAATACTTCGTCGTTGAATAGAGTGGGAAATAGGTCGTGATGCAAGCGTTGTTTAGACTCGGTAGTCGATACGTACGCGGATTTCTCGACTCTGTCTTTATTATTCTAAATGACGATAGGACTCACCACTCTACTTCTTCCACAAGAAAAATGTTAGACCTCGGCTATCGCATTTTATCAATCTCTAGCTTGACCTTTTCGATCCGAGGGTTCAATTGATAGGGCCGATGCTTCACAGCTCCGGCATCCGCCGCACACGCATTTCTCCGAGGTCACCTTTGATGCCTTTTTAAGTCTCGCAACCGATGAAGGGAATAGGTCTTCGTACCCCGGAGGAGGCTTAAAATTTCCTTGGTCGTCTCCTCATCCGCAGTCCCCAACAAGAGCTAGTTTAGGTTTTTCCTCCGTGCCGATGTTTAGCTTCGTTGTCTTCGGGGGAGTAGATGGATGCCTTCGCGGGTCGGCCTCTTCTTTGATGCTCCACTTTCCTTCCTTCTATTTGAACATAGGTGCCTCAGTCCTCGTAATCGTCATCGTCTCGGGGCTCGCCGTCGACCTCGTTGGCAAGCCACCCTCACGCCTACCCTCCGAATCGTGCTAATGTCTCCCGTTGGTCCCCGAATCACCGAGAAATAGTACCCCCTTAATGGCCCGTAGGTGCTCGGGACACCAATCCTCGTCTCCTTCGAACGAAAAGCATCGAACAAATTTGTGTGTGACTTCCTACTAAGAGCTAGTCCCTCTTTTTCCTCTCTTCTTCTAAGTACCATGCATGGGGAATGGTATCTAAGGAGTGGACGAACCGATGTACCCACAAACTCTTCCGTATATACTATACTTTGCCACCACGCCCTCACATTTTTCTGTGTGGTCCCCTTGGACGTAAGTCCTCGGGTACTTGTGCCTCGCTTCGAGGGCCTTCATCTTCTTTGAACCGCGCCTCAAAGCCGCCGCCACACAACTCACCGCAACAATGGTGTTTCTGATTTTTCCACCACCGTCGATGTGATCGTAGTGCTACGTCCAAAAGTGGTAGCCTCGCATCCTTCTCCGGGTACCGTGTCTTCTACCTTGCAATAAAGGTATTTACGCTTGCATATTTGATAATGGTGGGGGTACCCCCATCTCGCCAATTCAATTCGACTCCTAGCAATGTTGGCACATCTCCGCGCGTCGGTCTCATACCCACCTTGCCGCCGCCCTCTCGGTGCTAGTTCTCGATCCCAGCCTCCGAGCTCGGGATCAACGCGCCGGCCTAACCGAGCCGGTCGCGTCAGTTAATATAGTCCTCTCGTTTCTCTCGCTATCATCCGATAAAGGTTGTCCAACATCTCGAGCGTCCCTCCCGCTGATCCGCGCTCGTATATCTCGGCCTTGATAAGGGTCGAGAGACCGAGTGACCCGACTTCTCCATCTTTAAAAATCATCAACTCCTTCGAGGTCGATGATGGCGTAACTTCTCAAAATCCCGCCGATTCCTAGCAAAAGGTAGGGTAAGGATCCTTGTCGCCCATAATGTCGATGACCTCAAAGTCCGTGTAAGTCTTCACCCCCACAATGTCAACCTCGACACCCTTGAGCTGGCCGATTGGCACAATGCGCATCGGTTCACCATTCTAAGTCGGATCGGCGAGTAGGTCGCCCGTGGCCGCTCAAGAGCCTCCCACGTCTTCCTCGCTACAGATGTTGACATCGCAGCCTGGCCGGCGGCGGTATCGTTGATCCTGAATCCCGCAACTCGCTTGTTAAGCTCTTAACTCTTTTCCCGTTCTTCACTTGTTTCGCTGAATCGTTGTACGTGCTAGGGTGCTATGTTCGCTGTGTCTTCACCGTATTCCGCGTAGTACATCCTCCAAGGTACGCCCGAGTCGTTCCCGTATTGAAGCATTGTCGAACAATCTTATGGAATGAATCGGAGCCATTCCTCAATTAGGGTCCCCGTGGTGTCTTGTTCCCCGGAATCAGTTGCTAGGGGTACCTCGAGGCCTTTGGCTCCCCCGCTGAGAAAATGTCTCCACCGCCGCTCGGGAAGTACTTTCCAGGCATCCGCCCGATCACTTATTTCGAGGAGGCGGTCGCATCCCTTGTGCCGGCTCCTTCGCGAGCGTCCTCCCCTCATTCTTTCCGCCTCACATCACAATAGCTACGTTATTCACATGCGGAAATGTGTTCCACGAGGTTTGGAGCGCCACTGCATTCGTGCCTCTCCCCGCCATGCTCGTTCCCCTCCCACTTCGATAAGTTCGAAAAGGGGGCCCGTTGCATGGGTGTTCACGCGCACGAAACACCATGGGTGTCCGGGAAGGGGAATTCCCGGCCACTCGACCCTCCCAGTCGTCAGCTGTAGCATTTCAGCGTACCCCATCCCCCCGTGCGGCCTCCGCGCATTCCGCCTCTTCCGCCACCGGAAGCCTCATCCACCCCATAGGAGGGTCGATCCAACTGGCCCGCCGCGTGTGTCGAGGGCTCCGCATCGGCCGTTGCTGTGAGTAATGGAAGCACAAACTCACATTATAAATTGTCTGGGACATTGGAGTACTTCGCAATATCGTGGGCACATCCGAGGTCGATGCCCTATCGTTTGGAAAATTTCGCAATATTCCATGTATTTGGTTTTGTTGAGGTGGGAACCCCCGCGGTAAGGCTATTTTGGTCAGGCTACCCCCCGTATTCATCACCGTGCTACCCCCACTAGGTGGACCCCCCCGTATTTCCGCGATCAAGGGCCCCACACTCGAGCTACGCAACCGAGGACATTTAGCTGCCACGTGCCCTTCGACTCGTACAATGGTGTGCACCAAACGTTCGACTCGGCTAATCTTATAGGTTGCATCTCCTTAAGTTTCTCAATCGTACTAGCAACCGATGTTGTAATCCCGCAAGGAGGATCTTGGCAGGTCGACCTCCTCGATATTCCTTAGGTAGCCTCGCCATTTCCTCTATCTTCATGGCCTACTCTAGAGCATCCCGCAACTGTCAATCTTCCCTACGGGTGAGGGGGGTTTGTGTCAAAGGAAGCAGCCTCGACATGAACGAGTCCCTTTAATGGTTTGGGTCAATCGGGTAGCTAGTTTCCCCGATCGTGCTTTTGAACCGACGCATCAACTCCATGCAATTTCTCCTTCTTTCTCGCTTAATCTCCCAGCCCTGATGCACCCCGCCGGTCCTGTTTGGGGAGCTTAAATTTCGAACAAAACCTGTACTCGACGTCCGCAATTGTTGGATTAGGATGGGCCTCAACCACTTGATGAACCATCGGGAGAGCCCTTTCTCTTAGCGTGGTTTGGAACTCTATTAGCTTCCCCACGTCCGGCGTCCGCCCGACCCTCCATATGGCTTCGCAGAGATACTGTTGCTCTAGATCATCGTTACCGTGGCCGTAAAAATTATGGATACCAAGTGAATGACCCAGCCATATTTACTTGCTAAGGTGACCAAGATAAACCCTCCGGTCCCGGTTGCGTGACTATAGCACCGGGAAATGCAATACTACTAGTGACACCGCTAATAACGTGTGTCACTATTGACAATGAACCGTTGTGCAATCGACTCAATGCTTGCAAATTAACAATAGTATTACTTAAAGGTTGACAGAGTACCAGGAAGGTAGGGGTCCTTTCCGTGCGCATTTCTAGTCAGGCTGCCTTCGGAGAGATGAATTTTGTCCGTCTAAATAGCCGCCGCATCACGATGCACCATTCGCCATCAAAATTCTCTTCGGGTCGGCAAACCCGCACCGTCTTCACCGGGCCGTCGTCTCCCTTCCTCTCCTAGCCGGCTCCCATGCACCCACCACACTCCCACAGCCGGTCCCTTCCTCTCCGAAGGTACCCACCTAGGTGTCCATAATTCCTATCCTCTCGAGGCGCCCTCCTCTTGGTTCTTCATATTGGTTCCACGCTGCTTCAACTCCCGCATCACCTTTCTCGCCACCCGTTCTGATCCGCGCCTTCCGATGTGCACGTCGCTCCCTCAACTCGGGCAGCCCCTCGCATCCATTCCCCCACTCCCCGATTCACACTTCATGGCAAAGACCGTCCCTCCTCGCCCTTCCCCCGCATCGAGGTTTACGCTTCCATGCTCGAATTTTGGATTTCCATCACCCCTTCGTCCAAAGATTAGGCCTTAATCCATGAAATGAATCTCCTTGAGCAGCTTCCTCTTAAACCCGCAGCGTAAGATAGCCTCGGCCTTTGAGAAGGATTGCAGCGGTGCTTTGGCAAACTCCACAATATATCCGTCCAAAGTGGTCTTTTGTTGGGGTTCCTAGTTTTGGCCAAATTGCCGTACCAAAAATATGAGACAACATCATAACCACTTGGGGGCCCTTGACCCAGCCCTCTCGACCCGTGAGAGGGATCTCTCCATAAATACAAATAATGGTATATCTTTGAAGCTCACATGAGATGTTAAATGCTAGGTATGAAGCACAAAGGGGATTTTTAAAATGATTTGTCAAGTTGGTCAAGGCTGGTCATGAGATCATAAAGATCAGAAGGTAATGGAAGGAAAGGATCAAAGGCAGAGGGACATTTCGGGTAAAGAGGATAGGTCAAGAAAATGCCATCCATTGGGCTACTGAGTCATGAAATGGAATTACTTACACACAACTAGCCAAGGCTTTCAGAGGGCAAAGGGGTCATCTACACTAAAGGATCTTTTAGATGGGGACAGATGGAATGGAACAATAAGGATTGAAAGTGAAAGAAGGAAAATAACCCAATTTTTGTCTATAGATCAGGTCGGAGGTCATTTAACCTGTGCCCGCTTGACATACCAAAGGCACTTCTCAATGAAGTCACAAGGGTGCAACTTATAGATCTACCGAGGTCATTTAACTCCAAGTTTGCTTTAGCATGCTCCAAGGAAAACAGATAAGTTTAATGAGTCAAGGTCCGTAGATCAGAGAAGGATTCTCAACCTTCAATGCTTGACACCGTTAAAGAGATCTTAGAAAGGCCAATCGACGCACAAGGATCCGAGTGGATGTGGCCAACTCTAATCCCCAACATCCCAAATCTTCCAAATTTAAACCCAACAAGAACAACTAAAGACAAATTTCATCAATTCATACCGAGCAAAGATATGGAACTACTACATTGGTTAAATTAGTTTGAAATCAATCCTCGATAACACACACAACAGAAAACATTGAAGGCAGCAGAAAGGTATGACAGGGTACCTAACAAGGGTAAATCCTATGCCGCATTTCTCTGATATGAGCGAAGAAATGAACAAGATGAAAATGTAATAAACAATGTGATAAGAAACATCATCCATAGTACGTACTAGGATCCAAAGAAATTTTCGATTAATCGATGCAAAACCAAATACATACACCGAGTCAATAGCTATTACAAATTCGTACTTTCTCCTCCTCAAACTTACTACATTACAAACTACTCTCGTTTACTCCCTCCCAAGACTATTCTAATACCAAACCGAATCCTCTAACAAAGAATCGGCAACAACCGAACAACAACCAAACAAACAACCAAACAATCAATCAAACAAACAAACCCCGAGCCTTATAACTAGCCTAATATCTTAACCTCTCGAACTTTCAAGACATATACCTTTGACAATCATAGAGAGATCCCTTTCCGGCCTGTGGAGGGCTAGATCCCGAGGTCCGAAAGTGGTTTGATGTTGTCTCATCTTTTTGCATCGTCAACCTTGCCAAAACATGGGAACCCCAACATAATGGCGACTCCGCCGGGGAAAATCTAAGTGCCTAAACTACTAACATTGGTTCCAGCCCCATCAAGCCGGCCACCAACATAATGGCGACCCAATCGGGGAAAATCTAAGTGCCTAAACTCAACATTGGTCTCAGTTCTACTATTTGGCTACCAACATAATGGCGACTACTGGGAATTTCTAAGTATTTTCCATCTACTACATTACAAGATTTCGTAACCTAGAAACTCCGTTAGGTTGGTAGTCAAACACTTCCATTTGCAATCCACTTTCTACACCATTTTTTTGTGTTTCTCCAACACCTTTGTACGTAGTCCGGAAAGGCCAGTCGCATCTCATCCTATTCGTGAGGTGACATATCCGGTAAATTCCTCCCAAGAATTGGGTTAGAGTTTGTTGTGTTTGAGGTTATTCCTAAAAGGGGACATCACCTCCAAGCACCGTGGGTGGGACAAAGTACCCTCCATAAGCATCCTAAACCTTCCACCTAGCGTACCCATACCCCAAATATCGCAGACTCCACCGGTGATTAGTAAGCCCACCGATTAACTCGTCTTACATAAGACTCCACTAGGAGAATGCCCTCCACAACAACATCAACCACAATAGAAGTAACAAGTAGGGTTAAGTTGCTTTGTTGGAAAGCAACATTCTGCTTCAAGAACCATTCACACAAGAGCTTATCCCAACCCAAACCCACCGAGATAGTTGACAACCCCGAGAGCATCCTCAAGAGATCTCCCGCACCTATAATACCAACTATTTCTAGCCACATACATAGAGCTAACTCGCACCTAAGACTTCACATCTCTATTAGCCCCACCTTTTTGGCCTAGACTTCAAAACAGTATTACCTAGGACTAGGGTCATTCAATGCTCTAGACCAAATTTTACATTGAGCTTCCTCGTTCACCAACTCAAAGCAGAAACACATTAGGGACAGAGAGACCCTCCATCTACACCTCCCGATATTCACTTTATTCAAACTTGGGGCTCGCCACCCTAAATCTGCTCAACAAGCTCGCTAGCCCCAGTATCCTTGTCATCCATATACCACCGCTCAAGCCAACCCCTCTACCTCATCAAAACACCATCATGGCACTGCATGCACCTCCGGTTTTACCCTGCACCAGTACCTTTACCCAATGATTACCAATTAAAGATCCTACACTTCACCGCAAAAGAGTCTACCTCAAATTTCAAAGACCATGTGGACACGATGGAGGATTCTTTGACTACATGGAGATAGATGATGATACAACAAAATGAGAATCTTCGCTCAGAGCTTAGAGTGTGATGCGTAACAATGGTTCAAAAGTCTACCTCCTAATAGTATCCAAGACTCCACCGCTTTATATCATATTTTCATAAACAAAATGGGAAGTTAAGGCCAACCCTCTCCAAATCCTAGCATAATACAAGAATCTTAAGAGGAATGTAGGAGAGAGTGTCCAGATCACTTCCACAAGGTTTAACAACGTTTATAATGCTCTTCCACCACACATGAAACCTCCCCAAGGTATGGTTCTAGTGAAATACCATGAAGGCTTGGATGTCGATATGGCCTACGAAATTTAGGAGAGGGATTACAACACATTGGAAGACATGCAAAAGGGAGCAAGGGAGGTAGAGGCACCGATTGAGAAGAAAGCAAGATTGGAGAGCCGAGAAAAGGTTAACATATAGAGATGACAATGTAGCTTCCACATCCGACCCAAATTATGACCGTTTGTCTAAAAACATGGAAAATCTATACAAAATGATGGAAAAAATGGTTGAACAAGGCTTAGTAACCAAAACAGAACCAAAAATCATAACTAGAACCAAAACTTTAGAAGAAACAATAACACTACCATCGTACAAAGAGAATCAGATCAGCGATTTTTCCCCCATTTCAAGAGAACTTTCGATGAAGATGAGGAATCATAGAAGAGTCCTAAGGGAACACAATAAACACAAGTTTGAAATATAAGATTTAATCCATAATCAAGTATACGTAAGAAGATTAGCCCTCACCTCATATTAGGATGAGGAAGGATTAGAATCTCGAGGATTACATACTTCTGGATTTGAAGATGCCACTGCGGTAGGTCAAAGAATAGTATGAACTTAGGAGAAAAAAGAACCTAGACACTTCCCAAACCAAAGTTTCCGAGATTACCATCAAGAAAAGGCCTCGAGAGATCTTCTAAAGCAACCGCCGAAAGTAACAAATCAGCTAAGAGTTCCTGGGGAAGAACAAAGAAAGGACAACCAAAATGCTGAGAAACAAAGCCAACTAACTAGAAGCACTAAAGACCGCAATAGTGCTCCTAATAAAACTCGTCATCAACACTATATATAACGAGAGTCAAAGACACCGATTCAACCACCAAGGTAGTGCCAGAAAACAAAGTCGAACATTCCAAAGAGCCGGCCCACTTTCAATTTGGAGAGTGAGATTGCAAAATTAAAATCTTCGTACTCACTCTCTCGAGCCGGCCACACTGTGATTTATATAAAGGCCAAATTTTGAAAGCATTAAATTTAGCCGAGAATAAAGGACACCGTGGAATCTCGAGTGATGATCAACCACCCCTTTTTTTGGTCCCAAGATTGAAGGAAATTTCAGAGGGGGTAGTTCCCCCTTTTTATATCACTAATATCCATGATAAGATCCTTCACAATGCAATGCATGACTCGGGGCTTCACACAACCCGATGCCTAAGATAGTTATGGAAATATTAGGCCCAGAGATAACTCGTCCATAAAGACCTATATTCATTTGACTCTAGCAGAGTAAAAATGTCCGAGCCTAATCAAAGACTTGTGTGTGTTTCCAACTCCAGACCTTAAAGAAATGCATGGCTTCATGATGTGTTGTAGTGGCAGACAAGCACCCTAAGTATGGCATGTTGTCGTTAAGGTCATGGGGAGCCAAGCCGCAAGGAACAATGCAGTATGGATGGGGCTTATGCCACAATTCCCCGTTTTTATCCAACTTAGAAGACTCAGACAGAGGCACAAATGAAATTCGGTAAGTAGCCCTAAAACCTGAAAATTCACCTTTATACACTGCATACGTCAATTTTACCTCGACTCATCCTTTGCAATGATGAATCTACGAAGGGGTTAGGATTCAAAAGCAGACACACACAATGAAACAGCCATGGACTTTTAACATAATGGCTACTCTAGACTCGAGGGAGAAAGACGTAGAAAACTTTGAACAATGCACTCGAAACAAAAACTCGCAGTAAAACTGCAACAGAATGCAAACAATCGATTAGTCACTCTCCGCAAGCTCATACACCACATCAAGAATGAAAACAATGGTAAACCCGAGAATGAGCCTTTATGGTAAATGAATTTTTATGGGTCATGCACCAAGAGAACCACAGGAGCAGAGTGTGGGTGCATAACACAGAGAGTGACTACGGTAAAGCCATGCATGTGAATCGCACTTCAAATGTACAAACAATATTGCGTAATATGAGGCTCGATCCTAGCGAACTCTAATAGAAAAAAAATTAGGAGCCCGTAGGATAACTGCATGGAGACTCGATTTGATCATTAAACAAAGTGAATGGTGAATACACCGTGAAACATCCTAGACCGAGAGCATATAGAACGACACTATGGACATATCAAAAACCTTTGTAGAATACGAACCGGTTTTTGTCCCTAGGAGTCAAAATGTAATCGCAAATGGATTAGCCTGCGGTGGCTAGTTCATATCACAATTCTTCGTGCTGACCAAAAATCATCATTCTGGGGACTAAATTGCATCTGCAGTTGGCCGGACAATGAAAATATTGCGGTGTCTGAGGGCGATAAAATCGCATTGAAGATTTCGGTAGGCAGAGACTAGCTTGAATTTTCTGATTCCGTATTCTAAAATATAATAGTAGCGTCACTAAGTGAAGAGTCCTCGAATGAGGATAACCACTCAGAACATAGAAATCAACACTTTAATGAACATTGAAATCCAAACGAAATATGTGGAAAGTGCGTATAGTGGAAGAAGTAGAGGTGTCATAGAACTCAAATATAAGAACATACCGAGGTCCTGGCACACTAGAGGATCTTTTGACTTCGATGATGTATCAAAAAAAGCCCACCATAGAACATCGTACTCGATGTCGAGAATGCAACATGTACACCGAATACAAACCCAAAATGATTAAATTGGCTAAGTCCTTTCGCAAACATGAAAAGAAATACATTGACCTTTTCAAGGAATTCATTGATTTGTTTTCCCTGGAGCTATGAGGACTTGAAGGCCTATGACACGAACATTATACAAAGACAAAACAACTTGGAAATAAAATCGAAGCCCTTTAGACAAAACTTCGTAGAATAAACCCAAAGAAATTGCTCCGTAAATTGAAAAAGAAATTAAAAAATAGTAAGGAGGCAAACGACATAATAGTTCCGTGAGATTTTATGATTGGGTCTCAAACCTCATAGTTGTGAGAAAGAAAATACGAGAGATCGGGGACAGTACGTATTTCGGTGAATCTTAATAGAGCCTCACTCAAAGACAATTACCTTGCCAAAAATGGAACACATTCTTCGAAGGTAGTAGGCTCAAAAAAGATCTCTCGTTGGATGGCTTCGTGTTACAACCACCTTAGTAATCCCAAGACCAACTCAAGATGCCCTTTACCACTCCATGGGGCACCTTTATGTATGTTAAAATGCCCTTTGGATCAAGGAACGCCGGTGCAACCTTTCCAAAGAGCGATGGATATAGCTTTTCCGATGAGATAAAAGTACCTATCACACCACCGGATGACATAATAAATATTCTAAGATCAAGAAGAACACTAAAACATCCGAGAAAGGTATTTTCCGAAAATGTAGAAGGTTCGTCCGTCATTGAATCCTAAAAGACCGTATTTGGGCCAAGAAGGTAAGCCGGGGCCACATCATATTTGAGAAGGGGATTAGGATAGACCCACAAAGAGTTGGAGGGAGTAATACAAATCACACGCCCAAGAAACATCAAAGAATTACGTTGGGCCTCATGGGAAGATCAACTTCTCGTGGAGGTTTATTCCCAACTTAGCAGAACACCTTAGGAATATGAAAAACATGTTAAGGAAAGGTGTAGGATTTAAATGGAATGTTGAAGCAAAGAAATATTTTGAATCAAGAAACTTGCACTCACCCTGGCCCCCGTCCTAATCAGCCTCGATTTCTCAAAAGATTTTCGATTTTCTCATTTGCATCCGAGCATGGGCGTAGTTGCGCCCGCCGGCAGAAAATCTAGAGGGAATGGAACATCCCATTTCTCTTCAAGAAGAAGCTCTCGAGATGCACCCTTGAAATACAACATAATGGAAAAACGTGCCCATGCCTTAGTCAAGGCCTTGAAAGACTTTAGGGTATATTCCGTATCTCTACACCATAGCCTATGTGCCTAGCATGTTGGTCAAAGATATCTTGTCCCAAGACCCCGATGGGAAGAGGGGAAAATGGATTGATGTGATCTTAGAATATGACCTTGAGATAAAACCCACCAACCGATCAAAGGTCAAGGCTTAGTCGACTAATGGTTGAATCAAATCTACAAGCCCTCGACATTAACATGGTAGATGCCTTGATGAGCAAACAGGATTGTATGATCCCACCGTTGAGGAGAAGTTTCGCAGCTCTCCTTGGGTATTCGACATTCGTATGTGCTTACACACCTCAATACCCTCCCCGAACTATCCGCAATACCAATGCCGTATTCTTAAAGCTAAAGGCCGTAAGCTATCGTACAATGAATGAAGGCTTATACCGGAAAATGCAAATGGCCTATTTCTTAAATGTTTGCCCGAGTCTAACCGTAAAGGATTAAACAATAATTCCATGCGTGAGAGTGTGGAGGCCACCCGAACCGGAAATCCAATCGCAAACAAAATACTCAAAGTTGGCTCCTATTGGCTTCATACTCTTTAATGATATCCATAAGATGGCAATAGCCTCGCCACAAATCTCCATATTTTTGAAGGCAAAAGAAAGATCCTCCCCTTACCTCTACAACCCATAACTCGTCGAAGGTCCTTTACAATGGGGCCTAGATTTCATAGGAGAAATTCACCCCACTTCTACACAACACAAATGGATCTTAACAAATTTCACATACTACTTCACTAAGTGGGACAGAGGCCATACCGTTACTAGAATGCCACAAATTCAAGCCATCATAAGGTTCCTAGAAGGTCATAGTTTGGCCGTCGAAGGAAAATAATCACCGATAATAATACCGTCGCTTTTGGATCCAATAAAATGGTTGATTTTTGTCATGTGTATCAAATAACACTCGATCATTCAACCGCCTATTACCCACAAGGTAATGGCTTAGCCGAATCATCAAACAAGAGCCCGGTGACCATCATCAAAAACTTTAAGAGAACAAAAGTCATGGCATAACAAGTTAGCATGCTCCGTGGCCGACAGTTTACAACAACAAAGAAATCCACTGGGCATGTCACCGTACCTTGTCTATGGAACAAGCAAGAGCCTTACCAGCCTTGGGGTACCAAAAGAATTGTCGGGTCCTTGTGAGTTTCGTACAGACAGTTACGTATATGAGAAGGATAAACCAAACAATTCATCTCCAACAAAAAGGGAGGAGGTCTATACGTAGCCGTGAAGGTTCAGAAAATATAAAGAAGTTATTTGACAAAAGAACCAAGGCCTTTGATTTCAAAATTGGGAGATAAATTTCTCAAGTGGCACTCAAGGAGAGAGGACAAAGGAAAGACCAAGTAAGTTTGACAATTTGTGGCAAGGTCCATACATCATCCGTGCCACCGTGGGTCCAAAATGTGTTTTTCTACAAGAACCAGATGGTGCGCAGTTGTCTGGGGTCCCGTCAATGGCAAGATGCTCAAACACTACTTTTAAGCACTTCAATTTCCATTTCCATTTCCATTGTACATACCATCACAGTTGTCTTGTTTTCAAGAAAAAAGAGAAAATGTTTCAAAAACAAGAGAAAGGAGAGGTCTGCATACTCAAACATGAACCTCTCAAGGAAAAATATTCGTCTCTAATATGATCAAAACCCGAGCTAAAGGAAGTAAAGATAGTTGGTTCAAACATGCCCAAAACCCGACCAACAAAGAAGAAAGAAGAATCGCCCTAACAAGCCCAAAATCGTAGCCGAAATGAAGAAAAGAAAGTGACTCTAACAAGCTCAAAACTCGAGCTCAAAGAAAGGAAGGATGCTTCAAAACTTCGCATTTCAAGCCTTCAAATTTTTGTTTGCAATTTTCCGCAAGTTTTTGTCCATGTGCAAATCGTCTTTATGCTCGATCCACAAAGCAAACTACACCGTCTAATCCTAGTTTGTTGTTTTTAAATTTCGTCGTAGAATATAGAGAAGAAATGTGTTGGACAAGCTTAATCCCGCGAGATGTTAGATTAGGTAGAGAAACATGTGAGGCCAACAGCTTAACTGGGTCTCATGGAGCAATAAGGGTAGAAATAGAATGGGCTTATTTTCTGTTTGTAAAAATAAAATAATGTAAAGGGTCCTATTAATTAAATGCACCCAAGAAGAAAGTTAGAATGCTAGGGATTGTAGGATGGCAGGTAGATTGTTTGGGATATTTTTCCGCTAAATTGACGTCTTCACAATTGTAATAAAATTTAAAACCGAAGAAGAAAGGTGGCTCAAGCAAAGTAGTATCTAGCTCTACTCCAAAGATCATTTCGAATTTTTTGACTCCTTCAAGAAGAAGCCATCCCCATGTGGAGCCACTATTAGCCCCCTATAAATTCTCGATGCTGCCAAGCAAGGGGATAATTTGTTTTATGAGCCTTCAAGGAATGCATTTCTTTCTTGAAAAACACATCATCCTTGAAGCCTCTTCTCATGTTCCCCGCCTTTGATTGTTCCCCTCTAATGTTCTTGACACAAGCCTTACCGATGATGAAAATTGTGCTCCAAAAGGCCTTTATTTGTTTTCGTACCTCTCATAAAATTTTCCATTTTTACCCTTTTTCCTTCTTTGTCAAAGTCCCCTTTACCCTCTTCTCCAAATCCTCCCAAATTCCCCTTAAATCCTACATTCTCGGATTGGTTTAATTTCCTTTCTTCCCTTATCGTTACCCTCTTCATTGACTTGAAATGCACTTAAAATGGGCAAAACCCACTTTTTAAATTATATCGCGTCTAGCCCTTTTCCGCCAGCCCTTTAAACCACTTCCCCACGGACCCCTCGCCCGGCACCAAGCGCTAATGGTCCGGGCGTTTAATCGCAATCGCACCGTCGGTGAAGTGCATTCCTTTTGTTAAACAAAAACTCGAGCATTGAGTTTTGCCTATAAGGCCTCCGCCACATCTCCACCATTGATCTACCGTTTCGATCGGAGCGCCCCGACGCTAATCGCACCCCGTCCGATCGCAATCACAAATTTTCCTCTGCACACTACTCCGTTCCTTCTGACGGCGATACCCCCGATCCGATCCGAGCCGTCCATCCCTCCGCATCCGACCCGCTCGATTTATCCCTCTCCCCTCCCGTCGCTCTATTCTTTTCTCCGCTGATTGCATCTCCACCGTTGATCCCCTTGTTGATCCGACAGCCCCCGCTCTCCCACTCCAATCACAATCGCATTTTCCAACCACTGTGATCCGGATTTATGCAGGAACACAACAGAATAAACATATAAACATAAATACAGAGATGCAGTGGAAATAACACTTCATTTCATTAATATCAACGAACTGAATTTTGCTTACAGACAGACGGAAATAAACTAGCTAGGGCGCTAGTAGTCATTCCCCGAGAAGAGATGGCGGCCACAGCTCGAACCGTGTTACAATGAGGCTCGAGGGCCTATTTATCATTTAGAAACAATTGGAAATCCTAAATGCCCAAAACCCTAACCCTAGAGAGATGAAGCGCCAAAACTATGGGCCCCGTTTGGGTAAATTGGTGTTTCAACTTCCCAGGGCGTAACTTTGGCATACGATCTCCGTTCACGCGTACCATACCCTCGTTAGAAAGATCTATCCGAGGACTACAAATTTGGGAATGTGCAACATCGGTCCATGGACCCATGTTGCCCTCCGTTTTCCCAAAAACATCGTTTAGCCCTCAAAACGGCTCCGAAGTTTAGGACCCGAAAAATCGTTAAAAATAGTAACCTGAAGCCGAAACCGAAAAACTAAAAGGTAATAATGGTGGGAGCCCTGCGGGAATAGTGACCACCAATATCCACCCAGATCATTCCTCCCTTAGAAGCAATGGTCCCCATTGCTAAGTTCCTCCATGAGATGAGGAAATTTCTCACGAACTTGGTCCCCGGTGAACCACTTTCCTTGGTGTAGGAGTTGGCCAGCCTTTGACAACCCGACATAGTTGGATCTTCTCATTGCGAGTGTTCTTGATTCGCATGTCCATGATGCAATCGTGGTGGCCTGCTCCTCCATGCAGTCTCGGATTTAACCCGCCTGGTGTGAGTTGTTCTCAGTAATGTCCGAGGTGTCCGCAGAGGTGGGAAGTAAGGACGAAGGCGATCCACATTGAAGACCGGATGCGTACCAAGGAATGGTGGAATACCGAGGCCGAATGCATTGTTCCCCATGCCCTTGGTGATGGTGTACCGCCTCCGCATTCCAGCGGCGAAGCTTGCGGTGGGGTCCGCGAGGCGTTCCTTCGCAAATGTAGCCATACTTTGTCACCCACCCGGAAGTTGTGTGGCACCCTTGTTGATCATGGCGTTGCTTGCATTGCATTGGCTCTATCCAATATATCATGAACCTATCGGCGGATGTGCTGAATGCGCTCGATGAAGCCATCGGCTTTGTCAACTTCCCGACCGGACATGAGCTGAATTGGCCCGAGTAGCTGCAACGGCATGGCTACGTCAATGGGGCATAGTGGTTGGAATCCCAAGCCCACCCGAAAGGGGCTATGGTCGATTGAACCGTGGAGAGCCCGACCATAACTATGTTGTACATAAGGGAGGCTCTCGTCCCATGTGCGTGGATGCTTTGAATTGTACATGCGCAGAATGTGTACAATCATTCGCTGGACGACCTCTGCCCCGCCATCCGTCAGGATGGAACGCCGTGGACTTGGTGAGCTTCGGTATCCAACATCGACCGCAGGCTGTGACTCAAAATGTGCCGAGGAACCCGTTATCCCGATCTGATATGATGCATCGTGGATCCCAAAGTGAACCCACACTCGTTCAAAGAAGAGTTTAGCAAAGGGTTTCCCCCGCTCGTGATATTCTTCTGGCAGCCGCCATAATGGCCATCTTCGCAGAATTCTGCTCTATCACCACAAAAACACGCTCATTTCCCCTCGCTAGTAGAAGGTGCCCGACATGTAATCCATGGAGATGAATTCCCAAGGTCGACTAGGGGTAGGTAGAGAGTATATAGGCCTTGCTTCTTGATGGCTCATTTACAATGGCACAAGCAAAGCAAGGTGATCCGATGTGCTTCTCGACATCCTTTCGAAGGTTCGGCCAATAGAAATACTTCTGCTGTGATTGCCAATGCTTTCTCTCGACCCCGAAATGCCTGGCCGACTTGACTATAGTGTGCTTCCCATATCATCTTGGCACGCTTGCTTGAAGGAACACAAAGGTGTCCCATGTGACATAAAAGTGCATCTTGGAGGTGAAAATTTGGAACTTGTGTACCCCCCACGAGTGCCTTGTAAGTTTGGCCGAATTTTGGGTCACTCTCATAGAGAAGCGGCCAATCGTAAGTCTCGTGCCCACAAGCGTTGAGCATGGGGCAGAGCGCCACGACTCCAAGGGTTCCGCCGAGGCAAGCCTGCAACATGATTGGTGCTACCTTCTTATACTTGATGTTCAAAAATGAAACCGTTGCAAATATGTAGACCACTTCTTGGGATGGCGACTTCCATTCCGCAACTTCCCTTGTGTCCCCGTGTCCGTATGGATGATCGTTTCCTTCCCCAAAATGTAATGCTTCCATTGTCGACAAGCTTGCACAATGGGAGTACATTTTCTTTTGTCATATGTGGGGTACTTTCATGAATCGTGTCAAGCAATGTCTCACTCATGGAAATGCCACCGGATGTCCCTCGTTGAGTAAGAACTCGCCCAATAGCATGGTCAAAGGCATCTATTCCGATTCAAAATGGCCGTTGCAAGTCTCAAAGTGAGCACCGGGGCGTACCGCAGGCGGTTTTTCAGTTTCCGTGAACGCTTCTATCGAGGTTCCGACCAAAAAAATTTTGCTCTCGCTCCTCCCTTGGTGACTTGGACTCAAGGGCCAAGTGACATGAGAGAATCCCAACACGAACCTCCGATAGAAATTAGCAAGACCCGTAAAGCTGCGAAGCTCGATATAGTGGTTGGGCCGTCAATCCCGAATGACTTGGATTCAATGATCCACATGCACCCCTTCATCAATAATGTATCCCGTATATTGAACCCGGGTCATGCCAAAAGTGCACTTCTCCAAATTGGCACACAACTTGTGTTGCCGCAGTGTTTGGAAGACTTGCTCTGATGTGGTGAAGGTGCTCTTCCCAAGTCTCGGCTAAAGATCGAATATCATCCAAGTACACCACTACAAATGAGTTATGAATGGTCAGCAAGATGTCATCCATCATCCTCATGAAGGTGGCGGGAGCATTCGTCAACCCAAAAGGCACATGACCAGCCCATTCGAAAAGGCCTTCTCTGGCTTTGAAGGCCGTCTTCCACACATCGTGAGGTTCGATTGGTACTGTGATACCTGCATTTCAGGTCAATCTTTGTCAAATATTTTGCACCTTTGAGTTGATCCAGAAGGTCATCAATCCGTGGGATTGGGTACCTATTCCGACAAAGGATCTTGTTCGCCGCCCGATAGTCAACAAGGTAGCTCCACGTCCCATCCTTCTTCTCGTACCAACACGATCGGGCTCCCACAGGGCGATGAACTTGGTCCATGTGACCTTTCTGCAATGCCTCCTCGAATCGCCCTCTGATTTCATCATTTTCCGTACGAGCGCCGATAGACCTGGCCCATTAGGTAGCGCACCGAGGGTCGCATCAATCGGGTGCTTGACCCCGATGCTGCGTAGAACCCCCGTGGGTGAGGTGAATATGTCCCGTACTCCTCCACAACCTTATCCATTTGTTGTTGTTGTGCGTAGGAGCCCCGTCCGGAGGTCGTGGCCATTAGCTTTCTTTCTTGTTCTCGCTTTATCATCGTAAAACGAATTTCCGGAAGTTTGAAATGAGCTACCGCATTGTTTTGCAAGAACTAAAGAGATAGCAAAGTAGGAGGTGGTACCTCCGGTATCCCGTACAACTTATTTCCCAAAGTAACAACAATGAAGACGAGGCCAAGACTCACACACGCGCATGACGCTCTGACAAGTATGGTTGTCCTAATAATACATCGTGGAACATCAATAGGAGCAACGTCACATAAGCATCATCCGTGAAGGGCTTGATGCTATAGGGGCTGGCGACACCGCCACGACACGGAGATCTGGCCCTTGGTGAAGCTACCCGATGGTGTATGGATGTGGGTGAGTCAGTGGTCGGAAGCCCAACCGCTTCACTTCAAGGCCTGGCCGAAATGAGGTTCTTTGGCTCCCATCGTCGACAATGAACCGTACCTCTGTGGAGCCCTTACCCACATCCGGAGTGGAAGAGACGTTCCTCCTCCTCCGGATCTTCCGGTTCCTCCTCGATCTTTTGGCAGCGGGCAACATGGGCGTTTGGGCTCCACATCAATAACTGCTTCCCTTTTTCATTTGCCTTTTCAAAGCCTCGATCTCTAGGCCGCAGCATGCATCCGACTCAAGCCCTCATCTCGCCACTAGCGATCGTTTTCTGGTCCGACACACTCACTTGTGTTGTGAGTGGAGCTCTTATGGAACTCACACCACTTTCCCGTGTCCTTCTTTGGCTTTGCGGTGTCGTTCTTTTCGTGGCTTCGATGAGTTGTCTTTAGCCACCATGCCTTGGCTCGTCCTTTGTTCCTCGCGGTTTGGAAGCACCTTTCCTTGCTTTTGATTCGCGTATCCAAAGTCTCGCTTCTTCTCGCTTGAATTTCTCGCTCAATCTTGGCAAGACACCGCATGCCGTACCAAGCGAGGAGATGCCGAGAACCTTCTTCCCGAATGTATTTGTGCAGATACCGCGATACTTTAGCACCATATGTTTCTCTCGAATCTTTGATACCCAATCCTCAGGCGCAGTATGGAAATGTATTCGTCGTCACCATGTACATCTTGATCCCTTTGTTGTCGCAAATATGGTCCATTGTATGTACTTGTCCTCATAGCTCCCCACAGATAGTAATCGTTCCTTGACAAATATTCCTCGAAAGAATTCCAAGTTGGTACCGCCGAGAACGTAGAGGGTTCGTCCGGTCTTTTTTCTCACGTAGGTTTCCCACCGCCCTTAACATGGGGTAGCTTTGAGGACTCGCAAAAATAATCTCTCTCCCTATTCCTCGAAAAGTCGTTGTTCTATAAAAAGCATACTTCTACCGCATTCAACCATTTATCTACAAAGACCGCGTCTATTTGACCCCTCAAATATGGGAATGTCAAAATTTACTTGTACCTTAAAAGGAGTCGCGCTCCGCAGTGGCCGCCGGATGCATGCGCGCGTGGGTAGCCGTTGAAGGATCTCGGGGAGCAAAGTTATCCATCATCATCACGCTCCTTTGTCTTTCGCGGGCCTCCTCGAGCAATATTTTGATAGGATCTCCTCGCTCCTCATCTTTCTTTTCATCCCCCAAGGGCAGGCCTATCGAGGTTTGCGAGGCCGATCTTGCAAAGGTTCCACTGCATCGAGCCCTAGCTCCTTATACCCCGACCGTTGCACATGCAAAGAAGGATCGTAGAAAGCATCGCTCCGATACCACTAATCCGTATTTATGCAAGAAAGCAATAGAATAAACATATAAACATAAACACAGAGATGCAATGAAATAACACTTCATTTCATTAATATCAACGAATCGAATTTTGCTTACGTACGTAATGGAAATAAAACTAGCTAGGGCACCGGTAGCTATCTCTCAGAAGAGATGTGGCGGCTGTGCCCTCGAATTATGTTACAATGTGAGGCTCGAGGGCCTATTTATCATTTAGAAACAATGGGAAATCCTAAACATCCAAAACCCTAACCCTAGGAGATGAAGCGCCAAAACTATGGGCCCCGTTTGGGTAAATTGGTGTTTCAACTTCCCGGGGGCGTAACTTTGGCATACGATCTCCGTTTGACGCGTACCATACCTCGTTAGAAAGATCTATCCGAGGACTACAAATTTGGAATGGGCAACATCACTCCATGGACTATGTTTCCCTCCGTTTCCCAAAAACGTCGCTAGGCCCTGCACCCGCTCCGAAGTTTAGGACCCGAAAAACTGCTAAAAATAGTAAACTGTGCCGAAACTGAAAAACTGAAATAGACAATGGTGGAGCCCCAAGTGGAATAGGCAGGTGACCACCAATATCCACCTGGATCACACTACCATCTTCCGCCCTTTGCGATTGCAATTTCCTTGATCCAATCTCGACCGTCCGTTAGTCCAAGATCCAACGGTCATGATCTAATCGCACCATCATCCATCGGACTATCGACCCTCCCATTTCTCCCCTCCGATCGATCGTAGCCATCGATCTCCTCCCGAGATCCAACGGTCCTAAATGAATCGCCCTCCGCCCATGCCGGTCCCACCACACACGATCATTTACCGCATGTCCATTCATTTCTTTGCATTTCGCCTAAGTTCTAACTCTCGTGATATACATTAAAGTTTAATGTTTGAAATTCATTTCTATGCATTCCACACAACTTCATAAGCCATCCTAATCGATTAAACCTCCACTATCGATCTTCGCCACGACCACGATCAAATTCGTCCACGGCATTTCTCCACCAACCCTATTAGTCGTTGTTTACACCATATTACCGCATCGTTCACCTTTTGTCTATATAAAACCACTATTTTTACCACCTCCATGCTATTCTCCACCCTCCATAGCCATCCTCCCCTATGCGTGGATTTCACAACAAGGTTGCATGTTTTTGGCAGAAAGTACAAGCGGCGGAAAATCGCCATGATCTGCTACTTATTACACCATGAACACAGTAGAATGCACTACTTTCTCGTAACCGAAATCATGAAGAAAGAAGTCCGAGAAGATGTTATGATAGGGCTCGCATTAAAGGAACAGTAGTTTAAACTCCGTAAAATCTTCCCGTAGCCATTAAAGCACAGATTTCGCAATGAGGAAAACGTGGAAGCGGAAAGAGTATCATGGGGAAAACAGAAAGGTTTAAGGCCTTTCATTGAAGATTTTGAGCCTTAAATCCTATGATTTGAAGGTAGAGTACCGCATCAAAGACATCATGGATCACACGAAGGCCCACGTACGTAAAAAACAATACTATCGTGTAGCTACATCAGCAAGTAACACCCTAATTGGTGGAAAGGACAAGCGCCCATATTGTTCCCTTATTTACCGTGTTCCTTAGAAGATTTCCACCGACGAATAGTCCTATGCTACTGCAGAGCATTTTTGCGGCAAAGATGGCGTACCTCAAAGTCATTTATCCGCCTTTTTGTTTATTCACTCGCAGTACTACAGGTACCGGGGCACTAAAGCACATCGTGGGCATACACTGGAGGCGGGAAGCCTAACAAAGACCACCATTTCATCCAAGGAGCACCAGATAAATACACAAGATTTAAAAAACAGACTGGCTTCGGCCCTCTTTCTTTTCGAAGTTTTAATGCTACATTTAGTTTTCACCTACCTCCTCTCGCTCATCTTTTCATCTATAAAATTTAGGAAGAAACTCATTGTAAAGGTTGTTACTCGCCTATCGCAGAATTGCAAGCCGTTTTCAAACCTAATATCAAGTTATTGGTAATGTCGTACTCCGATCGTTTTTTTTTTTTAATATACAAGCACATTTTCTTTGGATCCCCGACGAAAGCCGCGTGATGTTTTTTCTCACCTCTCGTGTTTTATTTCATTTCATTTCATTTTACCGGCTCGCATCAAAAATCCGGCATAGGATTTACCCTTTTTAGGTACCCTATGTTTCCCCGCTCTCCTTGCCTTTAATGTTTTCTACTAAATGTGTTATCTAAGAGTTGATTTCAAGAATTTAACCAAAGGTAGTGATGTCAATAACAAGCCATAAGTCGATGTATGAATTAAATGAACTGCTTCTTAGATGTTCTTGTTAGGATTTAATTGGAATGAATTGGGAACACTCCGGGAGGTCTAGAACTCGTCTCTATCTCACTAGATCCTTTTCAATTAATCAACCTTTTCAATATCCTCCAACCGAGGTCAAGCATTGAGAGTTCAAAGTCTCTTTCTGATCTCAAGTTTTCAACTTTATGTTCTAAATCTTATCGTTTCCTCCTCTCTACCATTTCATGCCACACTATCATCTTTTAAGATCCAATGCTTTAGATGACTAGCCCAACTAAAAGCTTGTATATTGATTAGCAAGCAAATCCTTTCCTAACTCCATTGCCCAATGGTCTTGAACATTCCCCTGGAATTATCTCTCCTTCGCCTAAAATCCTCTTTGCTCACCTTGCCTTATATTGAATCCTTTCTTTCCGATTACCAACAACCAAAAACAATCAAACAAACAAACTCCAGCCTTATAACTAGCCTAATATCTTAACCTCTAACCCTCCAAGACATATACCTGACAATCATAGAGAGATCCCTCTCCTGGGCCTGTGAGGGCTAGATCCCGAGGCCCGAAAGTGGTTTGATGTTGTCTCATCTTTTGGTATTGCCAACCTTTCCAAAACATGGGAACCCTAACAGCCTCTACCCGTAAATCCACCACGGTCACTAACCCCGCATCTAGTCTATGGTGCAGCCACCCGCATCCTCGTGCACCCACTTGCGGTTTATCTTCTCAAGCCATCCCTAGTACCTTGTCCGCAACCTCCGCAACCAATTATAGAGTGCCTAGAATTTTCCCTAGAGGATCTCATAGGTATCACTCTGGCAGAGCTCCAGAAAAGGATGAGATCCTTGAGCACCTTCTCCTTATCATTCGTCAACTCGCTCGTTGAGCAATAAATCGATCCAGATGGTTATCCCACCATCTATGTATTTCTCCTTCAAAGACCCTCGATACCATGATCTAGTTCCCCTCATAACGTGTAGGGTCCCAAAGAACGAAACCATTTGTTGGCAAAGAAATTGTGTCCCCGCAGCAAGACCTGTGTTCCGCAGGTTGGGGCCAACAAGGGAATCCACTATAGTCTAAACCACGCCGCATTTTCACCCTACTCCGGGAGAGCGCAGAGTCTCACCCGAGGCATGCCGCGACCACATGCACGGGGAATAGATAGACAGCAAAGGAAGGATCCGCAACTCATGATTAATATAGAATTGATTTCATAAACATCATCATATATGCAAGAACATTCGCAGGATTGAAAAATACTAAGCAAATAAAATTTTAAGGCATCACAAACATCTTACATGCATGCAACTCACATAGTAAGACAAAATAGCCCTGAAAATATATTGATAAATCCCTTCAACCGTATCCTCGCCATATCGCTCCATAGGAAGAGCTTACAATTCGTTACGTACGTCTCATAAGATAGAAAGATAGATAGGAGAAGCCTAGGAACTATGAAGATATCATGCTCGAACCGATCTCTCCTTACAACATCCTCCGCTTCGATCTTCTTCAATCTCTCTACATCTATGTCCCTTCTTTCTACTGGTGACGGCTATTTATTCACCCGCCATTGCAACCGCTAGTTCCTCTTGCGTTCTTCTTCAAACCTTCTCACTTGTTGTCTATGAGTTCGCTCTCTCGTCTTCTATTGTATCTTCTTCATTTCCTCTTATGCATCCGCTTTCTTCACCATATCCGTTCCCTCAAGAATCCTTCTGTGAGTCTTTTCGCTACTCACCATAGTTGTGGCTTGGTCGCGGCTACCATGTGTCATTCTACAACCCAAAAATATGTTCTTCATTCAAAATTCAAAACAAGGGCCCCAACAACCCCCCCCCCCCCCAAGCAAGGTTTCAAAGTGCACTCGGCTTAAAAATGCATTTAAAATTTCCTTGTAAAATATTGTAATTTCATAGTCAACTTCATTGCTCATTGTGCTGGATTATCTCATTTCGCATAATTTATGTTTAATTTAGGTTTTTTCCCCTAGAAGAAAACCCCCGTTTACATGAGGGTATTGTATTACAAACTTATGTATGGTATGTTTATTATGAGAGAGAAGAAAAAAAGGGGGACCGTGAGAAAGAATAGAGGATATTATAGTGGATATGTTGTAGTTTGTTTCTTTCATCTTGTTGTATAATATAAAGGAAGGACTAGTTGTTCGAGGTGGACATAGCTAAAATTGGGTGAACCACATATATTCCGTGTCTCTCGTGTTTTATATGTTTTATGCAGTTTTTTTTTTTCTACATATTTTATGTGTTCCATTGCTATGTAAGATATAATTTCTAAAAATATTCGGTAACTTCAATTTCCAAACTTTCTATACTCAATTCGGTACTAGGTTTTGTACTAGAACAAGGTATTAAAAAATATGTAATTTACAGTTTTTAGGATTCTTTAATTGATTGGAGCTTTGCAACTACTTGGTAAAAGATTCATACAATGAATATGAACCTACAATATATCTCTAATCCCGCTTAGCATTAATTTTTGATATTTTATTAATGCATTTCTTGTATTTTATTACCTTGTTTTTTTTATTTCTCTCGCACACATTTCCTTATAGGTCGAAATTTACTTTTCTACAACATGTTTAATGGATTTTTGTATGCAAGATTATAAGGTTAGAACCACCGATGTCTCAAGATCTAATGAGCTACATAAATAAAACCACATGAACATTTTCTCTGGTAATGAAAGATTATGGTTTATAACCTAATAATCATTAGAGTCCTACGCGTCTAGTGACAAATGATAATCCTTAGTTATTATTTATTTATAGTGTTAGTTGTTATCATAGGCTATGGCCAGCTCTAATCCCGTGTTTCGTGCTTGCATCTCTAAGTATTATGATACCGTATTCGATAATTAAATGTTGGAATTAGAGTACATATAAATCCACCAAAAGACTCGTTGGACCTCGCTTGTTTTTGGGTTTTAGATTTGACTGGAAAGCATATAAGGTTTCTTATGGATTATTATGTGGGTATTTTTGGTTTAGGAGGAGGATAAGGCATTAAGACATGTACTTGGGTTTCTAAGGCCTCCATCCCTATGAAGGATTACCCCAATGAGGAGGTTGAGATTGATATGGATGGGAGGGTGGACTCGATAGGTTGGAGGTGGATGAATCCAAGGGGTAAGCATGACCAACATGAGTTGACTCGGAGGATACCAAGGTTGAAAAGGTGTACCCTTATTTTTATTTAAAGGAGAGTAGTGCAAACCTTTAATTCCTTATTGTTAAGGGATGAGGACCTCAGGCCTACTTCCGACTACAAACAAAATTTCTCCAAGCCACCCTATAAGGGGCCTTGTTGGTATGATTCTCTTAATAATAAGAGTATAATTATATGACTTTTAGTGGGAACTCATTTCTAGGGTTCATCTTGGTGCATCTAGGACAAAAGATAGCTAGTCCTCTTCTCGCCTCCTCTGATTCTTCGTAACTGCATGGTGTCCATTTATAATGAAAAGATATGCAACATTTCACTCTTGAAATATTCTATGCTACCTATTTCATGCTTGATAGTTGGGGTAGAGGGGGGAGAATTTACCGAGCCTTGACTAGACCTACCCCTCTTCCTTGACACCTTATAATGATTCTTAAATAATGTATTGATGTCCTCATAAGTCAGATGGTAAATGTATCCACCAAACAACATGTTAAGGGTGTTCATCAAATCCTCTCTAATCCCCTAGAAAAGTAAAATATTTAGTGATTTGGGTCAAGGGTGCAGCTATCTCTTATATAGTTGAGTTGAAACCTTTCTTCATAATCCTCTAAGGATTCATATGGTCCTAGGGTCATCCTAAAGATCTCCTATTTTGTGTCCCTTGTTATGCAATAATACCTATATTTTTTATTGAAATCTTTTTGCATTTGAGCCGAAGTGGAAATACGCCCTTCCACGCTCATGAACTAGCACAAGGATGCATCATTGAGGGTGGAAGGAACAACTTCACCGATGCTCATCAAAATTGTAATCATAGTTTCTACAAACCATAACAAACTCAAACATGAATTTATCGTGTTCCTTAGAAGTTAGTTCATGGAAGCGTGGAGAGAAGTGGGGCTTATGTTTTATATTTTATTTCCCCATTAGTTTCTCCGATAGAAATAACTTAGGCTTCCTATTTTTTGCCATCTTTTGGGTAGTGATTTAGGTTCTTCCTCGCTTATGGGTTCTTTAAATATTTATGGCTACCTATTTCAAAGGGTTCTTACTGGCCATCGTAGTGTAGAGGTCCACAAATACCAAATAAGAGTATATTGATTTCCTATTGATTGGCGTTGGAAGAAATTTCCTGCTTAACCCTAACCCTAAGAGGCATGAAATAAAATATGTTTTTTTTGGTGTTTTTTCTCTCTTTTTCGTTTTTTTTTTTTTATCTTTCTAGATAAATAAAATTAATGAAAATAAAATTATTTTATTTTTAAGGAAATAAAATGGAAAAATATACTCCAACCAAAGAATAATCAACACCACTTGGACACCTCCCGACAAATTTAGTATGGAAAAAATGATGAGATCCTGCATTGCAAATAAGAATGTTGCAACTCTTAGGGCTACTAAATTTAATTTATCAATCTATGATTCATACAAAATTAAGAGGTGAAAAATGTTGTATGCATAGTAAGCTAAGTTATACTCAAGCAATTATGAGTGGGGCAAAGGAATCAAAATAAGGTGTACAAATACCATTCTACAAATTAAATCTAGCTTTGCAAGAAGGAAAGAATGTTGCATAAAAGGAAATTCTAGCTTCACTTGCAAGAATGAAAATGTTGCATAAAATAAATTTTACATATTTAAAGGAATGTAAATATTGCATAAAATTATATTCTAACATAATTTCAATAAAATATAAATGTTTCATAAAAATAGATTCTAACCTAATCAAGTAGGAATTGAAATGCTTGAAATCAAAACGCTAACCTATGACAGAAACAAAAGATAGAGAAAGAATACCTAGTCTAGTTGCTTAAAAATAAAGAACACGAAATCAATTATAAATGGTTCTATTCAAAATAAATCATACTCTAGTGATAAATTTCATTAGTTTCTTCAATAAGTAACCATCCTTGTACCATACACCTCAACTTGCTTACTAACCCTAATTGCATAAATGAATTACGTCGATGGAAAAGAAATTTCAGGTGGTATCTGATATTCCCTCAAGCTTTACTTCAAAGCCTAGGATTCATTTTATTGGGATAATATGAAAACATAAATCTCAAACAAATTATGGTTGAGTTTGAGGGTTTATGAGTAAAGGCTACAAGATCGACATACATACATCTGCTGTGATTGCTTCTTAAAAATATCACATCTAAGAGAACTTCGTGGACTTATGTGGTGATTTGAAGTAAAGGAAAGGTTGGATAATGTATAATAAGGGTGTATTAGGTCCTTTCCAAGTTTAGTTCCCCCCAAGAGCTCATATCACACAAGGAGAAAGGTAAACAACTACTTAACAAATCCTAATGAGCTCGCCGAATAATCTACTTGAAGAAGTTGTCGAGGAGGGAGGGAGGGTGTTGATGGTAGGATGAAAAGTGAAAATTATAGTTCTCACTTTGCAGCCCAATATTATTACCTACGCGCAAGAAATACTATGATCTTTTATGCTCGAAAATACCACTAAACAAATTTTCAATTGCAAAAACAAACAAAGATGCAAAAGGAAGTTAATCAAGATCTAGATATTGCATAAGGAGAAAAATTATGTTTTTTTCTGCGAGCACAAGGTCTAAAAACTACACTTCCACAATAAATATGATTGGGGAAACTCGCGCAAAAGAAACTTTTTCGATAAAACAAATCTTCCTTAGAAAAACAAGGAAATATTGCTAAACTAAGTATAGGAAAGAAAAATGCATATTAGAGATGTACAAAGGAGATAAACTAGCCTTGCTTGGGTTGGGCCCTAACCCAAGGGGAAATCATCCTCTAAGACACACTTAGATTGACAAAAATAGGAAGAATTATTTTCATTGATATCAAAACATTCTCAAGTACATGAGTAGAGAATTGAAAATGACAAGTACAAGAGAGATTATTTTGCCGAGTTATTTGTTGATTATGTGTCTATTTGGTCTTCTAAAATCATTTTCAATCTATTTCTATGACTAGTACTATATTAGTTCAATAAAATACAATGCTCAAAGGTTTAAAATTAGTCCATTTGTCTTCTTTCCTAGCTACAACCACTAGGATAGTCTTTCTGCTAACCCTTGTTTTAGGAATCATGTAACACTTTCCATTAAAATAATTGGAAGAGCCTATGCTTGGGAGGAATGTCCCTCTTATGTATGGTTTAAGGGCTATTGTTTGTGGTGCATATATGTAATTTACTATTTAAAACTATGTGAATGTGAATAAGTTGTATGTTTATATAACTATATATTGTTTACATGTGAATTACATGAGTTTTCATGTAAATTACATACATATTTTCATTTGTATAACTTGTGCATTTTAATGTATTAGAATATCAAAATTGTGTTAATTATGTAATTATCAGGAAATAATGGGAAATTTGAGAAACCTGCGCTTCCCCACCATCCTAATGGGAAAATGGTTGGTCATGTATGCTACATAACTTACATAATCACTCAAAAGAAGTAGCAAACCAAATAGCTAGGGAAAGAATAAGAATAATACCAATAGGTATGCCTCAAACATGAAATCTTATTTTTCAACTACTACAAGAGGAAAGCCACAATAGGTTAGTTGTCGTACTCAAAGGCTTTCTCATTTGCAATAAGAAATGTCATCTTGAGGAATTTTACTAGTCATATGCCATATTCTTGAACATTTCCTAAATAAATAATGGCAAGAAACTTTCCTTAATCTAGGAAAACAAACCCAAAGGAAAATGGAGAGGAGGAATATCATGATAATTCCATACAAAAATTCTAATAAATTTTCCACCATTGAAATTTGAGTGGTCATTAGAATGAAAGTGTTGGAAACTTCATCTAAATATTTACCCTAGAAACCACACAACCTAGTATAAGAGGTGGATAGTGAATATTGCATAATATGAAGTGTTTCTTACATCTCCAATCCAAGGAGTATGTACTTACCAAAGGAGGTATATAAATATAAGAGGTCAATTCCACCATAAGTATGGGACAACAATTTGATGTCGAGAATAGCCACAATCTAATTATTGTTTCTATATTTCATATAAATAACTCCACCTTGAATATTTACATCTAATTGGTTCATTGAGGTTAACGATCTTGAGATACTTTAAGAACTACATGATGTGCGTGCAAGTTGGTGTAGTTATTGAAGAGCTGTTTCATATTGGGAAGAAACTAATCCTATTAGTAGAATGTAGACCACACTTATCTTATACAATTATTACATGATGGTACAATGTTAGGGTTACACTAAACACATATGAACATTCAAGTGGGCTTCCATTGAATTCCAATATGGACCATCTCCAATTTTGGGAGGAGATGGGAATGCGTACATTTCAAATTTTATATATGAAGATCACTTAAAGTTGAGATTTGTGAGTAGAAGTATACCTTACAATAAAAATTGATAACAAAATAAACATCCATACTTAGGACCAAAGTCATGAGGAAAAACTAGAGCCAAATCCGCAGCCAACGTATGAGTTATAGCTAAGAGTTATATTCAAAGCCACATTCCAATTAAGTGGTCAAAACACACACCAATCCATATTTATTTTCTTGATATTTTGGAATCCATTAATCCTTTCAATGGGAAGGTGTGATATGATACAGCCAAACTAATGAATGATTGTAATTTTTTTATATTTTTGGAAACAGAATTGCTATCTTCACTTTCATAATTATCATTGTAATCGTGTCATTGTATATTTAATGTAAAAACAAAAATAAAAACAAATTATTATTATTATTATTATTATTATTATTATTATTATTATGTCATTAGTCAAGCATGTGTTCTTCATGCTTCTAGGTTTTATTGAGTGAAAATAAATTTTTTCATGAGTCAATCTATTGAACTTGAGTCAAGTCCCATTTGGAATTTTGAAAGAAAGAAGAAAAGGTTAATTGTATTTGATTCAAAAGAGTCATTTTGTCACCCACAAGACCAAGTCGGACCTACTCGGGAGAAGTTGACCAGAAGGGACAATTCGACCTTTTCGATGTGTATATATAGAGAAAAGTTTAACCTCATTTGGACACACATTGGAAACTTCGATTTTTGTGCAAGAAAGACAAAGAAAACAATTGAAAACCGAAGGAAGAAGAGAAAAAAGTTAAAGAGAGAAAGATAAGCTCAAGAAGGAAGAAAATCAAACCTTTTTTTTTTGTCTTTGTTTACACTCGCAAAGTATTGGGGCAACTTTGTGAATTATAGGGCCGAAATTCGTTTTTTGCGAATGTTGGAGAAACTCTACGAAGGGGTTTGGGAAACTCGTGACGTTGCGGGTTTGAAAATTATTATTTGAAGAGATTTTTCCATCATTGACTTGCTGATTTGACTTGATTGAGAAATTCCTTAAGGAGGGCTAACTTGGGTCTTGTGGGAGGTCTTGGTCTTGCTTTTGGGTCTTGAATTTCTTACCTTGATCCGATCCTATAAGAAGAGAAGCCTGCTGGGTTTTCCCCTTGTGGGGTTTTACCCTATATTGAGCCTATTTTGTGTTCATCGTATCTTTTTGATATTTGATCGTTTATGTTTCGATAATTTTTTGATGAAGAGAACATAATAAATGTAACAAGAAGCCATCACATATCTACAAGAAATTATCAAGTAAGAGAAATCAACTCCTAATTTGTTTCCCTATTGATTTCAACATGGTATCAAATCTAAAGGGAGTGAGAAGACAAGTTGAAGATCGCTATTGTTGGCTTATTTGAAGACACTTTCATTAGCTACTTTGAGGACATAATTTTCAAAAGGCATCATTACTCACTTTTTAAGAAGACTATTATAGCAAGCTATTTCGCTCCTTTATCATTGGAAGTACGTGTGCACTCATCATCCATCATTAAAGTAGTTACCATAGCATCTTGAAGACTCATTTATAGAATAAATATCTCGAGAAAATATTTCTGAGATATTTATAAGCATCAAGACTTTGGAAACTTCATCTACATTCTTAGAAGTATCATCATTGAAGCAGCTTGAAGATACAAATATAATAGCCATCCTAGAAGTCATCATTCGTGGACATCTCTAAAGAGTCTAGGAATCATCAAAAAATTCTTGAAGAATCAAGATACTTGAGGGTATCATCAAGCACTTCACTCCTTTTACTATTAATTGCTTTATTACACTCCATATCTCTATCCTCAAAAGAGATGGTATATTTTTTTAAGGAAGGAAACAAACTTTGACGGACATTAACAAACTTCCATGTCAAAGAAGAGAATTGATTTGGTCCTCATAGAAAATGAAGTCATGCATCTTGTTCTAGGAAAAATTTTAGAACCAGAGCAAGGTCAAGTTAAGACTCAAGAATTGGCAAAGTATAATAAAGGAAAATTTAGGATCAAATAATTATCATTGATTCCATCAAAGATCATATTATCCCTTTGTTGTAGATTTGGGCATATATAAAGCAATCTATGACAAATTGGTAAAACTATACGTCGTCAATACTACATGTTAGAAAATATCTTTGAGAAATCAAATTTACAAAACAAGGTTTTCAAAAGGTGAATACTTGGCCTCATACCTTAGGAAAATCTCAAAATTGAAGGATCAACTACAAGGGTCATTGGAGAAGTCATATATGATTATGAATTAACTACTTGTGTACTCAATGCTTTACCTTTATACGGAGTAGTTTTCTAGCAAGCATGTATTCTAGAAAACAAAATCCAAATTTTGATGAGCTATGGGCTTTATGTAATTTAGAAGAATCAATATTGAAAGCCATGGATGACACCGAACCTAACAATGAAAAGTCTCAAGATTTTGTTCCCAGGGTCAAAGAAGAAGTTTGGAAAAATTGAAGATTTTAACCTCGTCGAAATACAACAAATAACAATTGTCACGTGAAGGTTGAAACATGTCCAGCACAGTTTTTGGGTGCAATGAATATGGGACACTTTAAAATGGATTTTCCCAAGGATCCTCATAAAAAGAAGAAAAAAATAAGTGGAGCTCATATTGTAAAAGAAAATGAATAACAAGAAAAGAAATCAAATATTAAATAAATACAAGGATCTCTATTATTGTGTTAGTTTACCACTTACCAGGTCTACAATTATTTTTTCTCTTTTATTATAAGATGGTAGTTAAAGTAGCACAAGTATTTACATTTGTAGAAGAGTATTGGATTTTTGAAAATTATGGCATCATGAAAAGAAGCATATAATAATTAAAGAGTTAGAGTCTACATTGTCACTTTCATCCTAACAAAAGGTTAGAAGCAACATTCAAACATTTAAGCAAAGAAAGGAGATGATTTGGACTATATAAGATTGCATAGATCATGTAACAACTGCAATTTTATCATGTTGATCTAGAAGCATTCATTTAGCAGAAAAATACTACAAGAATCCACCACAAGAACAAAAAACCAACAAGAAATTCAAGATCGTATGCAACATTATATAAGTTTCTTCATTGCATGTAAGAATCACAAAGAATTTCATGTGATAATATTTCCACTAAAAATATCATGGAACCAACATCAAAGCAATCTAGAAGTTTGAAAGTATGAATATAGTCTAGAAGTAGCATGAAGGCATAGATGGAACATTTCTCATCTTAAGGAAGGAATATTATCATTCACAACACATCATCTTCAAATAAAATTAAAGGATAAATTCATTTAAAAGGAAGTAAAATAAATGGTAATATAAAAATTAGTGATATGCATATCTTTAGAAAAGAGGGATATTCATTAAAAGGAAGACTTGTATCTTCTCAGTGGATTTGAAAATATGAGTAGATCATAAATATACTTGATAGCATGAGCATGATATGTCTTTTCAAAACATCCTTCCATATGGTTGTTTGATATGTAGTAGCATTACCGATGGGAAGAACATATGTTAATATTGATCGACATCTCGATATGGCTCTTAAAGAATGTAAGGAATAAAGCAATGTTGACACGTAGGGACCCATATGAAACTCAAGAATCTTAGAGCCTGAAATTTGGAGTAACATCACTTTGTTTTTTAAACTCTAACGGATAAGTAAAGACATCATTATGTTTTCTATATGGTATGACTTCTAGGAAGAATAAGTGGTACAAGTATGCACATTATTAAGGAAGGAAAAGCAGAAAATTGATATAGGAAGCCATGATATACTTTGTTGATCACTTAATGATATAATAATGGATTCAATATTGATCGAAAAGAATTTCACCTTCCTCGAATGGAAAGAGGGAGATATAATTAGCTCTACATTGGTTGTTTTGATAAGTTATCTTAATTTCAAATACATCACTAATGATGAGTGGAAAATAATATGAGTTCTTAAAAGATGATGGTAAAAACCTTTTCACACAGATAGATTGTAAAAGAGTTTGGATCCATAAAAATGTTTTACATCCAGGAATGTCGAAGCTCGGTATGATGTGATGAAATATAGGAGCCTTGCAGCAACAAATAGATCTCCATGGAAGAACAGTATATCGATGATTGAGACAAGTTGAGGATTGTGGATTATGGCCACCGGTTTATAGGGAGTAAGGATCTCCTCCCTTGCCGAGAGGGGAGGATAAGGGACATCATATTCTCCACAGCTTCATGCACTAGACCGGGACTAATAACATAAGTCTAGTGAAGGAACTAGTAGGGAGAATGGAGGATTGGATAAGCATTTGGGACCTGGACACTTCGAGGATTTATAATCCAAAATAGGAAGTATTATCGAGACCAATAGTCTTTGAGGATAGGATAGGGTATCCAAGATAAAATTACTTTTCGAAGAGGAATGATATTCTTCGATGATCGGGGAATCCAAGATAAGAATAGTCTTCAGAAGGACATAGTCATGAATATATGATGGATATGTTTCTTGAGATGCAAAAGTGTGCTTCGGTGTCCAAATGTATGCCTCTCGTCATTGTGCTATAATCTAATGGAGAGTTAGAGCTTGTTATTCAAGTCCTGTTATTTTGTAATTGAAAATTTGAAGTATGATGAATGACGATGATTGATGATGCTTATCAATATGAATTCATCTTATGAGAATATTTCAATTTATATATCCTTGTATCCTCGATGTGTAATTATGAAAACCTCCCATGAAGAGGGAGTGTTGGAAAATGTAACTAGGTTTGGTCTTAATAATTATAGTTATACTTTTGTCATTGTATATTTCATGTAAATGCAAAAGAAGAAAACTAAATTATTATTATTATTATTATATTAGTAAAGCATGCTCTTCATGCTTCTAGGGTATATTGAGTCAAAATAAAATAAAAAAAATTCATGAGTCAATCTACTGTACTTGAGTCAAGTCCCATTTGGAATTTTGAAACAAAGAATAAAAAGACTACTGAGTCAAAAGAGTCATTTTTTCACCCAGGGTTCAAGTCAACCCACCCTCGAAGGGACAATTTGACCTCCTAGATGTGTATATATAGAGAGAATTTCAACCTCATTTGGACACACATTGGGAACTTCAACTTCTATGCAAGAAAGAGAAAGAAGATAAGTGAACACCTAAGGAAGAAGAGAAAAAATTCAAAGGGGAGAGAGAGAGAGAGAGAGAAGGTCAATAAGGGAGAAAATCAAACTTTTATTTGTCCCTATTCACAAATGTGAAGTATCAAAAAATTCCACAAATGACAAAAGCCAAATTTTTTGTTTCGTGAAGGTGTTGGGGAAATTTCGTGAAGTTCTAGCTCTAAAATTTTGATTTGAAGAGATTCGACCATCGTTGACCCGGGTTGTACTTAACATGATTGGAGAAAGGCTTGAAGGAAGGTGACTGGGTCTTGTGGTAGGTCTTGGTCTTGGTTTTTGGTCTTGTATTTCTCACTCGATCTATAAGAAGAGAATATTGGTTGGGTTTTCCCCTTCGGGGTTCTTCCCCATCTTGAGCCTCATATCTTGTGTGCATTATCTCTTTGTGATATTCATGGTTTATGTTTTGATAATTTTTTGATGAAGAGAACATTATAAAAGTAATAATAATCCAAGACATATTCACAAGAAATTATCAACTAAGAGACATTGACCCTAATTTTCTTCCCTATTGATTTCTCAACATATACCAACAATATTAATTCAAAAATTAATGAATTTTAGTAAACTATGTGAAACAATAATTATAAAAGTGAATGAGGAAAATATGAGAGGAAAAAAATAATTTAAATTAGAAGAAAAAGGATAGAAGTTTGAGGAATGGGAAATGACAGGCGATCGTTATTGATATCCCGATTATCCCCCCATCTCTTGAATTTCCTCCTTCACTTTCAATCTCAATGGGTCTTTGTCCACTTCGAGATGAGTACTTGGAATGGTCCAAGAATTCCTTATAACTAAAAAATGTTGACTAAGCCCCCACTCAAGGCTAGTTTTCCCATTTTGGTTTCCAAGGTAAACTCTAAGTTGTTATGGATGAATTCATTGTTATGTGTTTTTCTCTATCTTAGTGATGAAATTGTGTTTTTATTTTAATGTCTATTTGTATGTTCTTTGGCAAGGGGGAACTATTTTGCATGTTTTTGTTTCCATTGATACAATCCCCATATGCTAGTAAACCAACCCAATGGCTCTTTAATCACTTATGTACATCCATTTCGCAGATGGGAGATCATTTTTTCTATTATGGAGTTGTTTCAAATGTGTATAAATCGCTAATCTCAGTATTAATGGCTATTGGGAGAATTTTCAATTAATTTGTACCATCTCTTCATTCCTAGAGTTGAATTTAGATTTATTGGGTTGAATGACCACTAGCTTGGGTCAATTTAGCTCTAGGTTGGAATTTCACTTCTTATGTTATAATTTAAATTACTTGAGAATACTTCTTCTTCCAAAATCCATCTGATCCCTACTCCCTAAGTCAAATCAAATTTGTTAAGAACTTTATTGTTTGAGAAAAACAAATACTCTCCCCCGAGTTGATTCACACTGCCTAGTGAACTGGGAATTCTCCTTGTGACACTTACTCCCACTCCGTGTGGTTGTATGAGTCACACACAACTTATAAACACCAAGGATTTAGTTTTTTTCATTACAACTAGTAGTTGGGAATTTTAATTATCTTTTCTGGGAATTTGAAATACATGAGAACCAAAAAGAATTAGAATAGAAATTATTTCATATCCTAGTCAATTCATTCACTTGGAAATAAACTTAAATGAAATCCTAGCCGATTCATCCATCTGGATGACTCGAATTTTCTTTGTTGGCTAATTCATTTCCAAGTTTGCTTACAAGTATATATTGTTGGACATATCATATTGCTCAATGGTGAACTATGTATAACTATAGATCTCACTCAACATAGACCACAAATATTTCCATCGAGGAAAATAGAGATACATATCTACATCGAGAAAAGAAGTTTGATTGTGGTTTTTGTACATATGGGGAAATTTTCTTTAAAGTGAAAGACTTGGAATGGTTTTTCATATCCAATAATCTATGATATAGAAGGCCCCTGTTGGTTTCAATATATTTGAGTTGATATATGTCAACAAGAATTGTAGGTACTATGGTTTGATATGACATGAAAAACATCACTATGCAAGGACACATCAGCCTTTCTACTTCCGACTCATTTTTACAAGTTCTAAAATGGATCAGAAGGCATATGATTTTAGTAATAGGCCAAGTGGTATTTCTACAATTAACATGATATATAGAAAATTTTTTGGACTACTGAAATTCAACTATCAACCTATCAATTGTCCTATGCATAGCCTTTTAAATATATTATTTATATGAGAGTTCAAACTATGTAGTTGATTTTGGTACACTTTTAGAAGATAAAGAAATGACCCACATTAGTCTAAGTGATGGAGATTATGCAAACATTTCCTTCCCTGACAAAAAAGTAATGTTTTTTAACGTGTGTGAATTTTTTCCAAATATAGAAGTAAGAGTGGGCTACTCCATTGTTGAGTTAATTATTAAAAAGGAGAAACATGCTTGCAGTAAAATTTTGTTTTTCACAAGACACCATGCAAGTACTGGTGTGCAATTTTACATAGAGAAGAAGCTAGGGAATCATCTAAAGTGGGGGGTCACATGGAAAAAGTATCGTACCCATAAGAAGAACAAATTTCCTTGTACTAAGAAAATAAAACAAAGGAATAGTTCCCTTTTTTGCAAAACATATTGTTTACACAAGTTTGAGAGAGAGATAAAAAAAATACTTCTACATAAGATCGATGTTGGTGAAGTGAGTTGGTTATAATTCCCTCATTTATGGATCATATCTTCAACCTCGTAGAAGGGGGTATTATTGCTAGGTGTGAATTCATGCATGTTAACACCCCCTACCCTCTCAAGGGTTGACAACATGCATAATTTCACCCTCTTGGAAATTTAGGATATTCAAAAAGGGTAGGAGGTGAGGATATGCACATGTGTGCAGCCTTGTCCTTGTGAAGGCATACATATATTTCACAATTTAATATTCAGGTATATTCTCACTCCTTAAGAGGGTGGGAAGTGGGGGTGAAGATATGTATTTGTATGCACCTTTTCATACAAATTCATATCATGGTGGGTGGTGGGGGTTGAGTATTTTCATGTGTATGAATCTTTGTGCACACATTGATATTCTCATTCACACTACTCATTCTACACATACTTAAACCCAAGAGGGTGGTTAGTTTTGGGTGAATATATACACATGTGTACATATACAAATGCATATCTTATTTTCCTATCCTTTCTAGTGTATTCATTTTACAAGAGGATGGGTGGTGATCACCACCCACCCTTCATACATACCTCCTCAGAGAGGGAGGATCACCTCCCACCCTTGATACATAGTGCTTCATGATCATTGGTCAGGGGTGAGGATATGTATGTATGTGCATTTCGTCCTTGGCTAGGTTTTGGAGGAGATGATATACAAGTATGTGTTTAGAGATGGGGGTTAAGTTTGTGCACAATGGGTATATCCTCAACCTCAAGAGGGTGGGGATGAAGATATTCATGTGTATGTGTACACAAATGTGCACACTCACCTAGTAACAACCCACCATCCTCATCCCTAACATGCAAATGCATAAACTTACCTCACCTAACATTGGGAATGGTGAAGGCTAGCCCTTTAGATCGTGGGGAACAACATCACCTTTCCCAAGGGTAGGTGTAGTGAACATGTGTACAATGGTTATTGTGCGAAGATGAGAAGTGAAGGTTAGGTGAGGGTAGAGGGTGAGAGCACGCATGTGAGTTTTTTTCACAAATATGGTTCGGGGTGTGAATGTCTATGCAGGGTGTGGGTGCGGGGACTTCACTCTGGATGGCTGGGGGGATTTGAGACTAATAATTTGTGTGCATGAGGATGGGTACGATCACGGAATGTGAATGAGATTGCCCATACCATTGTCTTTCAAGAGGGTGTGCATGAGGGTATCCACATGATCTCCCTTCAAGAGGGTTAGTGGTAGGGGTTATTGGAGGATGTGGAACACCCTCCCCCCAAAAAAAAAAAAAAAAAACTCCGCATGCAGTATTGATCCAAGTGGATCCCTACTGCCCAAAACTTTAAGTCTTCGAACTCAATGAAACTAGCATTAGATTGAAGAGTAAAAGGTAATTAGCTTTCCAACAACAAAATGGCACCTCAATCGACTCCTGGTGAAAGTTATTTCAAGAAAATTTTATCAAAGTCGACTAAAGGACAAAAGGATTTATCGTAAAGCTAGATAAATTTTTTGAAACTTTGATAACTTGGGCGTCCATTCAAAATTTTGTGGGCTTTGACTAAATTTAGCGTATTACCAGATAAATATAGCGGCACTGCTACATTTGGAAAAATTTCCATATCTGGAAGCACCCCGCCAAGGTTAGGAGTGTTAAGTGGCCCAATAGGAGTGAGGTAGATTCCCAATCAAATGGTTCCATGTGGTGCCTCGTTAGTGGCTAGGGGAGCCTAGACTGGCCGACCGAAATTTGGAAAGTGGTTTTTTTTTAAACTGGAAAATTGTATTGTTGGCGAGAGAATAGGTCTCGCAGAGAAGACCCAGGTTCAGGTTAAGGGCCAACAAGGTTTCTTTCATAGTCTAGCTTCACGTCGGCATTTGCACCCAGCTCCGAAGAGCCGAGAGTCTCACCCGAGGCGTGCCATGACCTTACTATGGTAGGGAGTCGATCAGTATCACCCCAACAACAATATTGATATAGTTGAATCAAAGTTATGTTGGAAGTCTAAACAGCCGTAATACAATTTTCCATAACATATATCTCTCAGAAATGCATTCAGACTTGCAATAAATAAAATTTTAAAAGTGCTTGCAAAACCCTTCATTCAAAACCATAACAGATACTCGAAACAACACTTCTGATTATATTAAGCATCAGCTATCAGTGACAAACTATTACAAGGCTCAACTGTGTGAGCATGAACAGAACAGAATACAGGAAGTCTTATTGGACAGAGAGAAATACATAAACACATAGGAATGGAGACCAGTACAACATAGACAGAGCTCTTTGCGGCTCCTGGTTTCCTATTCCCATCTACACCAACCTCCCTATCCACTGGCTAGCTACCTATTTGTTCTGCTGCCAATGCGACTGACAGTTCCTCCTTTCTTCTCGCTCGGTTGTCTTCTGTTATTTTCTGTTCATCGGGAGTTCCACTGCTCGTTTCCTTCCGCACTCTTCCGCCATCTGTGCTTGCTCCCGCAACAGCCGTGACACCTGTCCTTTGCTCCTTCGCAACCTTGACATATTTCTACCTACCGTGGTTGCGTTCCGCCATGTACTAGCCGCAACTCAAAATCTGTTGAATTTCAAAACAAGGGCCCCAACATGTATAACCAACAACCAAAATAGTTGATGGTTTGACAAAAATGAACAACTATTAAACGATGATTCTATTATTATTAAACGATTCTAACCGTGGAAATTGTAACAATACCAATTGGTTGTCCACAGTGTAATGAGCAGCTATGCTATGTTATAAATAATGTTGGAAATTTCAACATATTCAATGGGCCATTGCTTCAACTGGTTTGCAGACAGTGCAAATCGACAGTTGGTATTACCGCAAAATTCAACTGTCAATTGTCGGTTAACAACAAGTATTAACACATGTGGTGATGTTGTTTTATATAACCAAACATTGTAACAAACAAAAAAATCAATTATGATTTCTGACCCCCAACCCAACACCTAACAATCAACATGGTGAGTGTTACGGTTATAACTGGTGGTACAAGTTTAACAATTGATGACAATACATATATGGTAAAAGTTATTGTAACAAACGTGGTTAAAAAAACATGTAAAAAAAATATAAGACCAAGCTCATGATACATGTATTCCAAGTGGAATGGTGGGAAAAACATCCTAGTGGGTGTCACTTTGGTTTATTATGGCTAAAGGAAAACGATAAAGGCAAAGGAAAAGGCTTTGGAAAGGCAAGAGGCATTATTTGGCTTTATTTATGAAAATAATGTAAATTAGGAGAAAATGAAGGTGAAAGTTCACAGGTTGCATGTGAGGTGGAAAATGAAGGAAAATAATGGAAAATTATATAAATTAGAGGCCTCATTAATTAAAAATCTTATGTGGACCAATTGGTAACCTTTTTTCAATTCATTTTTTGGAGCTCTCATTTTATTCTCTCTCTCTCATACTCTTAGACACTTATAGTTTCTTGGAGCACTCTTGGAGAGCATGTTATGCTTGGATATTTGGAGCAAGAAGGAAAAGGAAGAGCAGGAAAGTGCAAGATGAAAATGGGATCAGCAACTACAACAGTTTTTGTTTGCAGGTACCGAGTTGCATGCATTTTTTCCTCACTAGTTTTGGCATATGCAAGTGGTTTCTTAGTCATGATCTATCATTGGCATGGAGGATTTGCTGGATTGACAGTGGATTTTCCTAACCTTGCCATTTTCTGGACAACCATGGTGTTTTGGTTTCATTTCATTGTCTTTTTTCTGGTTGGTTCTCATGTTCCTTTAGTTGTGGGTTCAGTTACTAGTTCACGGAGCCATGGTTGGACAAACGCTCTGGAGCCCTATAACAAGTTGGGTTTAGTTACTATTCCTAAAGCCTTGGTTGGAAAAATGATCTGGAGCCCTTGGTGGGCTGAGTTACTAGTACTAGAAGCCCTAGTTGGACAAACGCTCTTGAATCCCGACAGTAGCTGTGGGTTGAGTTACTAGTTCTGGAAGCCCTGGTTGGAACAAACACTCTAGAGCCCTAGACAGCTTGGGCAGAGACCAATATGGTGATGGTTTTGATGTTTTTTATGGTTATAATGTTTGACCGTGAGGTGGAATCACTAGTTGAGGGTTGAGGTGGTTTGGCTTCTGGAAGCCTTGGTTTGGTTTTGATTTATTATTTTTATGAGATCCCACAATCATTCTTGGAATATGACATGGGGGTGACTGGCTGAAGAGACATTTTCCTCATCCATGTCTATGGTTAGGTGGAATGTGGAAGTCCCAAACTTGATTGCATTTTTTATGGAAATAAGAGCTCTTTCCTCTAGCATTGATGGGTAAATATGCATGTAATTATGTGGCTTATATGGTTGTTATGTGCTTGTCACTTATGTTGTTCTGGATCTCATCATGTTCTGAGTTTTAATTTAATGAGCAATGTATATATGAAAAAATAGATGATAATCTAGTTAATGAGATGAGGCAATAATGTTTCTTAGTGATTCTTAGATAAGTATGAGACCCCTATGCTCATATATGTTGTTTAAACCTGTAGATTACATATTTGTGACATGTTTGATGAAATGCCTCTCATGGATAGTAGGGGTGCAGTCAAGTTATTGTTCAAGTTTTTTATTTACATCATTATTCCATTATTATATTTCAGTTCTGAAAGTGTCATGGATTTTTAGGCAGTGACCTGGGCTCTGGGCCTAAAAAGGTGGCACAAAAATCGAGGTCACAGACTCAAAACTACTGGGAAAATTCCCCAGTCGCATGCATACCCATATTGTGTGCGCGATTGAAGGCTTCCACATGCACTCTTTCCCGTGTCAAGGGAGAGACTGGGGAATTGATGCATGAAAAGGTCAGGTTAGATCAAGGGCTAGCATCCTAGAAGGTTCGGATGGCTCATGGGTATCTTGTAGCATGTGCAGAAGGTTTGTGTTGTTGCGTGGTGTCAATTCCACTTACTTAAGGTGACCTTGGAGGTTGAATCAGATCATAGAGACTCTTCATCACATGTTTACCCTGGTTGGCCGGTTACTTGGGTAGATGTGGGAGGAGTGTGTTACAGAGTGGTATCAAAGCATGGTTCGCCTCTTGGACTGGATGGGCAGTGTGTGTTGGTCGTGCATTCATGTCAATTGCATATGTGTTCCCTATGCTTGTGGTCTATATTCTTGTTGCATATGCATTCCATTGATCATAGTTGCAGTGGTGCTACCATATGAAAGTTGATGGTGTTTTCAATTGGATGTGGTCACCATGAGTGTATGTCGGTTATGCATTTGTTGTACATATCAGTGTCTACAGGTTGTTGTGCATGCATAATAGGTTAAATATGCATTATGTGGTCATTATATGCATTTTAGGTCAATATGATGTTATTGGTATGTTATGATGTTGATGTGTTGCTCAAGATAGAGCAGGAGATGTTGATCATCAAAGTAAAGTTCAGCACTAGACTCTGGGGTAAGAGCATATCATCATACAGGTATTGTATGTTTGGCATGTAGGTATGTTAGTTAATGGATTGTTATATGCTTTAGGGTTATATATATGTTTGTCATTTTATTGTTATTGTGGGTACATGTTTGATAAATGTTATTTTATCAATGTGGTCATATGCACATGTGTCGAATAATCATGAGTGATAGTAACTTGTTGTTATATGCATTGTTGTTGTTGTTTTATGTTAGTTAACTTCGTGATTATGCTATATGTTGTTGATGAGTATGTTATATGTTAACGTGTTGTTATTATATGATTAGTTAACTTGATTATTAGGGTTATTTCATTAAGATATTGATGTTATATGTATCATGCTAATTTGGCTCAGCTTATGCAGATGGTTAGGGTTATGACATTCAGGTATGTGTTAATATATTGTGATACTATGTCATAATGAACTAGATTGACGGTGTATATGTGATTGTTATACATGAATGACAATTGTTTATGATTTTATGATGAGAACATGTTAGCTAGTGACTATTATCGATATCATGGCCTTATTTATGTTTGAGTTTATCTAGATTGATTGTGCAGACAAGATAGCCTCCTCTAAGACACATTAAGGTATGAGTTTTCTTATGTAGTCTACTTGGTGATTGATTGTTTCATTATGTTTTCTACTTGGTGATTGAATGTTTGATTATGTCATCTATTTGGTGTTTGAGTGTTTGATTATGTCATGTAGTTCATTTATCTAACATGGTATGTTTAAAGTCTGTTTGAATGTTTGAATAATAGCATGATCTGAGTATGTGTTTGTAAGATTGCATGAAGAAATGATATTGTTTTAAGATGGTTGTACTGACATGTATGTGGTGAGACAATTGATATGTACATGAGTGTAATTAGGTGATAGTTTTAGCATTATGTATTATGACAGATGAATGAGACTTGATTTTTTATTATGACAGATGAATGAGACTTGATTTTTTATTATGACATGGGAGTCTTGATAAAAGTTGATTTCAAATAGATAGATATGTTGTCTTGATATTTGGCACATACGGCTGACATGTGTGTTCAGTTACAAGTCGGCATGTTTAGCACAACAAGGTAAGATAGCTATCATGTTGTTATGTGTATTTTTGCACTGAAAATTATGTTTTTATGGTGGTATGATGCAATGGATGGCATGGAAAAAGAGACTGCCATGAAACATTGAAGAAGGTTCGAGTTGAGCTTTCCTTGGGAACTCATGGGGGATTGAGTCATGGTGTTTATTTCTAGTCTTGTGTTTTTGGTCTCTTGTGATTTTTTGTGTTTGATTTGTGGTGTTGACTGCGTCTAGTGCATGTCCATGCCACTTTTTTGCAGTGTTGTATTGCTTTTGGTTTCTCATGGTCTTCTTCTTGTTTGTTCTTTTTCATCTCTTTTATGTTTTGAGAGCCTTATGAATTGGTTAGGAAGGAGGAAAGTTAATGGAGCTTGGGGAGAGTTGAATGAAGCCCAACAAGTGTTGCAAGACTCAGATGAAGCTTGGTGCATGAGTAAGGGCAGTTGAAGGTAATAATATGACAGTCGGTTGGACTAGTTGGGTGCATTGTGATAAATGGATGATGGCACTACAAACATGAGAAATGTCACAGGAAAGGTAAGGTAAATGGATTTGAGGTGTCAGATGCCTTGGCTATGTTGGTAACGATGGTTCTCAATGTTAAGCATGGTGTGCACAGATAAATGAAGTTCTCTTAACCTTGAACTTATGCTATTTGGTAACTATGGTGTTACCATGATTATGTTGATGTTTATATATGTATATATATACATGTATATATGTTGTTTTCTGATCTGAATGGGAATATTAGTGTTTTTTGTGCTAAGATCCAATTTAGGATATAAACAAAGTTCTTGAGGATTATGAGGTAAATTTAAAATTAAACATGATTTTTTGTGTGTTTTTATGTTAATTTCTTGAGAAAAATAACATAAAAAAAACACTGAACAACAACATCTAATAGACATGAACATTACCATAAACAGTAACACAATAGCACATGATGAAGGAGTTCACCCCACCTGGGCTACGTCTCCTTGGTCCAACTTCCAATGGCTTGGCCTTCTTCTATTATGCTCAAAAGTGTGATTACATATGTTTCAATTCTCAAACATCTCTAAAACATGTTCCATCAGCTCCAAAATGCCAAAAAATTCCTATGTAGCCTCTTTATGCATCGAATTTGGTCAAAACCTGAGTAATTTATGAATTCCCAAATTTTTTGTACTAATCGCTCCACATTTTCACCAAATCCGGCACCATCCTACAAATCTACTCAGAATTCCGCTAACTAAGCGCCAAATTGCCCAAAAATCGGGCGAAATTGTTACCACGCTAATTTTCCCAATAAGCCCTTAATGTCACATTTCAAACCATAACCATATGTTTTAATACAAAAAAAATTATAATAAAAATGTGCGGTTAATCTGCTAACTGACAGACTTGGCATTAAGTGTGGACACATAAGCATAGCATTTAATGATTGCGGTTGCGGTTAGTGTCTTAACTAACCGGCGGTCCTGAAAGTCTCGTGTTATGTCACATAGTAATGGTGGAATTTAACATTTTAGTTATGGACCATTGGGGGAAGTGCGGGGCTAGCCTCCCTCCCATGGTCTTGCCTCCAGCGGTGATGATCAAGTGCTCAAAATTATGCTCAAAAATAAAAAAATTCGGAATGGTGTGGAACCTGAATGTCTACGTATATATTGTCATTCTGAATCTGGCACAACTCATTTCATGGAAAACCGACACCGTATGCTCCCAGAAACACGTTCTGTCCACTTTGTCAAACAAGAAAATTTTAAAAAAAAATGTGCAGACAGCCCAGTCAGCAGTCTGTACAGCTGACTGGGCATGCCTGCATGGATGTTGACTGGTAAAACCCTTTGTTATCCTCCGGCTAATCGTGGAGTACCAAGTGGCACATTCTTATAGGTTTGATATGGAAATTTTGTATTGGTTGATTTTGGGCCAACCATGTGCTAAAACGTGGCCCAACCAAGGGCCTCCACATGGCAGAAAGTGGGGCTGAAAAATTTTGGTTAGGGTCGAGTAGAGTCCTGGGGAGTTGAACTGCCGACCTATGCACAACCAACAACATTGCATACCATTACACCACATCTTGTTACTTAACCATATATGATTGTGGGTTATATTTAAAATGTAACAGTCAGAGGGTTGGGTGTGGGGCCGGGGTCTAGCCCCAGCCCTTGGTCACCACCATCGATGGGACCTCAGGCGAGATGCTAGCCCCGAGCCCCCCCCCCCCCCCGTCCCCGTACATAATGCCATGGTTAACGGAGTAGCCTCCCTCCCATGGTCCCACCTCCAGTGGTGATGATCAAGTGCTCAAAAATCAAAGTTTTTGAAATGGTGTGGAACTTGAATGGTTGCGTAGATATTGTCATTCTGAATCTGGCGCAACTCATTTCATGGAAAACCGACACTGTATGCTCCCAAAAACATGTTCTATCCACTTTTTCAAACAGGAAAATTTAAAAAAACAAATGTGCAGACAGCCTAGTCAGCAGTCTGTACAACTGACTGGGCATGCATGCGTGGCAGTTGACTGGTAAAACCCTTTGTTGTCCTTCGGCTAATCATGGAGTGCTAAGTGGCACATTCTTACAGGTTTAATATGGCATATTTGTATTGGTTGATTTTGGGCCAACCACATGCTAAAACGTGGCCCAACTAGGGGCCTCCACATGGCAGAAAGTGGGGCCGCAAAATTTTGGTTAGGGTCGAGCGGAGTCCTGGGGAGTTGAACTGCCAACCTATGTGCAACCAACAACATCGCATACCATTACACCACAGCTTGTTACTTAACCATATATGATTGTGGGTTATATTTAAAATGTAATAGTCAGAGGGTTGGGGGTGGGGTCGGAGTCTAGCCCCAGCCCTTGGTCACCACCATCGGTGGGACCTCAGGCGAGATTCTAGCCCCAAGCCCCCCCGGTCCCCGTACATAATTCCATGGTTAACTGAGTAGTGGCCACATGTCGGTGGTTAACAAAACCGTCAATGGGCCATTGTTTTTTAAAAACAACTTTTCCGCCCATAGCCGTAGAGGGAAAATTAAGGAGCTGGAAATTTTTCCCATAAATCAAGTAGATTGTCAGCTAGTTAGTGCAAAATAAGAGTGAAATTGTGGGATGTTTCCAGCCCTGGAGAAATTTGTGGAGCAGTTAGTGGAGAAACTTGGGGAGGTCATAACTTCTCCAGTTCTTGGCCAAATTTGATGCAGAAAGAGGCTAGACATACATTTTTGGGTAGTCTGCAGCTCATGGAACATGTTTTAGAGTTGTTTGAGCTTTGTAAATACACGTATTCACACTTTTGAGCATAATAGAAGATGCTCAAGCCATTGGAAGTTGGACCAAGGAATTTTAGCCCAAGATGGGTAAAATCCTTCATCATTTGTTGTTGTGTGACTGTCTATGGTGATGTTAATGTATGTTAGATGTTGATTTTTAGTGTCTTAATTATGTTAATTTTCTCATGAAATTCACATAAAAAATTCATGTTAAACTTACAATTAACCTCATCTTCCTTAAGCACTTTATTTTAAATTTGAATTATATCTTAGCACAACCAAATTAATATTCCCATTCAGATCAAGTTGGTATCAGAGCACTAGGTTTGCTTGTGCAAGGAGGATAAATTTGTTTTTCAAGTGTTTAAATTATTACAAGGTTGAAGCTCAAGAGAGGAGAAGGCAAGCTTGTGGGTGCAAGTTCTCAACTTGGAGCAAGGAGAAGGAGGGAAGAGTTGCCACAATCTCCACCACAAGTCTCACCTCATGTTGTACTTGAGGCTTCAGTAATCATGTCACATGGAGGAGAGCTTGCAAGTATGTCAGAGGATGTGAAGGCTTTTATGAAGGCTCTCTTTCCGTGTAAATCTCTTCATTCGTCAGAAATTCCACTTGGTCAAAAGGTATAAGAGGTATAAGCAACAAGTTTTTTTATATGACTTCTAGGCCTGTTATTTGTGTAACTATTGTACTGAAGCATCATTTTGTTTTACATGAAATTTATGTTCAGCAATATGCATACTTTCAAGATGTACATTCAAGCTTGAGTCAAGTAAACCAAGTAGTGGAATTTTTTTACCATTTGCATCATAATTTGTTGTGTCATATTGGTAAGAAGGATGTTTCTTTTGATGGTGACATGGAAAAACCCAAGAATTTCATTGAATGACTATAAATGGTACAACAAATATTGCAAGATCATTTTGAAAAGAGCAAGGCAAGACAAGCTAAAAATCTCCATGTCGATAGTGTTCGAGGTGAGAAACTTTTCAAGTTATTCAAGTTTCCTTTGATTGACGACCGAGGTGGGAACACGTTTTTTTGTTCAAGGATAGCTTGTTTTTCTACAAATTCTGGGAAACTGAAGCATGTTGGGGTCTACAACAGCAAGACAAGGTCTCCAGAATCAAGGAAAAATATCATTTTTCATGAAAAGCTCAAATTGTTGAATTTAGGAAAATTTTAGTTGATTGAGACTGAAATGGTGAGGGTACTATACCTGCATCCACATGTTCAGTAATGAAAGATATTTTTGGGTCTAAAATCTTCTAGTGTGGAGACGTGATCAGGTGTTCAAAATTATGCTCAAAAATCAAAGTTGTTAGAATGGTATGGAACTTGAACGATCGTGTAAATCTCGTCATTCTTAATCCAGTGCAACTTGTTTCACAAAAAACTGACACCTTATGCTCCCAGAAACGCATTCTATCCACTTTGTCAAATAGGAAAAAAAAAAAAATTAATGTGCAGACAACCCAGTGAGCACTCCGTCCAGTTGATTGGGCATGCCTACTTGACAGTTGACTAGTTAAACCCTTTGTTATCCTCCGACGAATCATGGAGTTCCAAGTGGCACGTTCTTACAGGTTTGAGATGGCATATTTGACACGTGGCCCAGCAAGTGGCTGCCACGTGGTAGGACGTGGAGCCGTCAAATTTTGCTTCGAATAAAGTGAACCCTCGAAGAGGCGAACCGCCAACCTACATATAACCAACACCATCGCATACCATTACACCACAACTTGTTACTTAACCTTATATGATTTTGGATTATATTTAAAATGTAATAGTCGGAGGGTTGAGGGTGGGGGTTGGGGTCTAGCCCTAGCCCTTGGTCACTGCCACTGGCAGGACCTCAAACGGGAGGCTAGCCCTAATCCCCCCCCCCCCAAATATATATAATTCCATGGTTAACGAAGCAGCAGCCACATGCCAGTGGTTAGAAAAACCATTAGCAAGCCATTTTTTTTTTAAAATAATTTTTCCGCCCATAGTCGTAGAGGGAAAATTAAGGAGGCAAAAATTCACCTGGAAATCAAGCAAATTGTCGCCTAATTTGCGTGGAAAAGGGGAAAACATGTGAGATGTTTCTGGCCCTGGAAAAATTTGTGGAGCAGTTAGTGGAGAAACTTGGGGAGGTCATAACTTCTCTGGTTTTTGGCCAAATTCGATGCAGAAAGAGGCTAGACAGGAATTTTTGGGTATTCTATAGCTCATGGAACATGTTTCATAGTTGTTTGAGCTTTGAAAACACATGTATTCAAACTTTTAACCATAATAGAAGAGGACCAAGTCATTGGAAGCTAGACCAAGGATATGTAGCTCAGGAGAGGGGAACTCCTTCATCATGTGATGTTGTGTGACTGTCTATGGTGATGTTCATGTCTGTTAGATGCTATTGTTCAGTGTTTTAATTATGTTAATTTGCTCATGAATTTCACATAAAAACCTCATGTTAAACTTGAAATTAACCTCATCATCCTCAAGCACTTTATTTTAATTATGAATTGGATCTTATCACAACAAAACTAATATTCCCATTCAAATCAAGTGACCAGGGCTAGGGCTACACCCCGACCCCTTCCCCCCATGGCGGAAACATTATGAAAACAAAACTATGCCAAATTCTTTGTATATCAATGAATATAGTCGTGGTGTAATGGTAAAGGCTCAGCGCTAGCATTTGGAGGTTGCGGGTTCGACCCTGGCCCGCTCCACTCGGACTTCAATATAAATTCTAGTGGCCCTCGGGCTGCCATGTGGCAGCCTGTGATTGGCCTTCCAACACCCAACCAAAATGAGCCATTTCGACCCAATACAAACGTGCCACTTGGCACAATACCATATGCCGGAGTAAAACCATTGACCAAGTCAACCTGCACAGTCACCCTGCCACATAGGCATGCCCAGTCAACTGTACGAACTGCTGACTAGGTTGTCCTACATTTTTTTTTTCTTGTTTGAAAAAATGGAAAGTTCGTGTTTCTGGGAGCATCTGGTGTCGTTTTTCTACGAAATGAGTTACGTTGGATTTAGAAAGGCGAGATCTACGAAGTCATTCAGGTTCCACACCATTCCGAAAGCTTTCATTTTTTAGCATAATTTTGAGCACCTAATCACTCCTCCCCAATGGAAGCTTTTGGACCCAAAAATATCTTTCATTATTGAACATGTGGATGAGGGTACATCCCCCTCACCCTTATAGTCTCAATCCATTGGAATTTTCCTAAATTCAACAATTTGATCTTTTCATGAAAACTGGTATTTTTCCTTGATTTTGGAGACCCTGTCTTGTTGTTGTAGATACCATCATACTGTTGTGCCACTGTCTATGGTGATGTTCATGTATGTTAGATTCCCTCTTGGGCTACATCTCCTTGGTCCAACTTCCAATGGCTTGGCCCTCTTCTATTATGCTCAAAAGTGTGAATACATGTGTTTACAAAGCTCAAACATCTATGAAACATGTTCCATGATCTCCAGAATACCAAAAAATGTATGTCTATCCTCATTGTGCATCGAATTTGGTCAAAAACTAGAGAATTTATGACCTCCCCAAGTTTCTCCACTAATTTCTCCAGGGTCAGCAACATCCCACAATTTCACCCTTTTTCCACACTAACAGGGCGACAATCTGCTTGATTTTTGGGCGAAATTTTCACCTCCTTAATTTTCCCTCTATGGCTATGGGTGGAAAATTTATTTTTAAAAAACAATGGCCTGCTGACGTTTTTTCTAACTGCTGGCATGTGGTCATTTCTTTGTTAACCATGGCATTATATATGGGAGGGGGGCTTGGGGCTAGCCTCCCACTCGAGTAAATGGTATGATTGTCATGTTTTTAGCAGGTGGTGATGATAAATACTGCAACGAGCTCTGTAAGCTCCATGGGAAGTATGTTTTGTTTTCAGTGGTTTGTTGGTTGTAGGTGTCATTTGAACACCAAGGACAATGTTTCCCAAAGGGGAAGGGTTCTGTAACAACCCTAGTTTAAAATCCATGTAAAACAAAAATATAAGACCAAGATCATGGGACACATATAACAAGCTAAATGGTGGGAAAAACATCCTAGTCAGTGTCACTTTGTTTTATTATGGCTAAAGGAAAATGGAAAAGGCTTTAGAAAGGCAATAAGCATTATTTGGCATTTACTTATGAAAATAATGGTAATTAGGAGAAACGGAAGATGAAAGGTAACAAGTTGCATGTGATGAGGAAAATAATGGAAAATTGAAGAAATTAGAGGCCTCGTTAATAAAAAGGCTTATGAGGGTCAGTTGGTAAACTTTTTTCAGTTCAGTTTTTGGAGCTCTCATTCTATTCTCTCTCTCTCTCTCATACTCTTGGAAATTTATATTTTCTTAGAGCACTCTTGGAGAGTGTGGCATACATGGACTTTTGGAGCAAGAAGGAAAAGGAAGAGAAGGAAAGGGCAAGAAAACATCAGGATCAACAGCTACAATAGGTTTTGCTTGTAGGTACCGAGTTGCATGTATGTTTTCCTCACAAGTTTTTGCACACATGGAATATGCATGTGGTTTCTTGATCGTGATATGTCATTGGCATGGAGGATTTCCTAGATTGACAATGTATTTTCCTAGTGTTTCCATTTACTGGATAGTCATGGTGCTGTGGGTTCATTTCATTGTTCTTTTTTCTGGTTGGTTCTCATGTTCATTTAGTTGTGGGTTGAGTTACTAGTTCCTAGAGCCTTGGTTGAACAAATGCTCTGGAGCCCTGTAACAGCTTGGGTTGAGTTACTAGTCTTGGATCCTAGGTTGTAAAAACGCTCTGGATCCCTTGGTGGGTTGAGTTACTAGTCCTAGAAGTCCTTATTGTACAAATTCTCTGGAAGCCCGGTGGAAACTATGGATTGTTACTAGTCCTACAAGCCCTGGTTGGAAAAAACGCTATGGAGCCCTATACAGCTTGGGTGGAGACCAATCTGGTAATGGTTCTGATGTCCAACCATGAGCTAAAATAATTGGTTAAGGTTTGAGGTGGTTTTGCCTCTAGAATCCTTGGTTTGGTTTTGATTTATGATTTTTATGAGATCCCACATTCATGCTTGGAATATGGCACAGGGGTGACTGAGTGAAGTGATATTTGGCTCAACCATGTCTATGGTCGGGTGGAACGTGGAAGTCCCAGACTTGGTTACATTTTTCTATGGAAATAAGAGATATTTCCTCTTGTATTAATGGGTAAATATTCTTGTAATTATGTGGCTTATATGGTTGTTATGCGCTTTTCATTTCTCTTATTTATATGTTGGTTGTGAATGTGTTTTATGATGGTGATGATGTATGGATCTCATCATGTTTTGAGTTGTAATTGAATGAACAATGTATCTATGACCAAATAGATGATAATGTAGTTAATGAGATCAGGCAACAATTCTTCTTAGTGATTCTCATATAAGTATGAGACCCCTATGCTTAGATTTGTTGTTTAAACTTGTAGATTACATATTTGTGACATGTTTGACGAAATGCCTGTCATGGCTAGTAAGGGTCCATTCAAGTCCTTGTTCAATTTTTTTCTTTTACATCATTATTCCATTGTTATCTTTAAGTTCTAAAAGTGTCATGAAGTTTGGGGCAATGACCTCAGCTCTGGGCCTGAAAAAGTGGCACATAAATCGGGGTTGCGGGCTCAAAACTACTGGGAAAAGTCCCCAGTTGCATGCATACCCATGTTGTGTGTGTGACTAAAGGCTTCCAATCGCACTCTTGCCCATGTCAAGGGATAAATTGGGGAATTGATGCATGAAAATGTCAAGTTGGATCAGGGGCTAGCCTCTTGGAAGTTTGGGAAGGCAAAGATCCAATTAGCATCTCTTTCGATTGGGAGGCACAACTCTCATATGGTGGGAGAGAAAACTTCAAAAAGGTAGCAAGGATATGGGAAAAACCCTTTCTTCTTGCTCTAAATTTGTTTATGCATTAAAAGGGAAGTTTTATCCATTAGGATATCAGCAGAAAGCCATGATAGAATGGAAACATTTGAGACAAGGCAAAGGTCAAGATGTTCAAAGTTTCAAAAAGGAACTAAGGAAGCAAGCTTTATCATTGTGTATTCATTTAGATTCACCTGATATTTTGATGAAATATATTTCGTCTTTAAATAATTATCTCTGGAATTATTTGTTATTGTTTGAACTAACTACTCTTGGTTTGGATAGTGTGAAATTCATTCACCTTGAAATCAAGGGACATTATGAACAAGGAAACCATGCAAAGAAGGAAGCAACAATAAGGGAAAAGGAAGCAAATCCCTCTTGCACCCATTGCGATAAGAAAGGGAATGATGAGGAGAATTGTTGGAAATTGCACCCAGAATTTAAGCCAAGAAGGAAAGGTGGAAAAGGGAAGCAGAAAATTGTTCCTACAATGCAACATGACCTGGATTTTGATTCAAATGATGAGATGAAGGTCACAGCTATTGAGATTGAAAGTGTTGGACCAATTGACTTAGGTTATGATTTAGGTGATAAGACAAAGATTGCAGCTGTTGGGATTGCGGCAGATGTTATATCAAAGATTGCATGGCTCCAAGAACTTGAGGAGATCGACCAGAGAATTCAAGCAAAGAATGTTGAACTGGAAATACTTCTACAAGCTGAAGCAAAATATAATAAGCAGGGATTGCAACTTTAGTTACAAGCCACGGAAGAGGCCTTGCAAAAGTTGAATTACAGTGAAGGCTTAGTGAAGCCATCATCACCCGCTTCAGAATCGGCAACTGAGGTAAAGAGTGTCAGTGATTTTGCAGTTGCATGTTCTCATTATGATGATGATTTTGGTGGTTTTGAAAATCACACTATAGGCATTGGTTCAAAGCTAATGAAGAATATGGGATATGAAGGAAAGGGCCTAGGAGTTAATTTCCAAGGCATTTTGAATCCCATTTAAGTGGTTGAATTACCCCTATATTCAACATTGGGCTACGTCAGAAAGGAAGAGATAATAGAGTCTTCAAATAACAAGTATGAGACAATGAAAATCACATCATGACATTCCAGTGATAGTGAGTATTCCAAAGGAAGATCTAAGGCAAGCTCTCCTTGCCAAAGCCACACCAAAGATAGTCGTTCAAGGAAGGTCAAGAAAGTATGGAGGAAGAAGAACCATTGCAGCCATTTCAGCAAGGGTGGACATCATATAGATACATGTTGGAAGCTCCATCCAAAGCTACGCCTAAAGAAGGATCAGGAGCATGTGAAAGCACCTATGAAGGAACCAAAGAATGAAGCAATTCAACAAAGAAGCCAACTACAGGAAGAAATCTCATTATCCTGGATAGGTAAGAGAAGGGTAGCATTTTTAAGTAGTTGAATATGGTCACCATTTTAAATCACATGTTGTGAAAATGTTTATAAAATTGATGTGGTGTATAACATCACTTATGTAACATGTTGATATTTTAGGCTTTTAGTTGAATAGAAAAGGGTATGGATTTCGTTGTAAAACTTGACCATGAATGTGTTATAAATAGTTAGCAAGTATGGTCTTGTTTGGAATCTTGCAAGTTGGACATGTATTGGCAGCGATAGATTTACGTATGGATACAGGTGTTGATTTCATCACTTCTAACTCTGAAGAACAATGGTAAAGGAAAAGAAAGTGTGTCCTTTTAGAGACATTTGTTATGCAGCTCAAGATTGCAGTATTGTTTATACTTTTGGAGGATCAAAAGTCCCTCAATTGGGTGGAATGAACTAGGTGGATCCCTAATGGTCAAAAATAAAATTCTTCAGAACTCAACAAAACTATCATCAAATCAAAGAGATCGTCGTGAACTTTCCAATGACACAAACGACACCTCAATCTAACTTCATATATGAAAATTATTTACAGTCAAAGTTTCGATTAAAGATGACTAAAGGACAGGGATTAGCAAGAAGCTAAATAAATTTGGAAACTTCGACAACTTTGGTAATCCGGCCAAATTTGGTGGACTTCGGCTAAATTTAGCAGACCACAAGATAAATGTAGCAGCACTGCTATATTTGGAAAAACCACCAAATCTGGCGGCACCCCGCCAAAGTTAGCAGCGCTAAGTGTCCCAATAGGGGGGGGTCATGTACTCGATCAAATGGTACTATGTGGCACCCCGTTGGCGGCGAGGTGATCCTAGACTAACCAACCGAAAATTGGCAAGTGGTTTTTTTAAATAGGCGGATTGTATAACAACCAACCAAAATAGTCAGCGGTTTGACAAAAATCGGAAATGATTAAACAACGATTCTATTATTGTTAAACGGTTCCAACTACGTCGGTTGTAACAATACCAACCGACGGTCAATAGTGTAACAAGCGGATATGTTATGTTATAAATAATGTTGGCAATTTCAACATATTCAACGGGTCATTGCTTCAACTGGATAGTAGACAATGCCAAATAGGTGGCTGGTATTATCGCAACATTCAGCAGCCAATGGTCGGTTAACAATAAGTGTTAATGTATGTGGCGGTGTTGTTTTATATAACCAAACATTGTAACAAAAAAAAAGTTAACTCTGACCGTCAACCCCCAACCCAATACCCAGCGATCAACATTATCAGCATTCCAGTTATAACCAGCGGGAAAACTTTAACAATCAGTGGCAATACATATATGGTAACAGTTATACCGGCGGAAATAAACGATTAGCGGTAGCATCGTTCATATGTAACAATTCAAACCAAAACGAAAAAAAATAAAATAAATAAATAAAATAAAAATCCAATAGTCAAATAATTGTGGTTAGGCGGCAACATTATGGTTGGTGGTTTGTTGTTTTATTTAAAAATACACAACACAAGTGGGGTCAATGAGGGTTGAACCCTCGACTCCTTCGTCCACCAACAAACTATACATAGTGCAATAATCGATTGCCCTGTCAGGCAGGGTTTATGAATTTCGTCGACACCCTACTATTGCAACTCAATTGATTCCATTCAATCGATAGCGCACAGAACGTCGAGTTGTAGATGTTGGCAGAACCAGAGGAAAAGAGAACCTTGTGTGTAGGGACCAGGCCTGTTGAACCTTGCGCAGCACAATTTTCGATATAAGAAAATTATGAAGAATATTTCGTAGCATATTCTAGAGAATTTTTTGATAGAATATTCCATAGAATATTCTTGATGCAGAATCTAAGAGGAATCTTATATATTCCATGTGGGGCCAGAATTGACACTGTGAGAATGGGGCTAAATTTATACTCATTTTAACTATAATTTCGAAAAGATCATAATGGTACAATCAATTTTTACATCTCAAGGGTCATGGCAGAAACTCGTCTTTTTCATTAATTGTTGGGCACAAAGTTCAAAGCAACAATGTGTCTTTCAGAAGTGGGCCTTCTTTACAATCAAAAGTCTCATGAGGAAGAGACGAACCTCTTGGTGTTGTGACTGTTTTCATTTGATACTATCAAATTTCAAGTCATTCCTAAGAGTGGAGGTATATTGATGTATTTTTCTCTTTCTTTGATGAGAAGAATGAAGTGGTCGCCCCGCTATTGAAGCAGGGCTCGTAGACGTAGTCCACATTGAATGAAATTTGTTATCAAACTTTTGTGTGCATTATCTTTATGGTCTTCTTTATGTTGCTTCTTCTTTAAGTATTCGCACATATGGTTTTACATGTTCTTTCATGCAATTCTGCTAACATCAACTAAAGAAAAGATCTTGTAACGTCAATAAATTAGAGATTCTATATCATGCCTGCATAATTTAGATTGATCTAGTATAATTAGAAAGACCCACATAGTAAAACTAATCTATAACTATCATATGGAAAATTTCTAAAATCATTGTATGTTGAAAATAACAATGGTGCATGTGAATTTAGTCCATTGTTACCAAATCATTTTTTGCAATAATTTATTACAAATTATAAGTATTTCCTTACCATGATTCCTTTGTGCACACCTATACACTCTCGTTCCTAAACGCCTCTCATACAAATATACACCATCATATACATGTGTGTTCTGCATAAATCGTGTGCGTGATTCTTATGTGTTTATCCCATACAAATATTACTCTCTAATCAACATTATTAGAATGGATGTTTCTAAATGTTGAAACAAGCTTAGAATAATAGTGGTGCAAGAACTTTAACTTTTTTGGATAGTGATAATGATTATGTGTGAGTTTTCAAAACATCTTAAGTTTCAATTAAGAACTAGAAACTAAAATGTGAAAAAAAATGAAGAAATATAAATAAATTTTAGGAATACAAGGATTTTGGTAAAGAAGAATAAAATAAGAGTTCAAGTAAGAAATGTCAAATAATAAGGAAAGAGATTGAAGATAAAACAAGAAAATCAAGAAAGGAAGGTATTCCAAAAGAATGAGAAAGAAGATAGATAATCATTCACTAAGGTTAAGAGTTTAGGAAATACCAAAAAGGGAGAAGAACTTTAAATACTGGATGGTAAGCTTTTATAATTGAGACCATCTTCCCCAATAAAATTCTTAAGGTCTTTTTTTGAGCTTTCCAAATAAAACTTGAGATGTACTGAACTATTAAAGCAAGAATTTTATCACCTACACACTCACTACCTACCAAAAAGGAATTTATCAGCTATACATTTAGACAATGACAATGTTCCACCATATATGTATTTACAATGCATATGAATTGATAATGCTTCCATTCACTAACAATTACAAGAATTTGCTATGTCTATTATGTTTCAAGATCACAATGGCTTTTTTGAAAACTCAAGTACACATGGTGTTTTAACTTCAAATTTCTTGCCTACCTTGGCAGCATGTTTATCATCCTTTATGAAGTTCACAAATGTCGTTTTACCTTCAAATTCCTCACTTGGAAGAATGTTTAATTGATTTATGTTCTTTTCGAAAAAATTAGATTGTTGGTGTAGAAAACTGTTGAAAAAACACATAACATTGGGGGAGACAATATTGAAAGGATCTCAAGAACCCCCTCTCGAAAAGCGTACAAGAAAATATATGGCATGGCTAAATCCCCTAGAGAAAAATTACACGAAATCTATGAAATGGCTAAATACACTGTCATCTCATGAAACTAAGATGAAAGAGGTACAAATTGCTAAGGATTAACTTAGAGTTCGATATTTACCTTAACTCTGAATTCAATTTCACTGATGGATTCTTGTGAATTAACATGATTTCTCTCATGAACTCTTCTTCTTATGATAACAGTTCTCTCCCACACCTTTGTCCAATATGTCTGCTCCATTCTGCACTAAGAAATTCACGACTTCTAAACGATTTTCTGAGATTGCTGTATGGAGAGCAGTTACACCATATTTATTAGGAGCATTTATATCTGCACCATAGTTTAACAAAGCCCGTAATAATTCAATATCTGATCTTTGTGCAGCCATGCACAGAAATCTGCCCTCGTCTCCATTGTTCAGACGTGCCCCTTTATCCCATAGAACCTGAGCAATACCATCGTTCCTTCCGCGTAACGCTTCCCACAGCGGAACTATTCCCTCTAGATCTGCAAATGTTAAGAAACATTATTATCATGGAGCTGTAATAATCAGTCTTAAAAAAAAATGAAAAAACAAACTTGCTTGTGACAATTATTTCTATTATGAGTGGGTCCTGGGTATCCTTATCCCTATTGCAAAATTCCTGATATCTTATTGGTATGAAGCAAAGTCAACCAATATATTTGTTGGACATTTAATTGGCATGAACCACAGTCAATCAACATTTCTTTTTTAATGTTTTGTGGTTGTTGGGTATCCATATGCTTGCATGAAATTGGCATAGTCAAAGTTAACCAACATATTTATTGGATATATAAATCAGTCGTCAACTTAAACATTTTAAATCTAGATTGTAGATTTAGATTTTAGGCATTTCACTATTGAGAATTTGAAAATGAAGGTTTTCACACTTTAGATTCATATTCATTTTTTCCAAAAAATTATTTACGGAAGTAACCGTATAACATGTAAAAAAATATGTGATATTTTGATTGGACGCTCTATTTATCTTCGGGATACTTCTGGTTGGAATATTAATTCCAACTGCCGGCAGACAGGACGGGGAGTTAATGTTGATGGCAGTTTCAAAGACGATCGCAGCAGCAAATCTTCAATTGCGATTTGCACTTCACGAAACCCCAGCACTCAATTCTATGTTTATTAATCATTCACCCACCGCATTGAACACTGACCAACCACATTCAACGTGCAGCCAGCACCATTAAGGGTCAGCAAGCATGAGCTGTGAAGGATGAAGGCAACCCCCTGGAGGAGAGGAGGTGACGTCATTTTCCTCTGGACCAATCAAATCATTTTGGGCAAAGAAATTGGCTCTCCATAATTTTTGAATCCCAAGGAAAGTTTGTTTAATGTTTTAATTTAATTTTTTATTTGCCACATTATGTTTTAAACTTTGGTTTAAATATATATATATATGAAATATTTATAATATATATAATATAATTTTCTTGCGTGAAGGCAAAAACAAAAAGACAAAGAGCATTGTGTGCGTAGTAGTGAATAGAAATAGAGAGAGACAAATAGAGAAAGAATAGAAATAGAGAGAGACAAATAGAGAAAGAAAAATTGAAGCGTTGTGTGTGTGCAGCACCCAGAAGTTTTTTTTGTGAATCTAGAACTTTGTTATGAAGAAAGAATTTAATTTGTAACAGAGTTTTTGTTTTTAATGAAATAGAGTGTTTTGTCTCACATCTCTGTCGGCAGTTTGTTTTTAATCTCTGTGTTGAGTTGAGGAATTTTTATTTTTCTCTGTTCGAAATTGTTCAAAAATTTCAACATATCTATTTCTAAAAAAGCACTCCAAACTTATTTAGAAATAAGTAAAGCATTAACTCAAACATTTCTAAAAATAAAATAAACATCTCTAAAAATAAGATAAACATCCTAAAAATGAGTAAAATATCCACTAAAACATTTCTATCTTTTACTAGAAAACTCCTACATTTCCCACCTCTATAAAATTACTACCAAAAAACATCTCTAAAGATACATGAAGCATCAACTAGAACATTCCTATCTTCCACTCAAACACTCCTACATTTCCCACTGGCCATAATATTACTACCAGAAACATTTGGTCCACAATATGTACTCAAATATTCATAAATAGTAGTTGCCAGAATCTGCAACCGACTTCGGTTTTGGTATAAACAATCACCTCCTCTGCTGTTCGCGTTCGCTCCATGCTCCAATAATGTCTCTACACATTTGGTATAGCCCTGGGCTGCTGCGATGTGCTGTTTACAATAATTTACAGCACCCATGTTAAAGGTCATGTCATAAAACTCTTTACATACATTCAAAAGCTCATTCTGTTATGAAATTTCAGACTGTTAACATTTTTTAATTTTGAAATAAAATCCTAAAGGACAGTGTTTACTGTTTTTGGATAGAGTGTAATTGGATATTGTATTATTTTTTTTTAATGTGAATATGATAAAAATATAAACTTACCAAACTTACTAAAAAACAGTAATCCAATTAAAAAAATAACTTACTAAAAAATAGACAGTAATCCAATAAAAAAAATATTTATAAAATTAATACTAGTGCAGTCCTATCTTTGTTATCTGGTTCATATCAGCACCATTGTTAAAAGTCCGGTCATAAAACTCTTTACATACATTCAAAATCTTATTGGGATATGAAAATTCAGCTTCGCGGAGACTGTTTAATTTTTGAATTTTGGAATGAAAATTTGAATAGTAAACTAATGTTTTGTTAAGATTTTTGTTTTTTTTTTATGTGAAGTGACTCATTCATTTCTTGTAAATCTAAGTGATATATTAAATATAATCCTACAAAAATATAATCCTATGAACTTACTAACAAATGAAAAACAGTAATCTAGTTGTTTATAAATTTATACCAATGCAGTTCGACCGTTGTTATCTGGTTCATTTGGATTCCTTCCTGCCTCAAGTAAATACTTCATCAGTTTCTCGTTTCCCTTCATGGCAACATAAGGAAGAGTTGCATTTTTTTCAGGGACATTGCAATATTTGATGGAATTGTGATCAAGCTCTTGCAGCTCCTCCCACTGTGTTGACTTCTGGTACATAAAAGTTATTCAAAATATGTTATCAGAGCGTGTATACATTTAATGCATTAGAAAAACGAGATTAAATGTGTTATGGCTATTTGTTGCTAACCCGTGAAAGATTAGTCATAACGATCCTGCGATCTTCGGGATTTGATTCCAAGGCTCTCAGTAATGATTTGCTGCTGAACCACAGAAGCTGCGAGAGCTTCTTTGTCGACGCCTTAAACCCATGTGGCTTATTAGAAAGGACCCCAGATTCTCCAAAAATGTCGCCCGTTTCTGTTTTTACAAGCTTCTGCATCAGGAAAACAATAAATATTGCTTAACTGAATATGATAGAAGACTTTAAGATTAATTGGCTTAAATTAAAGATTAAAAAGTTTAGTTTTAATTTTAAATTTAAATTTGAAATTGAGAGTAAAAGTCAATTATAAAATTATAATGGAAAATAAAATAATAAAAATGGATTAGAAATGAGAGTAAATAAAAATATCCAAATGAAAAAAAATTAATAAGAATGAAAGGCCTAAATTTTGATTGAGACTTCATGGGACAAACTAAGCATAACCACCAAATTTATCCAAACACAAACACTATATGCAATGTGGAATAACAATCATGGTGTTTGGGCAAAGAGACATCTGGAGCAAAAGGTAGGAAAGGTGGGGATAATTGATGGATAGCTAACATAGAGTCACCATAGAGAGTGATTCTGTCATTTCTTTGTTCACTAGCATGCTCCAAATCTTTGGAGATGGCTAGGTAACTTGATTGATTATTTATGGCCCTTCCAAGATCTTTTTTAAATTCCAAAACTACTTTTTCATAGGGTCAATAATGACTTTTTTTTTCCTACTTCTCTTAATAAAATATAATATTTATTTAATTAAAAAATATAAAAACAAAAAATTAATTTAATTTAATTTATTATATTTTAATTTTGTTTTTATTAATAAAGTTACAAACAAATTTTTGAAATAATAATATACATATTACATTAAAATAAATTAAAATGATAATAATTCATATTTATAACTATAATATTAAAAACATCTAAATAATAAACATATACAAATTTAATGTATATGTCATATAATATATATATACTTTAATTATTATCATAATATAAATATATTTTTTATTAAAATTAACTTCCACTAAAAAATAAATATCGATAAAGTTAATTATATATACTGAGTTTTATTCTTCAAAATCTTGTTTATATGATTAAAGAGAAGGGAAATAAGCACTCCAAGATAGCTATAGGTGGGTTGGCTTAATAGGACAAGAAGATTGGAAGTGTGACAAGTGTTAGGGAATTGAGAGCAAATGTGAGTAAGAGTGGAGCACTCTAAAAGGAAGTTCTTATCGCAAATCTAACAGATCTGACAATAGTTCCAAGGAGTCTTGGGAATAGACCACGGTCGAGTCTCACTCGGAAGCTCATGAGAATTAGTTCTTATCCTAGGGATGTTCAATTTTTTCTTCGATCAACACACAGAGATAATTTTGATTATCAAGAGTGGGGTTGATCACCTCCTTAGAGCATCTTAGCTTCCTTTTAACCTAGAGATCCTCCTCCCACGAATCCTCCTCCCACAGCTTGTCGTTAAACTTGGAGGTAATAGTATTTCTGACACTATGTTTGCTTCACATACTGAGCTCCTCCTTAATTCCCCAATGGTTGAGCCAAGACTGGACATCCTTATGCCACCCACCCTTGAGGCGAAGGTGGGGGTTAGAAGCAATTTTAGGGAGCCTTTTGAATTCCATGTTGTAAAGCTTTTTCTTATACATGATATATCTAAGCATAGCCTTACTCTCAATGGGGGACAAACCAGCTTCAATCAAAAGGATAGGATAGGGAGTATTTCCCTTGATGTTAAGGTTGTAGGTTATGAATTGCTTTTGAATCATCTCAATCTTCCTCCATGACTCTACTGCAACCCCAAACTTCACATCTATATAAAACAACAAGTATGACTAGAATCTCAAAGAGAGACTTCTTTTTATTCCAAATATAAAGATTAATATACTTGCAATTATAAATATAAATAAAATTACAACTTAGATTGTTTTATTGAAAATAAAAATAAATATATTTTTATTTATAAAAAATAAAATTCATGTTATTAAAAACAATTAATTTTAAAGATAGAGAAAAATATTTCCTTTTATTTCTAAAATTTGAAGCGGAATTAAAATGACTTTATATTAATATATATCAATAATAACAATGCACTCTGATCTTTCCTATATTAAATTTCTTACTTCCTCAAAAAGACACCATTAAAACCTCTTTTTGGGGATTGATTTGTATAAATCAAAAAACATAATTTTCACTAATACGAAGTATAAGGATATTATAATAGCGTTTACGTACCTGAATACATCCTTCTCTGCAAAAGGTTAATTCCTGCAAAATGAAGTTAATGTTAATGAGAACTGGTATATCAATGGTATCCTTCAAAAGAATAATTCCTGCAAAGTGAAGTTAAAGTTAATGATAACTAATCGATGAATTGCATCCTTCAAGTAGCAAAGTGGCTATGATAATATTTAAGCTATTATGATACCACTACTCCCGACACAACAATATAGATTTCTGTAGGCGCCTCGTTTTGCTGAACAATGTCTTGCCCAGTAGGAAAATACCCTGTTTGAATCTCTGATACCTGAATCAAGTAGAGAAAGGAGTAAGGTTTAATTCCATGCATGCAAAACAACATATGGTTTCAGAGATTTCATAACATAGCTTACCAACTGGAGCAAGAAGCTGCAAGAAACTCCTTGGAATAAATAAACTTTATCAAGTACAGGGAGAAATAAACACTGAAGAACGTTCAAACGAATGGCACTTGGAAGGGAATCGAATATCCATTGGTGTTGAAATTCATCTTTTCTGAATTTCAGAGACAAATAATCTGTGATTTGGTTTTTCAATGCATCTGGAAGCTGGTTTCTAACAGCAAAATTTGAAGCAGCTGAAATAATGTTTCTCTGCCTTGATTATAGCCATTCAAAACAATTAAGAATTAGAATCCCTTAGATTGTCCAGAAAATTTTCTGATAAATACATAATTTCAGACATGAGAGCACTTACAAATCTTCTGGTTCGGCTTGATTCTTCCACAAGGAGATCAGTCATATTGCCAATCAAGTAAGCAGTGAGGCCCAAATTAAACATCATGTAAACAATATCAAACATCATTTCTTCTGTATTCTCAGGATGCAGGTCTCCATAACCAACACCAGATAGAGTAGTGATTGACCAGTAAATTGCAATTATGTAACAATCCCAGAGACTGAGTTTGTTAAAATTAGGGTGAGTACCTATCCATGTTTGTCTGTGACTTTTATAACGTGATGCAATGAGATAGAAGAAGCAACCAGCAGAGTGGATTGTGAACAAGGTAGTCTGCAGAGCAAAAGACTTAATCAAGACTCCATTCTAGAGCATTGATCAATCAATATTATCTGCAAGGGAATATATATGGCTGATCAAGTATGAACAAATTGGTATTTGGTAGAATTTGTCTGATGCCTTACACAAATGAGCTTAATACACCGCAACCAGAAATAATTTATCCTGATGTCCTTCTCAAGTCTACAATACAAGAGTGCAGCAAGCTGAGAAGTTAGCCCAGAATTCAGACATCTGAACAATATCATACATTGGCCAATAAGGTAGTTTGCTAATTATACTTCTTTATTTTCCTTATCAGTGGATGCTACTCAAAAACAATTAAACAATTCAGGTGGGGAAAGCAACATTTTCAGCGTTTTTTATTGTAGATTTTGGAAATATTTTTAAATGTGATTGATAGGAGTTAGTGAAACAATTAACTTCCCTAAGTTAAATTTGACTCTTCTCTATCAAATTTCCAAATATTTCTAAAATCTACAATCAATTTAAATTCAACATTTAAGCTTTGGTTATTTTGATTACAAATTTTGAAAACATTTTAAAATTGAATTAACAAGAATTAATAAAACAATTACATTCACTAATCAAACTTAACTCTACTAACTAAATTTCTAAATATTCTCAAAATCTACAATAAAATTAAATTCGACTCAACATAGTTTCAACATAACATCTCTGTACCTGGCAAAGAGAGCACTAACTTTTCGCAGTCGCCAAAGCCTTAAGATGTGAACTAAACTAAATGTTAAACCCGAACCAAATTTGCCCGTAAATAGTAAGGCAGAAGCTTGAAAAGGAAATGTCGAGGACACATCGAAAAGGAACCATGTACGTAGATACCTGCCACTCAAGCCCATTAATCAATTGAAAACTATATCATAGGCACAGTTTCTTGCAGTAACATGTATTTTCAGGATATATATATATATATATCTTACCTGGAGGCAATTTTCTTTGGGTCGTATACTAGCAGAGCTGTGGACTCGTCCTTGTAAGCAACGAAAAAGGTTAAACCAATATCAATGGCGAAAAATGCATTGATGATGTTACCCACAATGAACAGAGCACGAGGAATGGGTTCATGCAAGAATCCTGTTTCAAACGGTGAAATCCATGCTGAGTAAATTACGAGAGGGATCAGAAAAGTCTGCCACCACCTACACGACACAGACAAGGCAAATCCAGTTAGTTACTCCTACTAGTTCCCCATCATATATAATCATATATATATATATATAGTGTTACACGACACAGACGCAGCAAATCCACAGTTAGTTACTCCTACTAGTTCCCCATCATATATAATGTGATTATATATAGTGTTTTACAGATGCGATTAATCAATAAAAGTGATAAGTAAATTATTAGAAAAGTGTTTTTTGGATTAATTATATCATTAAGATTTGATTTATATTTCGAATCATCTAGTTTATTTTAGATGATTCATTTTCAAGATAAAGTGAACCACATTAGATAATTCGAAAACCAAATTCTAATAATATGATTAATAAAAAACATTTTTCTAAATTATAAATTACAAAAATCTTAAAACTAATATATATAAATTTTATATTTTCTCAGCAAATTACAATCTAGTTACAACCAATAACAACAAATCAGCAATAGAAATATCCATCATCACAAAGTATTTTGCTGGTTATTTTTATTTCTATGGTATATTATGAAAATTTAAAAACATGAGCGAAGTTAACTATTTGATATTACTTGACAATTTTCATATTTTTGAATTTGCAAAACTGAAATTCTATTATCCAAAGTCTAAGATCTAAGCAGCTATCTTGTAAATTATCTGACTGTGTGGTTCAACTGACTACCTGCAACTATTTTTCCAATAGCTATCTTGTGCGTCATCTGGGCGTGTAATCTTCCAATGGGTATTTTGTATGTTATCTGAATTGTGTGGTCTGCTTGTAAATAATTTTACAATGAATTACAAGCATAAAAGTAAAGAGTAATTTTCAAATATTTTTGAATTTGAAAAACTCAAATTCTACTATCCAAAGTGTAAGATCTAACCAGCTATCTTGTAAATTATCTGAATGTGTGGTTCAACGGACTACCTGCAACTAATTTTCCAATAGGTATCTTGTGCGTCATCTTGGTGTGTAATCTTCCAATGGGTATTTTGTGGGTTATCTGAATTGTGTGGTCTGATTGATTGCTTGTAAATAACTTTACAATGAATTACAAGCATAAAAGTAAGCCGTAGTCTAACTGGACTGTCTTTTTGTTCTGAAAATCATTGAAATTTAAGTAAGATTTTAAGAAAACCTGGCAAGGATTTTTGTAAATTCAAGTTATAGTTATCAATCTTCAATATTTAGATAATTACTCTTTAGTGGAAATAGATTCAGTACCATTGAAAATTTCTAGTCAAATTCTATTATCCAAATAAAAAATCTAACCAGCTATATAAATTATCTGAATGTGTGGTTCAACGGACTACCTACAACTAATTTTCCAATAAGTATCTTGTGTTATCTGAATTGTGTGGTTGACTACTTGTAAATAATTTTACAATGAATTACAAGCATAAAAGTAAAGAGTAATGATGCAGTGAACAATAATGAGTATGAGTTTTTTTAGGTAATAATTTATTTATAATTTATAAAAAATTTAAATATTTTATATATAAAATAATAATAATAAATTATTTGATAGTAATAACTAAACCCGGTAAGCCATACAAGCCAGATACATAACTTTGCACACAAAACTATGTAAAAAATTAAAATTAAAAAAAAAAAACACTGGGTAACCCAAATTTCTAAAACGGATTTTAACATTAAACTTTATCTTGGATTTATTATTTTGTGGATTCAAACTCTCCTGGCCATACAAATTAATGCTGCTAATGAATTTTGACACTTGAGATATGACCAATTCTTCAAAAATGCAAAGCTTAATAAAATGTGAGTTATTAGGTTTATAAGTTATGATATAAGTTATAAGCTTAATGGGTTTGTACAACAAAATGCTTTGAGAATTTATGAGGTTTAGTTATGATATATATTTTAATGGGTTTGTACAATAAAATGTTTTAAGAAATTATGAGGTTTATAAGTTATGATATGTGTTTTAATGAGTTTTTATAATAAAATGCTTTAAGAATTTATGAGGTTTATTAATGCTTTAAGAATTTATGAAGTTTATAAGTTATGATAAATGTTTTAATGAGTTTGTTTAATAAAATGTTTTAAGAATGTATAAATGTAAAAGAGTGTTTGTGGAAAAATATTTCTATTAAATATTTTATTTGGAATTTGGCAATATTATTTTAAAGTTTGGTAAGGTTATATTTTTATTATGTCTAATATATTATCTCTATCAAGGTAGGGAATTGAACCAGTAACTTCACATTTATCAGAAACCTGTGACTTCATATCTATCAGGGTAGGGAATTGAACCAGTGACTTCACATCAAAGAGTACCTTAACAGAATCACACTCTATCCAAAACAAAGTGGATAGAATTTAGCAATATAATTTCTGTTAAAAATATAAATTTTAGTTATTTAAAATAAATTTTACTCAGTTAAAATAATTTTTTGATTGCAAAGATAAATTCAATACCTAAAAAACCTCTGCAAGCTAAAATTTGACACATTATATACTAAAACTTATTATTTCAAGAAATGCCCATTTTAGATTTTTGCTAATAATTAAAATTAACTATTTTTTTCAAAATCAAATAATTTTGTATTTCATTCTAATAGAATCTAAATATATAAATATAAAATATTATTTTGTATTAAATATCATTTTTGGGATTCAACTACTTTAAGTAAGTCATTCATCTATGACCATTTTCATGAGAGTTAGACGTAGTAAGTGACTAATTTCTCATGATTTTTGAATATTCGACTTAGCACTGGTGATGCTCACAAGAGTGAAGAAATGAGATTAAAACTAGTGAAATAAATCACATCACTTCAATCATCACTTCCAAAACTTTTGTAATGAAATGTTTTCATTCTAAACATATATACAATATGAAAAATATCCACAAAACACTATTAATATGCAAAAGAGTTGTGATCAAAATAGCCTATATTAGGCAAAAGAGTTGTGATCGAGATAGCCTTTGTATGTCTATTTTCACCTTCAAATCTCAAACTCAAGCAAGATGGAAATACTTTTGTAATGAAATGTTTTCATTCTAAACATATATACAATATGAAAAATATCCACAAAACACTATTAATATGCAAAAGAGTTGTGATCAAAATAGCCTATATTAGGCAAAAGAGTTGTGATCGAGATAGCCTTTGTATGTCTATTTTCACCTTCAAATCTCAAACTCAAGCAAGATGGAAATACTTTTGTAATGAAATGTTTTCATTCTAAACATATATACAATATGAAAAATATCCACAAAACACTATTAATATGCAAAAGAGTTGTGATCAAAATAGCCTATATTAGGCAAAAGAGTTGTGATCGAGATAGCCTTTGTATGTCTATTTTCACCTTCAAATCTCAAACTCAAGCAAGATGGAAATGCAAGACGAAATACAAGATATATTGGGCAAAAGAGTTGCAATTAATATAGACTTTGGTTATCCATTTTTTTTCCGAAATCTGAAAGGTGGAAAACCTGTAACGACGACTGTAAAGTGAAATGATATGTTTATAAAGGCGAGGCTGAGTCTGCGCTGATATAATTCGTTCGCTGCTCGCTCCCAGCGGAGGTAGCAATCCACTGGGAAAGCTATGCAAAGTCGCTGCGCTTTGATGTGACATCATGGTCTCTTCCTCCGTTCTTCTGCTATACAGGCCTCTAGGGTTCAGGCTCTGAGGCCTCAGCTGGTTCAAATGGATACTAAATTAAATTAAGGAGGCTACAGACCAAAATAATAAGAAAAAAGAAAGCAGGGTGTGAACGATCGGCTGATATTAAATGAAAATAAAATAATTAGAACATGGCATTGCAATTATCATCTGGAATGAAATAAAATCTTGAAAAGTAGGTAAACATTGACATCCGATTTATTTAGAGCCACGATGCTCTGAGTGACCAGTGACTCATTTTCCATTCTCTCTCTCCACCCACGACAGGCAATGAATAATGAAAAATATACGCAGTTGCACTGAGATGTTGTTTCTTCTTCGAATGAATCATTAAAGTGGAAATTATGTTTTTTCTTTTTATCTCAGGCTTGAAAGTGTTCCATTACTCTGTCGTCTTATTTGCTTGTGTATGATTCTAGAGAGATCTAACCTTATGTGTAATAATTCGTTGGTGGTCAATAAAGAACATATCTTCACTTTTGGTTTTTATATTGTATATATTAAGAAAATGAGTAGATTTGTCATTTGTCACTGAGGAGATTGGGTATAGATTTTAATCCAATTAACATTATAACACAAGCACTCACAAACCATGTTAAAGAAATAAACCTAATCCTAAAGCTCATGAAAGCTCCTATATTAATTAACAAATCATACAAATGTTTGGCCTAGAACTTAAATTTTATCAAAACAAAACATACAAATGTTTGGCCCAATTCAAAGAATTTAGATTTTATCAAAACAAAACATACAAATGTTTTTCCCTGATTCAAAGAAATTAGATTTTATCAAAACATACAAACGTTTGGCCTAACTCAATTAACTTGGATTTTATATTGTTATGAAAACTTTTTTATTAATTAACAAAACATATAAATATTTAAACTAATTCAATAAACTTAAATTTTATAATGTTCTTTTAATGATTTTATAATTTTATTTAATTAAATAAATATAATTTACAGCTCTATGAGAAGATTAGAATATGGTCATCATAGATATACTTTATAACTAGAACATTAGAATATGACATTATCCAATAATAAAATAATTTTACTTTATTCTTCTAAAATTATTAGAAGAATAAAATAAAACCACATACTACCTTACAATTTAATTTCATACGGAAAGGAAAAGCCTTATTATTCTATTTCACTCCTCGCTCCAGTTAGCCAAGGAGATAACAAAACAAGTACATGCGTTGTAATGAACAAAGTCAATAATTGAAACAACTTTCCATATTTATAACAGCCAGTGGTGAGCCTCACTTTCCATCGTGCAATTATATAATTACATAATCTAGTGGTGAGCCTTGCTTCACAGTGCCTTGTGTTCAAATTATAGAATTTGGAGGGCACAGCTGGCCTAGCCTTCTGCCTACCATGTGTTTGGTCACGGTACACCCTTTTTATTAAAAGCACCTTAAAATTAAACAACCTACTTCAATTAAGTTGACTATTCTTTTTTTAAGAAGAATAGGTTTTTTTAATAATTAGAACACTAAATAGCTATCATCAAGTTTATCATACATTCTAAAGATATTGACCAAATTATTACACTTTTTTAATATATATTTACTTAATATATAAGTTAACTTTAGTTTCATTTAAGTGTTTCACAATGGACCTTTGTGGCATGTAAGGGATACTTTACCATGTGTAGACAAAACTTAAAATAATCTTTTGGTGGTGTGTAAGTTGGCATACTAGGATTTGGATCGTTAAAGTGTTAGTTTATGTTTAAGAAACATAAGTTTTAAGCCAATTAAAAGTAGTTTTAAGTTAACTTCAAATCTTAAAAAGTGGTTTCAACTTACATAGTATCCATAAGAAAGTAAAATTTCCTTATTTGCATTGCTTAATTTTCTACAATAATGGGGTCATGTGCTTTCAAGTAGCTTCTAACCTCAGTCCCATGTATGAGACCAAAGATTATCGTGGATTATAGTTTAACCTCATGTCGAGGAAAAAAAAACACACACACACATGGGTGAAAATGTGAAGCTGAGTTACACTTTTTTCCATTTTTTAAGAAAAAAATTTCATTTTTTTCAGTTCTTCAACTTTCTGCAAATTATAACAATTTTTCTGTGTAGAATTTCATTTTGCGATAAAAATAAAAGTTGTGAGAAATTTTGTTAGCTTTCTATTACTTATTTTTTGAAATTTTTTTATGCAGATTTGATATGTCAACTTAGCGTTTCTTTGAGTGTGTGTTTCTTAACAACCAAAGGATTCATAAAAATTCATGTTATGACGCAATGTTGTATTCATTGAAAATTTGTGTTTTTGAAAAAGCAAAATGTGTTACAACAATCTAGACAGAGTCTACTTTATTTTCGTCATATTTACAAAGCCAATGGATGCATATCATAATTACTAGAATTTTTTGAACTGGTCCAATACGAAAAACTGCGTATTTTGGATATGTTTCGCGTCACAAGAAATTTCTTAACATATAAGTCATAAACTAAAAATCTAAAAGCTACCCATTAGAGACGACAGACCAATGTAATGCCCCATAATTTTTTCAATTTTTTTTACAATGTATTTTGGGAGATACAAAATTTTGATTTCACTGAATCACAATGACCCTGAGAAATTGTTTGCACCCATTTTATTAGAAAAATAATTAAAATTAATAAACGTTTATGAAATTCCATAAAAGTTATATTTCCTGAAAGTAGATTCAATTCTGAAAATGCTTGTCTTGGTTCCGACAATTAATTAACAACCTTTCATGGAGTTTAATCAGTCCAAAGTTGCAGAACCGTATTCAGAGCCTGGTTTTTGCGTAATTGGTGACGCGTTAGTTCGGCCGAACTTTAATCTAAGTTCAGTCGAACTATGTTTTCCGCCAGAAGCCCGTTAAATCTAACATCTTAATAATTCGGCCGAACTTTTGATCAAAAGTTCGGCCAAACTATTGTATAACTTTCCGTCGGCCGGAAAGTTTTGCGGAGCCCCCTACTAAAACACATTTTCGCGGCAATATAAATTGCCGCGAAATGATTCACAATTTTCGCACATTTCGCACACTTCTTCTCATTTTACAAAGATCTTGGTTTGGGTTCAAAAAATTTTCTTCAAAGTTTGGGTTTAAGAGCATTTCTTGGAAGCAAATTGATTTTACAAAGAATTATTTGGGGTTTAAAGAACTTTTTTGGAAGATATTTCTTAGAGGCGGCGTGATTTTGGCAAAAATTGTAAAAAAATTCTTGGACGTATATTCAAAAGACATTTCTTGGAGGTATGTACATGTTTTGAATTGAAGTAAATCTTTTGAGTTATAAGACATTTTTCTCTCGAATTTTTTGAAGTATGTGTTTTGGATTGAAGTTTGTATTTTTTGCAAAAAATTTACACTGAATTTTTTTTAAATTAAATCTTTTGTGATATTTTTTGTAATTGAGTTATTGTCTAAGTTTTTGAAGGAAATTTTTTGAACTTCATACCCTATTATCATGGGAAATCGAAGAACTTGTGCGAGAAAATATGATCGAAAAAGAGACCCTGAGGCACGTAAAGAAGAGACGAGACAATATCGAAAAAGAAAGTTAGAAGCCCTCTCAAATATTGAAGAGGAAAATCAACCTCAAGCAGAAATTGAAGCAGGTATGTAAATGTAAATATTATGATCTATTGATATATTTAAAATTTTCCTAATGTAAAATGTGAAGCTTAATTTTTATTTGATGAACTAGTTTGAAAAATATTTTGTTTAATATAAACAGACAAAGATATTCCTCAAAATATTGAAGAAGAAAATCAACCTCAAGCAGAAATTGAAGCAGGTATGTAAATGTAAATATTATGATCTATTGATATATTTAAAATTTTCCTAATGTAAAATGTGAATCTTAATTTTTATTTGATGAACTAATTTGAAAAATATTTTTGTTTAATGTAAACAGACAGAGATATTCCTCAAAATATTGAAGAAGAAAATCAACCTCAAGCAGAAATTGAAGCAGGTATGTAAATGTAAATATTATGATCTATTGATATATTTAAAATTTTCCTAATATTTATTGATATATTTATTAATTTAGTTATTTATTGAATATGTACTATTTTTTCGAATATGTATAGATGAAATCACTATCGATAATGAGATGTTAGAAAATGTTGACACTCACACATATGGAGATAAAAAACCTGACCATGTTATACGATATCGTGTTCACTCCATTTTTGAAAAGTGTTTCTTAAATGAGCGGGTGACAGTTCAAGCTCAAATGTTGAAACGTCTCCTACCATTAAGGAAATTAAAAGAAGCTACGACACTATTGGGTATTCGAAAATCAACCAAAGATAATAAAAAAAATGAAGGAAGATGTGATAAAAAATATGAGTAGTGCTATAAAGTCAATTAAGAGATCTAGAGAGAAAGATGTTTCAATTGTACGTAGAGGAATACAGATGGCAATGGTTTCATCAAGTACTCAAGAGAATCGTTTGGTAACATCTATGGCACAAGCACTAGGAACCTCTCGAAAAACTTTGCACAAACATCAGAAATTTCGGCTGCACATAGATATAAATGATGAACTCGCTTGTTGGAGAGCTATTTGTAGACAACCATACAAAGATAGACTTTGAGAAAATGTTAAAAAAATAATATATGAATATTGGAAGAATAATTTGCGTGTTTCGCCAACTGCAAGGCATGTGATGCAAAGAAGAATAGCACGAAATCAGTACGAAGAACATGAAAAATATTTCTTGGAAACCACTCAGATAGAGTTATTCAACAAGTTTAAAGAAGAGAATCGTCAAATTCATGTTTCACTTAGTGCTTTTGTTCAACAAAAACCATGGTATGTAAAACCTATCACCATACGCGACACTTGTTGTTGCCATTATCATGTGGAATTTGAGTTATATTATGACACATTCCTTGATTTCGGTAGAACATTATGGAAAGATTCACCTCCTCCTTCCACTATCCGTGATTTCATATCTCAAATTATATGTGAAAGAGAAAGCGATGAACTCTTTTACAAAAAGAAATGTGTTGGTGGTAAAAAATGCGATGATTGTGGAAATTTGACTAAATTTCAAAACAAATATCGTATTGATATAAATGATCAATCATTGTCCAACATGAAAGTGAAATGGAAGAGATATGAATATATCGATACATCGATTCAAGGTGCAAATAGTGCTAAAAGAATTGAATTACAAGAAGATGAAATTTTTCTGATAGACTTTTTGAGAAAGTTTGAGGCAGAAATTTACAAATACACCAAGCATTCCCATAGAGCTTGATGACAAGACTTGCAATTCAAAAAATCTCGTGAAGTTTTTCCACCAAGGACCATTTTGTCAGTGATTGATTTTTGCAAAAAACTACACATTTGTTCCACAAAAAGAAATTCAGAGTGAATACTATCATTCTGACCAAGTCTCCATGCTCATCCATATTCTATATAGACATGCTGAGCAAAATGTCGATCATATAGAAAGCACGAGTGAAAATCGACATATCATCAAAGAATATCACTTTTATATCAGTGACGATCGTACACATGATACATGTTTTGCACAACATTGTTTTGGAAAAATTTATGATTCATTGAAAAAACGTGGAATAACATTCAATGAACATTGGATATGGTCAGACGGATGCGCAGGTCAATTCAAATCTGCACGATCATTCTTTTGGTTGTGTTTTCTTCATAAGAAAACCTGCATTAAACATTGTTGGAATTTCTTTGAGACTAGCCATGGAAAAGGAGAATATGACGGTGCAGGAGCATGCATAAAACGAGCACTTCGAAGATATCAAATGAACCACTCTGCAAGGCGACTTGTGAACGCTGAAGAAGTTGTTCAATGGTGCATCGCTGCTCTAAGCCATGAGAGAAACCCATCAAGAGAAGTGTGAAGTTACATTCAATTTAATTTATATTGGAAATCTAATTTTAAACATTGTACATTTATCATGCAATGTTTATCTTTGATTGTAGTTTGATATCATATTTACAAATTCTTCTTTGAATTTTCCATATATAGGTTTTTTTGGCATATTGGGGTCGAAGATGTAGATAGATCGATTGGAAATGACGTTGAAACAATAAAAGGGACTCGAAAATTGCATTCAATTCAAACAAAGTCGTCCAGAAATGTGTTTACATTGGATAAAAGAAAATATTCTTGTTTTTGTGATGTTTGCATAGACAACACAAAATCCAATGACGTTTGTGAAAACAAAATGTATGTGAACGATTGGAAAAATATAGAGCTAAATACAAAGGGCAAAATGTCTGTTGCAATGTTTGAAGAAATGCAATCAGAGGAAACTACAATATCATCCGATGGTGATCGAGTTTCTGATCTTGTTTAGAAGGTAGCATTTGAATTACTTTCTAATGATTTAAAGATCTAGAAATAAATTTAAATATGGATAATTTTGTTAACTTTATTTTATTGTGCAGGAGATGTTTTTGCTGTAATTGCACCTATTGACCACGATGAAATTGTGAAGTATTATTTGATGCGTTGCACTGAATGAAAAATGAAATTATTACAAAACTATAATGATCACGGATTTAAATATGACAGAGGGTCTATTATACTGAAAGGTTATTTTTTCAGACAAACTCATCAAAGTTGAGACTTTGTTTACTTTGAAGACTATGAACCTGATTCCAAAAGTTGTCAATATATTCATTTGGTGTGTGCAGCGCGCATAAAGTTGATAGAAGTTCAATCAAAAAAAAAATCAAAAATTAAGAAATGGAAAATGTCAAAATCCGATCATGAACAGATTATTGAAGATGGAATTCCATTAGAATTTTTTTGAGTGAATTGTCCAACAATTTATTCTTTTTGGATTAAATATGTTTTAGAACTTCCAGTACTTAGCTAAAAATTGAGCTGCTTATGTTATTTGTGCAAGTATTTGCACACATGTACAAATTGTTTTGGTACAAGCACGTGCTCTAGCATCAACTGAAAGTAGCTTTTCTATACATGTGCATTAATGAAAAATGTTATATGTATTGGATATATATATATATATATATATATATATATATATATATATATATATGTTCTAGAATGAAATTAATTGTTCTAGTTTTACAATGTGCATTGATGAAAAATTATTTACGTACTCAATATATAAATGTTCTAGAATGCAATTAACTGGAACTAGTTTTTCTATGTGCATTGATGAAAAACTAGTTGGATTTTCTGGTAAAAATTATGGACACTTGATGTAAATAAATCATCTGCAGTATAGTTTTGTACGAAAATTCCTTTCATACAAGAGACTCGGAGCGCTGCTCCGACTTTTGGTGGGATTTGACCCACATCTCTAATCCTGATTGAAAATCTTGTACAAAATTTGCTTGTCCAATGGTCGAATATGTTCAATGTGCATTGATGAAAAATGTTACTTGTATTGGATAGATATGTTCTAGAATGCACGATTAATTGTTCCAAGTAGTTTTTCTATGTGCATTGATGAAAAACTAGTCGGATTTTTTGGTAAAAACTTTCAACAATGTAAATAAATCGACAAGACTACCTATTTGAGTGCATTAACAAAATTGACCCAAATTCAACAAACATATATATATATATATATATATATATATATATATATATATATATATATGTACTAGACTTCTATTTCCAATCAAAATTAAAGAGATAATTTGTACATATATATATTTCTTTAAACTCTATTTTCAATTAGAGCTCAATTGATACATGGTTAGTTGCATTGAAAAGCCATGTTCTTCCTATTGGAAATATTTTCATTCAAACAAAACTACATGGAGAGATCAAAAGCAATCTTAAAATTCCAAATGTACTTCAACCATCCAAAAGGGACTTGTGCAACATTACTTGACATGCCATGCCAATTATAGTGAACAACTTTCCAATAGAAACATTTAACATTATATATGGTCACATGTGCCAAATGTAGATTGAAACCATCCAAAACTTTAAAATTTTAAAAAATTAAAGGGTCTATTATATATATATGTTTTAGAATGAAATTAATTGTTCTAGTTTTACTATGTGCATTGATGAAAAATTATTTACGTACTCAATATATATGTTCTAGAATGCAATTAACTGGAACTAGTTTTACTATGTGCATTAATGAAAAACTCGCTGGATTTTCTGGTAAAAAGTATGGACACAATGTAAATAAATCATCTGCAGTATAGTTTTTTATGAAAATTCCTTTCAGATAAGAGACTCGAAGCACTTCTCCGACTTTTGGTGGGATTTGACCCACGTCTCTAATCCCGATTGAAAATCTAGTACAAAATCTTCTTGTCCAATGGTCGGATATGTTCAATGTGCATTGATGAAAAATGTTACTTGTCTTGGATAGATATGTTCTAGAATGCACAATTAATTGTTCCAAGTAGTTTTTCTATGTGCATTGATGAAAAACTTGTTGGATTTTTTGGTAAAAAGTTTCAACAATGTAAATATATCGACAAGGCTACCTATTTTAGTGCATTAACGACATTGACCCAAATTCAACAAACATATATATGTACTAGACTTATATTTCCAATCAAAATTAAAGGGATAATTTGTACATATATCTACTTCTTTAAACTCTTTTTTCAATTAGAGCTCAATTGATACATGGTTAGTTGCATTGAAAAGCCATATTCTTCCTATTGGAAACATTTTCGTTCAAACAAAACTACATGGAGAGATCAAAAGCAATCTTAAAATTCCAAATGTACTTCAACCATCCAAAAGGAACTTGTGCAACATTACTTTACATGCCATGCCAATTATAGTGAACAACTTTCCAATAGAAACATTTAACATTATATATGGTCACATGTGCCAAATGTAGATTGAAACCATCCAAAACTTTAAAATTTTAAAAACTTAAAGGGTCTATTATATATATGTGTGTGTGTGTGTGTGTGTGTGTGTGTGTGTGTGTGTTGTAGAATGAAATTAATTGTTCTAGTTTTACTATGTGCATTGATGAAAAATTATTTACGTACTCAATATATATGTTCTAGAATGCAATTAACTGGAACTAGTTTTTCTATGTGCATTAATAAAAAACTAGCTGGATTTTCTGGTAAAAAGTATGGACACAATGTAAATAAATCATCTGCAGTATAGTTTTGTACGAAAATTCCTTTCAGATAAGAGACTCGAAGCACTTCTCCGACTTTTGGTGGGATTTGACCCACATCTCTAATCCTGATTGAAAATCTAGTACAAAATCTGCTTGTCCAATGGTCGGATATGTTCAATGTGCATTGATGAAAAATGCTACTTGTCTTGGATAGATATGTTCTAGAATGCACAATTAATTGTTCCAAGTAGTTTTTCTATGTGCATTGATGAAAAACTAGTTGGATTTTTTGGTAAAAAGTTTCAACAATGTAAATAAATCGACAAGGCTACCTATTTTAGTGCATTAACGACATTGACCCAAATTCAACAAACATATATATGTACTAGAGACTTATATTTCCAATCAAAATTAAAGGGATAATTTGTACATATATCTACTTCTTTAAACTCTATTTTCAATTAGAGCTCAATTGATAGAAGGTTAGTTGCATTGAAAAACTATGTTCTTCCTATTGGAAATTTTTTCATTCAAACAAAACTACATGGAGAGATCAAAAGCAATCTTAAAATTCCAAATGTACTTCAACCATCCAAAAGGGATTTGTGCAACATTACTTGACATGTCATGCCAATTATAGTGAACAACTATCCAATAGAAACATTTAACATTATATACCACATGTGCCAAATGTAGATTGAAACCATCCAAAACTTTAAAATTTTAAAAATTTTTGATAATATATCGTGCAACATTAAAACATTAAACATCACATGTGAAATGTAGATTGAAACCATTCAAAACTTGAGTTTAAAAAACTTTAAATTATATATAGATCGTTACTTCACATGCCATGCCAATTATAGTTCAACTATATCCAATAGAAACATTTAACATTATATACCACATGTGCAAATGTAGATTGAAACCATCCAAAACTTTAAGTTGTAGATTGAAACCATCCAAAACTTTAAGTTTTAAAAACCTTTTGATTATATATTGTGCAACATTAAAACATTAAACATTTAAAGTTCATTAAATATCACATGCAAAATGTAGATTGAAACCATCCAAAACTTGAGTTTAAAAAACTTCACATGCCATGCCAATTATAATTCAACTATCCAACAAAAACATTTAACATTAAATATCACATGCCAAATGTAGATTGAAACCATCCAAAACTTTTAACTTTTAATTTAATAAAATATGTCCAAAAATTGTAAATCTCACAAATATCAAACTGTATCAAGTTTAACAAATTTTAAAACCATCTAAATTTTAAAATCAAATCTACTGTAAATCATGTCCATCAAATGGAGACGGATCTAGCGTCTTCCCTACTAGGGTCTCAGTCCGCACCCTATCCTATGAATGGGAAACCTACGTACACAATGCACATGTACTTGAACATTAAAATTTGATGTTTTAAAAATGAATGAGAATATATATATCTAGAACTTCATGTAAAAAACAAAATATAACAAAAAAATCATGCAATACCTCGTAAGGTTCCCTCTCCATTTGATGAACAGGTTCTGCCATAGGAACATCTGCAGTGGTAAACTGTACAATATACATGTACAGTTAAATATATATATATATATATATATATATATATATATATATATATATATATATTAAAAACTTTCAAATGAAAATTCACGTGTACATATATAAACTTATTTTCAATAATATTAAAAAAAGGAACTAAAGACAACTTGTTCAAATGTTGTGGATGTTCCTATCTCCGTCGCTAGAGTCCCCGGATTAAAAAAATATTCTATAGGAACCTAAATTCAAAAAATTTTAAATAACTCAAAATATAGATCTCTCTCTCTCTCTCTCTCTATATATATATATATATCTCAATTTTTAATGGAACTTTTTGAGGTAGAATATATATATATATATATATATATATATATATTAAACATAAATTTTAAACTTGTGAAAAATTGTCCATACTTGTGGCTCATCTCCCAAGGAAGTAGAAGGTACATCTCCCAAGGAAGAAGAAGGTACCACCATCCCAAAAACATCAGACGGAATCGGTACCTGTTAAAACATTTTATCAAATTATATATATACATACATGTACATGTGTGGCAACAATTATTTATTTTAGAGTCACTTAAAAAACACTAACATACATGTGCCAACATATCATGATGGTCAGACCCATCTGCATCATTTGAGCCAGAGGTCCCGAACGTAATATTAACATTTTCATCACGCATCATGCCTGAGAACTACAAATGGTGTTTTAACATATAATCATACATTTTTGTTAGATTAATGTACACATACAAATAAATGTATGCATGTACATACACATGTATTTATTACAAATTGTACACATGTATATGTAAAAATAATTTCAAACCCTAAGGTCACTAACACATACCGTTCCGGTGCCCTCTTCCTCATGAAAAATTAGCTCTTGCAAACCATTGCGACAATTTATTGCATATGTTCGGAGATCTTCAACATTCATGTTGTAAATCTCCTCATCTGTACAATAAAAAAAATTGGCACGTGCATTTTCACGTGCTCTTTGTCGATTTAAACAAAGATCGACTCCACTCAATCCGCTATGAACATTGTCGATCATAACATCCCTTGCTTCTCGACTTATTTGAGAAGTCGCATCCATCTCTGATCGCAGAGTTTCGACTCGAAATGGTCAACTCACCAATGGCGGCTCAGGGCGAGGCAACTCCACATCTCGCTTAGCGCCCTTACAGTCATATAATCGACCTTTCCCCGGACCAAAAAATTCTGAAGGAAGGTCATTGTAGTTGGGTTTCATACCCAAAAAAAATTCTGCATAAAACATCTGTGAAAAATAAACAGGAACCTCATCATTCCATGGAAGCCTTCCAAAGGCCGCAAGATGTCGATCATACAAATAACGAGCTATGTCTGGGTGCTTGAAATACTGCACCTTCAACATTTTTCTTTTTGGCCCTTCCTTATAATTAAACATTGACTTGGCCACTTCTCTTGTAACTTTTTGTTTAATTTCCTCCCATTTATCGGGACCCATCACTGTTTATTTTCTCTTTCTCATCAGTTCTACAAATGAATCAGTCGTTGGCCCAAGATTTTTGTACACATTTACCATTTCACCCAATGAATGTGTAACTATTTCAAGGCTTTGTCGACTCTTAGCAGGTAGAGACAAAGCCACAAGATCTCTTTGCAATTTTGCATGAAGGCTTTCACACCATTGTAAGGTGCATTCCAACATGTTAGTTTCCCATGGTATATCAGTAATCTCGGCCGGATAAGTTGTGCTGGGTTGACAGCCTTCTTCTTAAATGTAGCGAGCTGCCCTGCGTCTATTTTGACCACTAGCTCGAACATTTTCGGCCTCTGCATCAACATATATAAAATTTTGTATATTAGAAAAAACACGTCTAAAATAAGTTGTACAAATTTAATGAAAAAATATTGAAATTGATGGCAACCTTGATGTTGTTGGTTAACATCTTCTCCAACATGACCCTACTAAGAACCAGACCCAAAATGACGCTGCTGAGAACCAGACCCACAATGACCCTGTTGAGAACCAGCAGCCATTGATTAGCCTTCGGGGGAATAAATATCACCCCCTTCCCACAACCTTCTACCACTCATACCTCGACCAGTTGAACCTTGGCCACGCTCCACGGATGGAGTAGAAACCCTTCTCCTCTTACCTCCTAAGAATTAAAATATGAAACTTATTAACAACTAATTTAACTCACAAAGTTAATAAAAAATCAATTCCATATGTACACACATGTATGGAGATTTAAGATTATATTTAAATACCGTGAACATCCCCCAATCCCTAAACCTCCATATGGGATTCAGATGATCTTCGTTGTTCATCCTCCATGATATATATCTATTGGTCAACATTTACACAAAATAGATTTCAAAAAATCAATTTGTAATTTAGTGTACACAAATTATGTAGAACACAACTTTCAAAGCAATAATTGATCATGTGTGAAACTAAATTTAATCGAAAAAGAAATTATAAAAATGATAAGTTCACCAAATTGCGCTTTACATGGTGGAAGCACACTTGGTATAAAATTTACCACTTATACACTTTAGTTTGTGGGAGAAATGACACATGTACATAGTTTACCTTAAAGTTGTCGTGTTTTATGGATATTAAAATGAAGAACTTCTATTTAGATCCATTCCAGAGATTGACTGTAGGGACATTTACTAGATATGTCACCTTTCATAAAAGATGAGATCCAAAGGCTACCTGGCCCTTTACAGACTCTGCCTATAGAACTTGTAGAAGTAAACACTAGAGGCATTAACAATATCAAAGAACGTTTTCATGCTCAGACATGGCAATGTGTCTCTTTCCCTACGCAAAAAAATAGTTCAAGGTAGTTAATCTTCATAGAAATGTCATCAAGCAGGTCAATGTGATCATCCCCAACTTACTTTTCATGAAATTAGGCTTGGAATCCTCTACAACCTAGTGGAAGGAGTTGAATGGGAACTAGGTCAAGGCCTTTACAAAATACATGCTAGTGAATAACACTTACTAGATTATGCCAACAAATAAAGTGGCAGAAATGTTTTCTCCTCGAGGTTGTCCAATTGGGTGTGTAATACCAACTTCACCATCTTATTTCCAAGTGAAATGAGAATTTTCACATTTTGAATGCCATTACCATGTAATTTGGTAGTCTGCTAGCTAGACCTATCACAAATAAGGTTGTCATACCAAACTATTTCTCTTGCTCAACTCAGTGACCATGACTCTCTTCTCACACTCCTTACCCTATAAGATCTTCAATTGTACATGTCACTCAAAGTTGGGGGTTCTAGGTCTACACCTATTAGGTAAAGTTACATATTTTATGTCATTGTGGTCCTTAAATTTGGAGGTGTTCCACCTGAAAAAGTAGGCATTAAATATGGATGAAAAGGATTTGTTTTAACTTTGATAGAATTTCCTCATGGAATTACTGAATTTCTCGGCGACATCATGCTAGCTTTGCTTAGAGAAGGTTTTGGAGGAGAAATTGAATTCTTTGGACTTATTTTTTGCATTGAAGTTTGAAATAGTAGTTTTGATGACTCCATTGATGACCTTGCTGAGGAATTTGATGCACACAATATTGACTTTGAAGATGGTTTAGAAGATGTTGAAGAAGTTGTAGATTTTGGTGTTTTCACTGAATGTTTCTTTGTTGTTGGACTTGATCAAGACATGTAATTTAACTTTACAAGCAGATTGAAGACCTTTAAGAGGTTTTAGATTTTGTTGTTCTCACTGAAGGTTTTTGTCTATTTTTGTTTCTTAAACCATCATTTCCATAGGACATATTTGGTGAATAGATTCTTGACCTTGATGAGAGGATATGATACCTTGAAGAGGCTACATCTTTTGGTGACGTCACTAATTGTTTTTCTATTATTATGTTTGTTAAACATCTCGCTTAGGGCGAGGCAACTCCACATATATTGTACAATTTATGGGACAGAAATCAATATGTAGAAATATTCACTTGGTTTTTATAATTGGATAGAAGAATGACTTAAAATGACCTTGTATGTCTTCTCATTTTAGAGCTCAAATTTTTAGGAAGGATTTAAGTATCCACCTTTCAAGAATCACTAGAAGAGGTTGATAAAGAATATAGGAAGACAAAAAACTAACCATTTGAGTACAAGGCATAGTTGAGCCAAATGTTGTTGAGGAAGGGCCTAATTATCTGGGTCTTGGTTATGGAAAACTTGATGGAGAATGCTCCAAAGCCAAGGAAGCACATGAAGTTGTTCCAAGAAGGAATTTTATTTCGTGTTCAATACCTCAAGCTTGTGAATTTTGTGTTCATGATGAATGGAAAAGTTTGACACCCACTTTGCAAGAAGATGTTAATAAACATGCAGCGAATGAGAATGTAAAAGAAGAGGATGTTGAAAGCTATATCTAGTCATTGAATTCATTGCTAGTATTCAGAGGAGAGCCACTACCTCATCAAATTCACCTCCTCAAGAAGGCGACAACGGTGAATGTTCAAGGTATAAATTTGCCTTTAATCAAATTGCTTTTGATTATGATAAACATGGTAAATATTCACATAATATATAGAAAAGAACTTGCACATGTTCCTTTTGTGGTTTGAATAACCATAATGTTTATAGATGTTGGAAGAAGATATCCATGCACATTGAAACTTTCTAAATAAATGAGGCAAAAAATCAAAGGCCCATTGGACAAGGAAAATGATGTTGAAAATAAGATGCAATTGTTTATTACTCATTGCCATAAGAAAGGTCACCTTGTAGACAAGTGGTGGACTTTATATCCAACAAGTCATCCACAACATTTGAAGAAGGTGGAAAGAGATAACAACAAGAATGGAAAAGAGGATTCCATAATCGATGAGGGTCGGGATGATTCACATGATGATGAAGTGCAACTAAAACAAGCGCCATTGAAATGGTTTGCTAACATATGGTTAGATTTCTTATCTAATTAAGGCCTTGAATGTATTTTGTTGTTTCATGAATTTCTTTGAAAATTCAAAGTATGGTGCATGTTGCATGAAGCAAGATGTTGAAAGTAGAGTTATGTTGACACACTTAAATGCAACAAATATGGAAATTTTTACATGAGCTATTATTTGACTTGAGAGTCAGTTGTTTGAAGAGGCATGTTTTGTCGACTTGTGTTTCGTTGATGGTTTTGTACACCAATATCTAAGAGTACATGGAGATATTCACATGATGTGAATTTTTTTTCTTTGAAGGAGAAAAATGATATGTCAGCGAGCTATGTTTCTTGCATGATGTGTTTTTTAGTTTTATGGTTTTGTTTGTGACAAGATGTCACAAGATTTTGGGAAGGTCCACTCTTGAGCGAGAGCTTCATGATTACAACCTAATCATGAGAATAAAATGGGAGTGCAGTCTTATTTTGAAAACAAATAGGATTATAAGCTACCTAGGACTCAAACCATTATTTTTAAATTTGAAATATCATGGTGTGTTGTTTCAATGCCTGAATCCACAACCCTAACATAAATTGTTATATTCTTTTTTAGCAGGATTTAGTTGGTTATATTAAAAGTCAGTTGAATTTAAAATTCTTGGCTTAGTGGCATGAACCAAACATATTGTACGTGTATTAAATGAGGAATTTCGCTCTCCCAATCATTTCTAAATCACCCATATCACCAAGAAAACATGTTTTAAAAGAACATACTTTGGTATGGGAAAGACCTTAGGTTTCAAATGTTATAAGAAGGTTTTTGATATGGTTGAGAGAATGTGGAAAATAGAATCCATAAACAAATTATTTTTCAAAACGTATTACTTTCAAAGTATCAACAAGGAACATGTACAAGGGTGTTCAATGAATTAACGCTATTTATTTAAATTCCATGATGTACATATCTTACTCATAATTTTAACAAATTATTAAATAATGATCTAGATTGGATAATTATATTATTTTTCATATATTTTGATGCTTATAGAGTGAAAAAATTGAAAGAATCAACTTGTAGGGTCATTTTAATGGTGGGTGGAGAATTGGGGTCTAAAACCTTTTGGAGTCATTTTGAGGCATTAAATGACATTTCTGGGGGTCAAACGATTATCCCTTGTGCCGAAATCTTGACCATTATTCTACACTTAAAGGCATATCCAATGGTGCAAGAAAAACATCAAACGAAGTTCATTCAAAATTTATGCCTTTAGTAAGTTGACCTATCATGTTGACCACCATGGTACGAGAGAATGACATTTTAGCCCCATTACTCATGCACGGCAAGCTAGCTACATGTGAAATTTTAACAAGACTCTAAAAGGTCTAAAATCACAAACCTCGTTAATGGTTGACAGAGTCAAATCTTACACCTAGTTGGCTATCACGCTATGTTAAATACTTGGCCACTAGGAGGAATAAGAGTTCCATTTTGTGTTATTGTATTTTGTTCCATAGTTGAAAATACAACTAGGAGTGTGAATTTAGAGAGAAAAATGTATGAAGTTAAGTTTTTATAGCAACCTTACACGCTAAAAGTCTTATCTAACTCTAGAGAGATTACCTCTTTCTTTGTACTCACATATTTTCCATACTAGAAAAGAGAGAGTAGAGCATGTTTACATTTTAGTGTTGTTTTTTTCCCATAAGGATTTCCTAGGGAAATAGGAGTCTAGAGCATCATTACTTTTTAGGGTTGCTTGTCTCCCATATAAGGATTTCCTAGGAAAATAATTGTGTTGATTGTCTAGAGATATTTATGTGTGTGTTTCATTATGTTCTCTATTTCTTACGTTGTGTTTCATTATGTTTTTATATTTCTTATATTTCCTATTGCCACGGTGTACATTTATATCTAAAGAGTCCAAAACCTCATTCAAGACCATATGTTTTGTTGATGTAGTTTGATTGGTTATATTGCATTGATTTTGCAGTTGTTGCTGTGGGCCTCACCATCTAGTGATTTTAGGTAAAAAATTATTTACATGGAATTTTGAAGTATTCTAGAATGTTTATTATTTATCACTACTAGCCTTGGTGATTTAGTTGTTTTTTTTTATGCTGCTTGGTTACCCATATTTAATAGTTGTTCATGTTTAATTCATTTTTAAGGCTTTTTATTGGCCTATGAGGATGTATTTTTCTCAAATCCCTAATGGCTAAAAGAATGCAATTTATCTATGAAAAAGAGAGGTCATATGGAAAACAAATTGTTTGCAAGTGTTCTTTTGAACCCATAGAACTTGCAACCCCAATATGGATACAATACTAAGTAATACATAGCCTCCTCATCTAACTTAGCCAAGGATTTGCAATACTATATTTGAGTTGGCTAGCTCCATTTCAAGATATCATAATGTTAGATTATTATTTCTATAGATTTTGATTATGGTAGTAAAATGTTACAAAAAACTGGAAACTACAAATAATATTATTCAAGATATATGTAAAAAGGACATGGTAGAGAAAATAAAACAATATTAAACTTTTCATAAATAGTTTAGATATAAATACATTTTCTATTTTTTATTGTAAATTCCAAGGCTTAAAGCAATAATTTTTCTAATAAATTTTTTTTAATTAATAAATAAAAAAGAAGCATTTTCAATCAAAATCACATCCAACATATAATAAAAATAATAAAAACAATTTAAAACTTCATACACTATGACATTACTATGGCAAAGAACATAAAAATATATGTAAGCAAAAAATCCTTTTATATAATAATGGAGAGCTTCAAATATACAAGAAAAAAAAATCTTTCAGCCTCCTTGTATCCCAGAGAAAGAGTTGCTCAAACAATCATATTTTAAACAATTAAAACTTGAGGAAATCATCTATTTTTGAATTTCAATTAAATATAAAAAATTAGTCAAATATTTCAAATCTGTTTTTTGGCTAGTTGCAGAGTGTAGGTCAATTCTAGCTAGAGAGAGACTCCAAGAAGGGGTTTCAAGACAAAGCAGGTTTCCAACATTCCAGTCAATAAGGGAGGCAAATATTTCCAACAAAAGAGGCAAGAACAAGTTTTCTAGTGGTAGTGCTATGCAACCCAATTAGTCAGTGCATGTTGCAGGCAAGAGTGCGAGTAGCTGGTAGTCTCCAAAGAGAGTTTCTAGAGGTAGAACGAGTTTCCCAAAAGCAGTACTACGCATTTTATTAGGTAGGACTGCATCTAGCATGGAGAAAATCATCTGTTTTTGAATTTCAATCATATAAAAAATTAGTCAAATATTTCAAATTTGTTTTTTGGTTAGTTGCAGAGTGTAGGTGCAGTTCTAGCTAGAGAGAGACTCCAATAAAGGGTTTCAAGACAGAGCAGGTTTCCAACATTCCAGTCAAGAAGGGAGGCAAATATTTCCAACAAAATAGGCAAGAAAAAGTTCCCTAGTGGTAGTGCTATGCAACCCAGTTAGTCAGTGCATGTTGCAGGCAAGAGTGCGAGTAGCTGGGAGTATCCAAAGAGAGTTTCTAGAGGTAGAACGAGTTTCCCTCCCTCTCAAACTAATCCCTCTCACATCTTCCTATTGAAGCAAGCCTTTAGCCCATTAAAAAGTTGGTTATGACTAGGCATTTTATGTATAAGAAGGAAGTTGAACCACATCGAAGCCAAGAGGTTCACAAAAATTGCTTTTAACTATAGCCAAAGCCCCCACCTTTGGCTCAAGAGGAGATGACATCAGGCAAAATTTTAGGGGCTAATATTAGTAGGTGGGCTAATTTTCCATGCTTTTTCCAAAAAAAGATTAGCCAATTTCATTTTTTTTCTAAAATGATTTGCCAAAATTTTATAGTAAACCATTATTTTACCTTAAAAATGGCCAAAAATATTATCTCAACTAATATAAAATCATTGGAAATCTAAATATTTCTACAAAAATATCACAATTTGCATATTAGGGACTAGTAAGATTACCAAGGTTTCTAAACTTTAAGATAAAGTAGCATCCTTGATGTTAGTTTTTGGCTAGATGATTAGGTATAAAGTAAGAAATCATTTTGCAGTATATTGATAATATTAAAAATAATATTAGTTCAATAATATTGGTCAGTTCCCAAAATAATGTGAGATGGAAGCATTTGATACATTTGCCACACTCAAAGAGTTGAAAATGAAAAACAATTTCTCTTATATTATCTATCATATACTCACATTTGATCTATGAAAACTCTTCGTGTTTTTTAAACATAAAAACAAAATAGTAAGAAATTCAGACTAATCTCTTACTTCTTAAAGTACAACAAATATTTTTTAATTTTTCGAAATAATAATTAAAAAAATATTTAATTTCAAAATAATTATTATTTTATTATTTATAAATAAAATTAGCAATAAAATATGTTTATAATGAACTGTTGTGAATGATAATATAAAAACTGTTAAATAATTTTAATTTTACTCCAATCATTATATAAATTAATATTATTCATTAAAAAAATACCTTTTAATATTTTAAATATATTGAAACCTCTACAATCAAAATTTCAAATAAGCATTTTTCTTCCTTCTTATACAACACTATGCCAACACCATGCTCACAAAATTCAAAGAAGACACAACTTCAAAATTTTACAGAGTTGAGATCTCAGATGCTACCACATCAAAGCGTTGTGGATCTCACAGAGTCATCTAGAAGCATTGTTACAAAGTGCTAGCATGATAATCGATGGAAAGGCTGAGAGGATGGAACAAATGTACACAAAACAAATTTCTATTCATAAAAGTTTTTCCATACATAATTACTGAGTTTCTGTTTTTTGGTCCTTTTATTTTCATATATATCTCACAATGATCCAACCATAAACACTTAATTTACTAAATATAAAAACAGGCAAACATACACTAAATTAGAATTTTCCAAATATAAATTGAACTCTAATTAACTCTGCATTGCATGCATACATATGAGGGCAATGGAGTAATTTACTATTTAATTATGATGAATAAAAGATGTTGTAATGGTTATTTAGAGAGTCATTGTTCTGCCCCACTAATTCATATCATAATGCTTTGCTTCCTTAACAACGCTCAAATGTATGCATTTTCTCAATTTTTTGTGTGTTTTATGTGAATCCTTTTGTGTGGGTAAAGATCTGATACTCTCCCCACTAAGGCCTTAACTGGAACATTTTCAGATTTGTTACACATTGTCAAAACCAGTAAAACGTTAATATCCAGGGCGGTCATGGAGGGAACTATATAAGTTCAGCAGTGAAGACAAATTAGGCGATAATTTGGGAAACAGTAGTTAGGTTTTTTTAGTGCAGAGGGCCTCTTGTCAGAGCAGGAAAACATTCACTTATTTGGTTTTTTTTGTCTTGTCATTTCATTTCTTGATAGGGTGCCTCCTGCTCAAATGTTTAAGAACGGATTACAAGAATATGCACAGAAGAAATCTTTGTCATTGCCTGTCTACCACATTGTGAATGATGGCTCTAACCATCTTCCACAATTTAAGTGCAATGTGACAATCAATGGAAAAAAATATGAATCCCCTCCTGGTTTCAGCCACAAGAAGGAAGCACAGAATGCTGCAGCTAAGGAAGTTGTAGCAGATTTGCAAAGGAAGCGATTTAAGTTTAAAGTAAGTCTCACTTCTACCGAGATGCTCAAGACCATTTTTAAAAGTTTTTTTTTAAATATTTGGCATCTATTTTTCCCATTATCTTTTTTAGGATTGTATCAGGTTTATTAACAATTTTAGTGATTTTTATTTCAAATATGGTGGATGTTAATAATTTTAGTGATTTTGTTTGAACATGGTAGAGTGTTCTGTAAACTTCCCTAATCTATTTGCTGAGCAAGAGATAAAACGGCCTAATTGTGTCCTTGTTGAGCTTGCTTCAATGCTGAACATGCTTCCTCCTACGTATCACTTTATGAACTCTGTCACAGCAACTGTGGAGATTAATGGGGCTTCCTACACTGGAACTCCAGCAGACAGTCAAAAGGAGGCTGCAAACAAAGTAGCATTTGTAGAAATTTGGGCAATTGAGCCCCATCACTGTGAGTTTTTGGGCAATGGAAAACAATCCAGTCAAGAGTTGTCTCAAAGAACGAAACTGCACAAACAGAAGAGGACAACTGGCACAGCTTGACACAAGCTTGATGTGTGACAAAAGAGTTTTGTTCATGTTTCGAAATTTTGATTTTTGTCTCACTTCATTTCTGTTTAAATGCACTGATTTTAGCCTATAGGGAGATTTAGTTATACCTATTGTGGCTCTATAAAAATTTTAACACACAGCACCAAAATTTTAATACACAACATAAAAATACATTTTAATACATTTTTCATACACAACACAAAATTTTAATACATTTTTTTAACTCGGAGCACAAAAAATTTTCAAGTGTAACATACCCGACGCAGCAGTCGACGAGCGTGGACTGCAGGAGCACCAGGGCAGACAGCAAGAGCACCAGGGTGGCCGGCAGGAGCAACAGAGCGAAAACAGTAACAAACAGTGAAAGCACGCGAAATGAAAACGGTAAACCACAAACATTCGCGGGCGATTTATTTATAGAAAATAGTTTGGCCGAACTATTTTAAAAGAAAAAGTTCGGCCGAACTTTTGTTGTCGGTTTTCCAATCTTCGGAAAAAATTATGTTTTCCCACGTCGTCAGTGTGCCATCAATCTAAACGGAAACACGAGTTCAGCCAAACTTTATAAGAAAGTTCGGCCGAACTATTGTTGAAAAAAAAATTCACACCCTGATTCTCACAAAAGTGTAACCGAGCTTCACGTTTCCACCCACATACTTTATTTTATTGATTTATTTTATTTTATTTTTATATGGAATATATATGCTCTTCCATCTAAAAGATTATATTTCTTAAGGAATCTAACATGACCATAACATATTTTGTTGAGATTCAACAAGAAAATTGCAGCACCCACGCCTAGTTGCATTAATCACCCAAACTAGGGTGGGGCCCACAGTGTTATTTTTGGGTGCATGTCTATTTTAGTTGTCCCTTAATTAAGATGGACAATAAACTGTAATATATTCTCAATGATAACTTGAAATAGTTAACTGAGAGTGATAAACTCAGTTAGCTAGTGGATTTCGAGTTAGAGGTAGTTGGTGAGGCATGCAGAGTAATTCTAGTTGTAACAGAGTTCGAATGCAGTGGTGCATTAGTTAATGTAGGTTGTAATCAGTTTAACTCAGCTAAGTGAGTTAAACTCAGTTGTGCTAGTTGTAACTGAAGATACACTAGTGAGAGATCAAGTGAATTAAAAATTAATTAATTCACAGTCAGTGATCTCACATGCAACTGAGGATTTACTATTATTAGTTGCATGCATGTCAAATCTAGTGGAGACCCAGTTGAGTTCTAGGTGAAAGGGAATTTGACTATCAGTTGTAGGATTATTGGGTTTCACACATGCAAACAAACACCCATTGGAGTGCCCATGATACTTGCGCAGTCAAGGAAGGCAAGAATTCCTATCTTTTAGGGATTGCATTCATCAAGGATTGTGCAAGCAAGGCAGGCTGTCTAGAGGCTGAGAATTGGCTATGTGTTGGTAATTTTTTGTTCATGACAGTGTGAGACAATTAGCTGAGTACTGGAGGGCTCTTGTGAGAATAGTTTTGTATGTAATTGTTTCATGATCCATGTTGAATATACAATAGAAGATAGTGGGGTTTTTAGCTATAAGCTTTCCCCAGGAAATTATCTATGTTGTGTGTGATTTGATTCTTCTTCATGTTCATGTGATTAACAATTGTGTTTTTAATTCCGCAAAATATTTGTAGAAGCAATTCAGTATTTAACTTTAGTACATTGTTAGATCGGGTGAATCCAAGATATACATGCATGTTGTATAATTTCTACATACTTCAGATAAGATATGGAGAGGAAGAGGGAGAGGAGAGAGGAACTAGAGCATATATTATATTCCAAAGTAGGGGAAAAACCTATAATAGTTAGAGTTACTAACCTAGCTTTGTTAATACACTCTCAAGAACTTGACTTGAACATATGTCATCACCTGTAGAAAAAACCTAACCATCTAAAATAATGTGTTGATGGCCTATAATGGGGCAAGATTCTTCTCCTACAAGATTCCTCTAAGTATTAGGCTATTAACCTATTTCCTTGTCCAAGAAAGAGAAGCCCTTAGTCAATTAAAAGTAGTTTTAGGTCACACTCTAAGATCGAGAGGTGATTTTTGCATAGATAGTTTTTATAAGAAATATCCCTTACAGTCATTTATGAGGCTACAATGGTTAGGTCATGTGCTTTCAAGTGGCATCTAGATTTAGTCTCATACATGAGACCATATACTATCATTCGTTACAATTTAACCTCATGCTTAGGAGGAAGTGTGTGTAAGTATATATATAGTTTATATGCTCTTGGGGAATCTAACATGACCATAACATGTCTCAATTAGGATGGTGGAGAGAAAGTTGGAGAGGAGGAACTTCTTGATTACTCAAAGGAACCTTTATAGGGACAACAAATCTTCTTGAATCCAAGGGTAAAGGGTACAAGTTTTGGCTTAGGCCTAGTGAATGAGATCAACTTTAGGGAACTATGAAAATGTGGGTAGTAGAGTGGCATTCATGGAAGTTGCAGTTTTGGATGGAGTGCTAAAAATTATTGTATTTCTATATTTCTATATGGATAGGATTCACCAGATGGAGGTGTCAACATGAAGGAAAATACCCTAGATTCTAATGTACCAGTTAATGAGATAGGCTATGCAAACTAGCTTACACCAATGGTGTTGAATGCATATGAGGATTTCTAGGGTGGAGGAACGTTTGATTAATATGTTTATGATAGTCTTCTTTCTTTTTCTCTGATGAGGACTCCTTTTTTTGGTTGTTGGTTTGTTGGTCAAGGGATTCAACTAGAAGACTTTAGTGGGGCAAGGTAGAACATACAACTAGTTGGACATAAGGGTTTCTAAGGTGAGGAAGGTCTGTAAACTCATTAAGAAGAGAAAGTTGAAGATATAGATGGTCATTTAGGAAGACTTGAGGGTCTAGAAGGCCATGGAGTATTGAAAAGATGACCATATTAGAAAGTTCCATGATTTTCATATTATGTAGAAATTTCTTTACAATTGGGTGTAGAAGGCATGGAACCCTATTTTAATGTGCATATTTCACCTCCTTACTAGAATATGGATAGGCCTCCTACTCATTCAAAGGATGATGATAATAAAATAGTAAAGGTCATATGGTATTAGGGCTTAGCGTATTTTTAATTAAAGTCTTGGACAACATGTTTCCATCCTAGTTATGAGGATTCCAATAGGATCCTATCCAGAGTGAAACCTCCTAGAATCCTAATGAAGACATGGTTAGAAAAGAATTAAAATAAATTGGTGATGCCCTAGGTAAAACCGTTAATATAAATGCCTTTTTCAAATCTAGTTTGGTCTAAATGGTAGCTCATGTATTGCAAGAAATAGTTGTTAACAAGGGTTTATTCGATTTAATGGAGATAATGGTGATGAACTTGACAAATGGTAAGTCAAAGGTGATTTTGCACTCACAAGAGAAAATGAATGAAATGGGTCTAGAATGGAATCTAGTTTGAGAAGGAAATAGTTGATGAAAAGAACTTAAAAATACTCCTTCTCGACTCTCTCATACTATTGAAGAAGGTGATCTACTTATAAGGGAAGTTATCAAAGGATTGGAAAATAAGGTCATTACATCTTTTGGTAAGTTAATTAAGGATAAACCTAGTATTATTCCTCTTATTGAAAATATAATTTTATATTTTGAAATAAGGATTCATTGCATTCTCCCTTAGTGAATCTAGTGACGAGGTCTATAAACAACTCTAAATTCAAGGGTTTAGGTTATGGGCATGGAACTTCAACTTTTACAAATAAGAAATAAAGTTTAAATTCCTTTGTTTGGGGGTGGCGTGGGGGTGTTGTCTCATGTAACATCATAATTGGGTGTCGCTTCTTTGGTCATTTTTGGTTGATAGGGGGTTGGTGAGGAGTTTTCTTATAGGCTGGAATTTCTTGTAGTTATATATGAGATCTAGAAAAATGGTGTCCAAATGGAGCCCAGAGATTTGTTATAAAATTAGGATTAGCTATTGATCTAATAAAGGAGTCATTTACTTGTAAAATTGGTAGGAAATCCCTTTGTAACATTCTTAGAAGGAATCATTTATGGAAATACATAGGAGAAATCAACAATTAAATCAAAGGGGGTCCTTATAATTGGAAAAAACACCTCAATGGTGCCTAAATGATTATGTTATCCTTAAATAATCAAGGATCATTGAGGTCATCAAAACATCTCTGAAATTCCTACCTTATATAGGTTATTAGATATTCATAATATGGATGTAATCCTTCTTTAGGAAACTATGGGGTAGGGTAGAAAGGTCATTGAGGGTTTTGTTAAACTGCTACTGAGTTGGGATTTATTGGCCCTAGAAGCCTCATGTTAAGCCTTGTACAAGCCACATGTTAACCTTAAACCCCCTTATTAAGCCCTAGATATTGAGTTATTACATTTTTTTGTTATGTTTTTATGTAGACTAGAACCTTTTCTTGTAACCTTTCATTATAATTATACCATTTATCTTATATATGTGTTTTTGTGTGTGTACACTCACACACACACACAAATATATATATATATATATATATATGTATATACCTACGGAAGTGTGACCTCTAGGATTGTGACCAATGTAATGGTTTATATGGTCTCATTTCCCTAGGTACCATAAGGTGTGAACTGTGACAAATGTAACAGCTTCTGAGATCATAGTTCCCTAGGTCATAGTTCCATAAATGTGATTTCAAGAGCTCTGACCTTTGGAACTGTGAATCTAGCACATGGAAATGTAAGCTATGGAACTAGATCTGGTAATTTTTACCTCTGGAATTGTGACCAATGTAATGGTTTTTGATGTCACATCTCCCTAGGTACTATGACTTGTGAACGTTTACCAATGTAACTACTTCCAAGGTCACAGTTACCTAGGTCATACTTCCAGAACTATGACCTCAAGAAATGTGGCCTTGGAACTGTGACTCAAGAACTTGGTACTATGATCTAGGGAACTGTGACCAACATAATTATTTTTTAGGTCACAGTTCTAGAACTGCGACATGAAAAGTGTGACCTCTGGAACTGTGATCGAGGTCACAGGGTCATGGTAGGAACTATGACCTGTAAACTTTGGCCAATGTCACATTTTCTGAGGTCACAATTCCCTGTGTTGCGGATCCAAAATTGTGGCCTCTGGAAATGTGACTCTAGTACTTGGAATTGTGACGTATGGAATTATGACCTTGGAATTGTGACCAATGTAATAATTTCTTAGATAATAGTTCCCTAGGTACTGTGAGCTGTGAATTGTGACTGATATAACAGTTTCTAAGGCTAAATTTCAGTAGGTCATAGTTAGTTCACAGTTCCCTAGGTCATTTTTCTAGAACTGTGACCTTGAGAATTGTGACTTCTGTAACTATGACTAGCACATGGAATTGTGACCTAGGGAACTGTGATCTGGAAATTTTGGCCAATGCATTGGTTTCAAAGGTCATAGTTCCCAAGGTAATATAACTTGTGAGTTGTGACCGTTGTAATAGTTTATGAGGTCGCAATTAGTCATATTTCAAGAATTGTGACCTCTGTAACTATGACTCTAGCACTTGGAACTATGACATGGGGAGCTGTGATATGGAAACTGTGACCAATGTAATGGTTTTTGAGGTCATATATCCCTAGGTACTATGACATGTTGATATGTATTTATGCAGGAACAAAATAAAATAAATAAACATAAACATAAACGCATAGATGCAGCATAAAATATACTTCATTTCATTGTTATCAAATAATTGAAATAAGCTTATAGATAGAATGGAAATAAACTAGCTCAAGCGATGGTAGCTTATCTCTTAGAAGAGATGTGGTGGCTACATGCCTTTGCACTATGTTACAATGAGGCTCAAGGGAATTTTTATTATTGAACAACATGCGAAAACGTTAAACAACCAAAACCCTAACCCTGGGAGATGGACCAACAAGAATTTGTGGGCCCAGTTGTGGTTACTTGGGCAGCCAACTTCCTGGGGTCATAACTTGGTCATATTATCTATGTTTGACGCATATGATATATCGCCGAAAATATCTCTCTGAGTACTACAAAATTTACCGCAGGCCCCTACCTATAGTTGTGGCCCTGCTGCAGACCTCAAAAAAATGCCGTTAGGGGGTCAAAACTAATACGGAAGTTTCGGACCCGAAAATCTGATAAAAATAGTAAATACTGCTATAAACAAGGAAATTGATGAAACCGACTAGAGGTCTAGGTGGAATAGGTGGGTGGCCACCAATATTCACCTAGATTACCTGTGAACTATGACCGATGTCATGTTTTCTAAGGTCACAATTCTAAAACCGTGACCTCAAAAATTGTGACCTCTAGAACTATGACTTTAGCATGTAGAATTGTGACCTAGGGAACTGTGACCTCTAAACATTGAACAATGTAATTGTTTCTAATGTCATAGTTCCCTAGGTACTATGACCTATGAACTCTAACTGATGTAATAGTTTCTGAGGTCATAGTTTCGTAGGTCACAATTCCATAATTATGACCTTTGGAACTATGGCTCTAGCACTTGGAACCGTGACCAATGTAGTCATTTCTGAGTACATGGTTCCCTATATAATAGTTCTATAACTGTGACCTGTAAAATTGTGACATGAAAATTGTGACCTGGGAACTATAAGCTCACTTCATCCTCGTCGCGGCTCCTTATCACTATGCTCATTATTTTTCAGTGGGAGAGACCAGGGTTGTGAGTACGTCATCATGCCCAGCTCCCTTCACTCTATGTGCTTATCATTGGAATTTAGAAATGTTTGGGGTCACAATCCCATGCATACATCGTCCTGACATTTATTCCCCTCACTAAGCCCATTTTCCTTGAAATGGGAATGCCTGAAGTTCTGATTACATCATCCTACCCTACCTTTGTTCTCAAAACAATTATGTTGTTTTTATTCCATTGAGATCCTAGGCCATGAATCCACATAACCTATTAAGTTACCTCTTATCCAGCATATGGGTAAGAAAAATGACCCCATTGAGCTCTCATTTTCTAAGTCTATGGCCTAAGGTTGAAGCCACGGACATAAAATTAAACAAAGTGGAGAACATAAATTCCAATCTTATATAGCCTAATAATTAATTTGGATCGGGGTCCTAAGTAATAAAATAGAGTGCAGAAAGAGCTTTAGTCGATGATTGGAAAACATGGCTTAAAGTAATGTGATTTTCTAAGTCTTGAGTACCTACAATGCACAGTGAGGGAAACATTGAGGTTACTTTTGTTAATTCCACTATTTCTTCCCTAAAATAAATGAAGACTTGCTCTACAATAGGATTTGAAATATGTGGTAAGTTTTTAACCCCACAATGGAAACCTTAGTTGATAGGTGATTACGTCTACATTTGAAACACTTTTCATACATATCAATGTTAGATTCAGTAACCATATTAATCAGCACTTTCTCAGTGATTGCATAGGCTCGTTTCATGATGATTAACATTATGTATGCATCTCAAAAAATGGGGAAACACCTTATGATCTAAGTGGCTCCAGAGACACACATAGGACAAAGAGGGCTTATGAAAGCTCAAAAATCAAAGTGTTCAGATTACTTTCAAACTAGTATCAGAGCGTAGATCTCATCGTCTTGATTGCAACAGTATGAACAGTTCATCAAACTGAATTCATATAAGAAAGTTAGAGCAGATTGAAGTTTTTTTAAGGCAAGGGAAGTGGGGCCTACAACATGCCACATGGTGTCCCAGTAAGCACGTGGGACCCATATGGAAAGCCCCTCAGCTGTTGACACATGGCACTCCTCCTTTGACCCCTTTCCCCTGCAAAAAAGACAAAACAAAATGATATTTAATTTCCCACATAAAAACAAAAAAAAACCATTAAAAAAATAACTATATATTAAATATAGTTATTAAATAATCAAAATAAATATAAATATGGTAAATTATGGTTAAATTCCATATTAAACAAAACCTCCATTTACAATATGAAAATACGAATTCCATATATTATATAGTTGAAAAAACTATATTAAAACTATATAGTTTGACTCAAAAACTATATTAAAACTAAAATTAGGCTTCAAAAAAATATTTGGACTTAATGGGATTTGAACTCCAAATAATAACTATCTTAATATGGTTATGCCAACCTCATACTTTATTATAAAATGCCATTCAAATGGTTCAAAGAAACCATGGAGAATACATGAGAGGTGAGGGCACAGGGAGGCCAATGGAGCCGTGAGAAAAGAGAAGGCAGGTCAGACAGAAGACAGACATGCAGTTCGAGGCAGGATGGTGCACACAGTTTGAGGGAATCTTTTTTATGCCAAGGGAATCTTTTGACTCCAAGGAGGTAAAATCTTCCTATGTCAGAATGTATTGAACTTTATATGCATTTTAACCAGAATTTCGCAGGGAATGCAATGGCAAGGTCGGATTTTCCTTTTGAGCAGCGGTTTTGCAGATTCCCTGTGGAGGAGAATCTTCAAGAATCTTGAGGGAATATTTTAGATTCTTTGGAGGCTGAAACTCGCCGATGTCAAAATGAGATCAAATTTATACTCATTCTTCTCATAATTTCGCAAGGATCTCAATGGTGAGATAAAATTCCTATTTTGAGTTGCAGATTTCTATATTCCATGTGGAGCAGCATCTTTGAGGAATCTAGGGGGAATCTAAAATATTCCTAAGGCCCAGATTTTCACTTTGTCAGAATTCAGCAAATTGACAGTCGATCATGCACCTCTCGGCGTCACGAGTTCAGCAATGTAGTCAGATTTTCCATCTGAGCTTTATGTTTTTTGTCCACTTTTCAAAGTGGAGTTGCAGGTGTCAGCATTCAATGTGTGAGCAGTCTTTTTTCAAGATATTCGACGCCACGAGACTGATGGTATAGGCAGATTCAGCAGTTTATCATTCTTCTCTTCAGATAGCTCCAGGGTGTAAGGTATATGCATTTTGATCATGTAATTCTTTGTCTCTTTGCTATGAGATGAATTGTGTTGTATAGATCCCTGTTGAGGTTTGAAGTGGGATCTTGTTTTGTTCTTGATGTGAGATGTAATTTCTATCATGGATCGTTTTATGTCGTTTGAGATCCCTTTGATGCCTTGTTGGCAGGATACTCATTGTCACATGTATGTCATGTTTGATATCCCTTTGTTGTCATGCTGGCAGGATACTCATAGTCATTATGTGTGAGTTATTGTGATACTGATAGGAGTCATTTTTGGTGAATGAGAGTTCCTGTAGCGGAACATCTCAAGCAGATGTCCATCCACTCTTGCGTGAGGGAATTTTCCTTGTATGACAGGGAAAATACCATCCATGTACATCATCACTCTTTCCATCACTTAATATAGCGGCCTACACCATCTTGACACTGAGGCTCCGAGACGTAGTCCCTTCTAGACGAACTCCGTTATCAATCCCTTATGTTGCTAATTCCTATTATGTTCCTCATCTTTATAGCATATAGATATGTTCTTTTATGTTCGTTAATGCTTTGATGCAATTCTAATACATCAGTCGATGTAAAAGGTCTTGGTTTAAAGAGTAGCGAAATTTACCCGGATCACCTTACCTTATATCAGTGTAAAGAGAATGGATGACCCCTCATCACTATTATGGTCTAAGAATTATGATTTTGCACACAGTTGGATACACTAGTCAGTACCACGAGAGCGGGGAAGAAACCCTAAGTTTCATGATGATTAACATGATGTATAATGATCTTATAAAATGGGGCAACACTTTACCTTATACTCATCTCTCAAAAGGTCGTATAAATATTATCCTTCAATTCCTACTCGAATGGCTTCACACAATCGATTGGTAGCCTAGTGCAATTGTTAGGTGATTGGGTGACATTGGATGAAGGAGGGTGCTCGTTCAAGTTTGAAAATGTAGAGGGTGTGGAGGTGAAAACGCAGAGTGAGCCTGTGGAATTGGTGTTTAATGCATGGAGATGTTGGTAGGTGGACATTGGGTTGAATGGGAAAGGTCGTGATAGGAGATATGATCGAAGTTGTGATGGAAAACATTGTAGGAAAAGATAACGGAGACATACGGAGTTGGGTCAGCCGAAGCACTAACTATGGTCGGTGGGAAATTAGAAACCAGAAAAGGGTGTCGGAAAAGGTGCATATCGTTTGGAGTTTAGCTTATCGCCATTTATTATTTGAATGTTACGTACCATTGAACTTATCTAAGTTGCAAATTTTAAAAATATCCTATAATTGAATGGAAAATAGCGAGGTCAATTAGGTGATCGCAAAATTCTACAATCCAAATAAGAATAACCATTATATAGTGATTAGCAGATGCATGACCATTATGTAGTGATTAATAGATGCAAAATTCTCCAATGCATTCTCATTCCACAACACTAATATTGAAATCCTTTCATTGGTATTATCATTGATTGGTTGCACTAATAGCTACCTACACAACTGAATCCTCTAAGACTTGTATTGAATCCTTTTCTTTTGCATTAGTGAACTGCCATTTTTTACAATTTTGCATTTTTAATAATTGTTACCATTGATTTAATAAAACCATAAATAACTTTCAATCCATCGTTATTTAAAATACATTTTTTAATATATAGAGTTAATCATTATAAAGATCCGTGAAGGATTCACAAAACAAATTCTTAACCAATCCAATAGATCAACAACATCTTTATGTAAAGGCTATCCAATTTCCTTTTTGTATTACATACGAATGAGAGATGTTGCAGTTATGACACCACAACAAGTACATTTTGTCCATAGATCTAGAAACTATACACATACGGAATCGTTTTAATTTCTCACATGGATTTACAGTAAGGTATTTGGCTACTCGCATTAATAAATCACCATGATAACTCAGTGTTACAAATTTTCGGAAACCACGTTCACACAAACAACGTATGCATTCCGACTGATCATGGGAAACTACGGAGGAATCCTAACGGAGAGGGAAGTAAGTTGTAGGAAATGTCGTGGTTTAATGAGGTGAGTTTTTTTTATTTTTTTTAAAGCAATGGTACTAAATGCAGGGGTATTGATTTTCCTTATTTTTTAGCATTTTTTTTATTATTTTGTTTTAAAAAGAAATTTTCATATTTTTAAGTTAATAATTTCTGCATTACTAAGGCAAGATTTTAGCGATAGTTATTATTGGAAGGCCTTGTTATAGCATAATTGTATTTTTTTCTATAATTTATAGATGTTGTTACAATATTTAGGCCATGATTTTTAAATATTTGTGCAATGATTTTTCATTGTTAACCTTCATAGTAAAACCACCTAAAATTAAAAATCCTTGAACATATTTCATACTCACCTTAAATATCTTATTTACCATAGTTACTGTCCACTATAATTTAAGCAAAATATTGCATAAAACATGAATACGAACAAGATGAGAATAAATATACCTAAGGGGAGCTACTCCCTATCATTATTTATGTTTTCTTCAACACTTTAACATGTAGGAGTAAAAGTGTAAATATAGAAACTTAGTAGTGGTTACTACCCACCAAAAATTTATGCAACTTTGTATTCTTTAGTATGCAATTAAAGGATGAAGGTTTTTCATGTTTGAACACAAACAATTTTGTTTATTTTATATCATGTTTTTAAGGATATAAAAAATAATAATATTTTATTCGTATATTTAAAACAACATGACAAACAAAACAAAAGAAGCTTCCCCAGACAAATAAATTCAACATGTATACTACATGACTCGTTGAAGTAGTTATGTCCAACAACCCTCGCTTTACGATTTTAGAATCTAAATGTTTTCCTAACCATTTGGATCATATTTTGCTTTTGGTTTTTTCCTTTTGTTTCCAACTGCTAAATTGAAATTAATGTCATTTGATGAGCCCCAGTATTGCAACAACAATGTTGCAACTCCCAAGGCTACCAAATTTAATTATCAACCGAGGGTTCATACAAACTTAAGAGGTGGCAGTGTTATATGCACAGTAGGCTAAGCTCTAGTCAAGTCACTATGAGGCAATGGACCAGACCAAGGTATATAGAGACCACTCTATAAATTGAATTTAGATTTGCAAGAAAAATAGATTGCATGAAAGGAAATTTTTAATCTACTTTTAGAAATGGAAATATTAATCTATTTGCAAAAATGGAAATGCTACTTTACTTTGTATAATTGTAAATGTTAACCTACTTGCTCAAATGTGAACGCTAACCTACTTGCTCAAATGTAAATGCTAACCTACTTACAGAACTATAAAGGCTACTCTACTTGTAGAATGTAGACATTAATATATCGTCAGAATGTAAATGTTGCATCAAAAGAGAAACCTAGTCTATGCATAGGAAATAACAATTCTTGAAATAGAAACCCCAGCTTAAGAAGCATAAAGCAAAGGAAGCAAACCTAATCTACCTTGCATAAATTAAAGAGCATGAAATCATCCTTTAATCACTGCATTCAAGAGAGATTGTATCAACAATTTTTATTGTTTCATAAAGTAATCATGAAAATCATCACTATGATATTCAATTCATGAACTTGTCTACTAACCCTAATTGCTTGAATGTGTTGCAGTGGTAGAAAAGCAAGTCCTAAGTGGCATTTGGTCTTCCCCGATCATGATTTCAGAGCCTAAGAGACATTATTAAGGTCTAGGAGGAAAAAATAAAGCTTTAAGGACAATTATGGTCAAGTTTGGGGGGCTTCTACACAATGCTATAGGATGTTACAGAAATTTTATAGGATGCTACAGGATTGCCCTGTTTTGCTACAGGATTGAATCGGTGAGAATTCTAAGGGATTAAAAGGTGATATGAAGGTGGTAGAGGGTAATTCAAGGTATAATAAGGTTGTATGAGGCCCTTTCCTGGATTAGTACCCTTCAAGGGCCCATCTTGTACAAGGAATAGTGCACTTGATGGCCTTCAACAAACCAGAATGTACTCTCAGTGAACAGTGTTTTGAAGGATTTTTGAGGTAGAAGGGAAGCAGTTAGAGGTAGGGTGAGAAGTGTAAATGATAGTGCTAACCCTTCAAATCAACAGTAGTACATGTACACCACAAAGTTACTCAATCTTGCCAAACAACTAGAGCATGTTAATAATGCAACTTGCAGAAATTTGAAATGACATAAAAATGATGAGTTGAATTTTATTTGAGAGCTGACTACTGCATTAAAAGCCAACCTATCTTGTAGTCTACATGATACCTACATCCACAAGAGATTATGCTTCCTATGCTTAAATAATATTTCTAAACCAATCAATAATTTGTAGAAAACAAAGATGCAAAAAGAAGACTACTCTGATATCTAACTACTGCAAAGGAAAGTGACTATATATTTTTTTCTTGACAACACAATATCTCCAACCCAAATTCCCACAAGAGAGGTGATTGATAGACCTGCACAAGCGATTTTTCATAAACAAAACCTGCTAAAAATGAAAGAAATAGTGCTAGGAAAGGAAATGCATGACAAAAATAAACATGAGAGAGACTAGAGCCTCTGGGTTGGGCCCTTACCTAAGGGGAATTGGCCCTTTAAATCAAACTCAGATTGAAGATAACATAATACTTCTCATTAACATAAAATAGTGCTCAATTACATGATAAAAGGAACGAAAATGACAAGTTTGAGCTCCTATCTCGTAATAGTCTCTATCTTCTCCAAAAAATTGAATCCTATTGAGCCCTCTAGATTCCTTATCTATTCAAAAATGACTGAGGGGTAGCCTCCTTGGAAATAGGGTTTCTTCCCGCCAAAATCCCTAAAAAGGTGGATCTAGCTCCCTAATATTCTCACAGTCATTTTGTTCATCAGTTCTTAGTAGATCCTCAAATTGTGGTTGAGTAAATACAGGCAACAAGTCGAGTTGTAGGTGAGTAAATTTAGGGGATGAGCCTCCTACATCTTCTCCACCTGCCTCCAACATATCTCTGCATAGTAAATGCACCATTTTCCTACACATTAATCATGTTAGGCCACAAGATATGATAAACATCCTTTAGTCTTCCTAATAAACACATTAGAGTAAAAAATATGTTATCAAATGTGAGGAAAGAGGTAATTATGTGTTGAAGGATGGTTAGATGGGCCTTATTATATATCTATTAATGAGGCCCATCATCACCCCCCTTCTAAAGTTTTTTGTAGTGTACCTAGAGGGGATAATATAGGGTACAGAGGGAGGTACCCAAGGGAATAATATGATGTAATAATATAAGAATGATAAATAAATGGGCCATAGTTAATAAATAAAGTGGTTAACCCACATTGTGTAAGGGACCACATGTAGCTAGGGAATAAAGTGATAAGCCCATTGTATTGGATGTATGGTATTGAGAGACCCATGGTATTGCATGTATGAAACCTATATAGAGGCTAGAGACTCTCCATTGAGAGATGTCAAGGATTATTGTATTGGCAAGCACATGGCTTGTGGAGTGATCTCCTTCCTTAAGGAGTGAATGTATGGTGTTGCCCTACCTTAAGGGTTTGATATTAATGAAGACCTGAAGTTTTTTCTTCAATGGTGTTATTTCTTGGGCATATTTTCCATTTCTATACATTTTCTTATCAGATCTATTACAAGTGGTATCAGAGCACTTTCTTGGGCAGAGTTTGGAGATTTGTTTTTTCATTTTTTTGCAAGAAATTTTTGGGAGGCGAGTTTGTAGAGCAAATCTGGAAAATTTGGCGAAAAATTTTTAGAAATAAATATCAGATCTAGATTCCTTAAGGAAAAATACCCAATTTCAAAAAAAAAACAGTCGAATCGGAGTCCGAATGAGGGTGATATCGCTGATTTAAATTCAGTTGTGTTGCAGAAATTTTTTTGACGGCAATTTGTGTACGGCGGATCTCCTAAAATTTTTAGAAGATTCTGGTGCACAATCTCAAACAACCAATTACATATCTGAGCTCCCCTTGAAAAATCACCCAATTTCAAAAAAAAATCGGTCAAATTGGAGTCCGGATGAGGGAGTTATCACTGATTTAAAATCAGCCATTTTTTTAGAAATTTTGTGATGACGGGACAGTTGCAGCACAAATCTGTGTTTCCAGAGTGCTTAGATTGGGATTTCAGTTATATGGTTAGATGCAGAATGACTATTCCATTTTCAAAAACAGGTTATATTAAGGGTTCTGAGTTATATTGACCAAGTAATGTCCATTTTAAATTTTTGCCAAAGTAAGTGATTTTCTTCAAAACCCTTACTTTATTTTATGGATTCTCGCAAGATGAAGTTTACAGGAAAAGATGATGGCCCTACTATTGAAGATTTTTTACAACATCTCAAGGCTCAATACCGAAGTTTTTTGATATGCTCCATAGGGCTTCATCTGAAAGATGAGGCAAATAAATGGTGGACCTCACTTGACAGCGCAGTGAGGAAACTTCCCGAGAAAAAACTTGAAAAAGTCATTTTGGACAAGTGGTCTAAAGCCGGAAAGAATGACAGCAAGAGCCATAAAGACTTATTTTCTACTAATATTTCCATATTACGGGTTCATGAAAGTATTCAGAAAGAGAACATCGTTGTGTCTATCATTCCTAGTTGCAAGCATAATTGTATCAATGTGAATTTGGCTAAAAAATTGCAAGTTCCAGCAAAGCATATTGAAAACACACAGGTAGATAATGAAGATGTTCAAATTTATAAAGATTTGAAGATTTATATGGATAAGTATGTGTTGCATTCTGATTTTTATGCTTCAAATATGGCTGTTGTGGATGTTGTTTTGGGACATCCTTGGATGGAATCCGTTGGTACTGTCAATTTTAATGTGCAAAAGAAATTCATGAAGCTCTAGTATAAAAAGAACCATGCAGAGATCGAGGAAAAAGAAAAAATATCTAATGACATAGACACATCAGATGATGAGCCTTTGATGGTAGACAGCCAAACACAAACATCAAAGCAGGTACCAACAAAAGAACCAGACACCACTCCATTACCAATAATGGAGGAATTAAGGAAAGATATTACATCAGTTAAAGCTTCAAAATATCACCATCCGCATCACCCAGCAAAACAACAACCAGCAAGGTGGCAACGAATTAGCAACAAGGACAAAAACCCCTGGACGACACATAGAGAGGTGCGATGATCCACTAACAACACATCAACAATGAAGAACCACCAGAACCCGCTTCCATCTCAAGCGAGCGAGGCATCGACTAGATCAAGTGTTCACCTTTCCCTTGGATGGCTAGATGCACATGAATGGTACCAGTGGAATACTCTTTTGAGTAGATCTTATTATTTGTGTTCTTCTCATGTTTCGAGGACGAAACATGTTTAAGGGGGGTGTAATGTAGTGTACCTAGAGGGGATAATATAGGGTACAGAGGGAGGTACCCAAGGGAATAATATGATGTATTAATATAAGAATGATAAATAAATGGGCCATAGTTAATAAATAAAGTGGTTAACCCACATTATGTAAGGGACCACATGTAGCTAGGGAATAAAGTGATAAGCCCATTGTATTGGATGTATGGTATTGAGAGACCCATGGTAACTACCCAAGGTATTGCATGTATGAAACCTATATAGAGGCTAGAGACTCTCCATTGAGAGATGTCAAGGATTATTGTTTTGGCAAGCACATGGCTTGTGGAGTGATCTCCTTCCTTAAGGAGTGAATGTATGGTGTTACCCTACCTTAAGGGTTTGATATTAATGAAGATCTGAAGTTTTATCTTCAATGGTGTTATTTCTTGGGCATATGTGGGTTAACCACTTTATTTATTAACTATGACCCATTTATTTATTTCTTATATTATTACATCATATTATTCCCTTGGGTACCTCCCTCTGTACCCTATATTATCCCCTCTAGGTACACTAAATTTTTTCTCACCCTCTAAGAAACTTGTCCATTTAGTTCCATCTCATGCATAGCCCTAGTGGCTTCCCTAACATCCCAAGGTATCTGTTAGCACTCAAAAAAATTCTCTTGGTTGTAACAAAAAACTCTCTAAGGTAACCTTTAAAAACCAATCTTACATATTGAAGGCTAACCCCTTCAATCCAGAGAGGGCTCTCTTTGACGGTCTAATCACTAAATTAGCAATTGACTGTACATTCACACAATGGATATATCTTCAACTGAGTTGCATTGAAATAAGGTTTGGTTTTGCATGAGGGAAATAGTCCATTGGGAATTGGAGTCAACAAGCTAGGGTTTAAGGAAACTTACCAAGATATTAGATGTATGATCAAGGATTAACAAAGGCAACGCTGATAGCACATCTTAGACATTTCAAGTCATCGTTGTAGTTGAAAGAGGAAGATAGAAAAATAATCCACTATAGTAGGGCATAGGAGATTAATCCTAAAGTAGCTTTAGAAGATAGGAGTGAAAATATTAAAATTTATGAGACAGAGCATCAAAAACAAGGATGAATTATGTAACATTTATTATCATTAAAATATCATAAGACAATACATTCAAATGATATTACAAAGGGAGAAACACTGAAACATGTAGAGAATACAAACTAAGAGATACCATCACATGAATCTATGTGTCAATTATCAAAGTCTTTTGATCTTGGAAAACTGCAAATTAATAAATATTTAAAAACACGTAGAAAATAACTATATTTTCAGCAAAATCCAACCTTTTTTCCTCCTTTCTGATGTATAATATAGGGAAAATACATAAAAGATAATATCCACAAAGTCTAGTAGCAATAATTACAAAATATTTACAATATATGAGGTTTTAATTAACAAAACATAGTAAAAAACCTGTCATTTTATCTTTTTGGATCTTTATTTGGCACATAACATTGGTCAAAGTATCTTGTGAAATTGTTGCACGTATCTCCTGCTATTCTTCTACAACCAGGATGAGTCATAGTTGTATTGTAGGATCTGGAGCTGTTCACTCCCTTGTAGGCTTTATATCTAGAACTGCATCTCGTATTCCCTCTTGGTAGTAAAACGGATACATGAACCTGTAAACTTTGTTGAAAATGTGCAACTGCCTTGTGTAACTGCTGGCTCCTTTTAAGGCTATTTATCCTTGTGTTGACTCATATTCTTTTCAATCCCTCAGCCACAAAACCATTTTACATATTACCATAACATATCAAAAATAAATTGACTTTCAAAAATATTAAACTGGAGCATGGTCAAAATTTTGAGGTATAATTAGGGTTTGTTCAACAAAATTAGGGTTTTGTATATTTCTCTGCCAATGAGTTAAAATGATCATTCCTTCATAGCTTCTGCAGCCTAAGCAAGGAGGTCTAACTTTTCTTGGATTCTTTTCATACTTCTAGTATCTTTCTGTATGCTTTTTCCAATATTTAGGGTTTCTTTCCCTTTTATGTCTGCATATTGGTTTTCCTCTGTTTGGTGGCATTCTTTCTCCTCTTTGAAACTTGCACAACTTATTCATGTTCATCAATAATCATTATCTCCTTCAGATTAGGGTTTATTTTTACCTTTAAACAAATTCTTAGTTTGTTTTTAAGGCGAGTATTAGGTTTTCTATAGTAAACCCTAGGCTATGTTTTTATTTCTTCATCCCTTGTTTCCATTTTTTGTTTCCTTTTCTCATTTTTGTTGTTGTGTGCTTTGCCTCCTCTTCTTCTAGAATTAAATTATGTTGTCTTCTTGTTCTCCTCTCATAGACCCTAACCTCTAGTTCATTTACAGTGTTGTCAACTTGTTCTTCAACAGATATATGACTAGTCTCTCCCTTTTAGTCCCGAGCTAGGGTTTGGTCAGAAACTTTATTTTGGCCTCTCCTTGGTCTTCTGGGTGCAGGTTCTATCATGTTTCTTTGTCTCATTTGTTCCACCTAATTTTTCAACTCATGATTATATAGTATTTTTATCAAGTTGTGATGGAAAATTTCATGAGGTTGCAGCTCAGGTCTGGTTCTATCTTTGGTAGACATTTTCAACAAAATTTGATGAAGAAAATAGGGAAAATTCATCTTACTAAAACCAGGTAAATGACATAAAAACCTCATGTGATACAAATAAGCTTTAGAGTACATGTCTTCACGGGTGAAGAAGATTTGTATAGTTCCAATGGTGTTAGACCATTCAGATTTCATCTTATTTTGGAGGACTCCTACGTTCCATTCTTGGTTCTGTCAGTCTTCCTTAAAAAAAAAATTTAGGTCTACATTCTGTAATCTCTATTTTTTAAACCATCTCTCACCCTCAGTTGGAAAACCTGTGGCCTCTGCAATGGATTATTCAGTGACTAGAAACTATAGGGTGTTAATCCTTGTTGTGCTTCTATCAAAAGAGTGTATGAATTCAAGACACCAACTCAGGTTGTATCCATTGAAGCGTTGGAATATTGGTTCCCAACCTGCATTTCAGAACAAATCTAGCATTTCTGGATAAACTTCAAAGTACATTCCATCTGTTGAAAATGCAACAAGATGATGGAGCTTAGTGAAATGAAGTCGCCTTCACTAAGTGGGCCCGCAGGCTATTTTTGGCGCAAAGTCTATTTTTAAACATATGGATCATGGTCTATGAGTTGCAGGATGCTATTTATGGATGATTGGTCGAGTTGGTAAAAATAGATGGACCTCTATTTTTAGACATTAGGCGGTTTCTATTTTTAGACTGCCGGGCTAAAAATAGAACAGTCAAATATTATTAACCCTTAATAATATTTAGACTATAAACATTATCTTATCCTCTTGGAGCACTTCAGCTTGATGCTTGGATGTGGCACATGCAGCTGACAGAAGGAAATACGCTTTTCCTAAGGGTTAGTTGAGCTATTGCATGGTTGACTTCAGTTAGAACTCATGTGGCAGAGTTTGGTGGAGTTGATGAGACAGTTGGTGGAGTTGTGTTCGGTTTAACTTAGTTGAACTAGTTGTATTTAGTCTAATTGATAAATAAACTAGTGATGAGTGGTGTGAATTAATTATTAATTAATTCACTAATTATTAACTCATAAATCAACTAAAGAACACATCAGTTAACTGCAATGCATGGATAGTTCAATGGAGACCAGTGTTAGAGGTGGGTGAAAGGGTGAGTCTACTATCAGTTGTGACTATAGTTGTGCATGGGATTTGCACGCACATTGATTGAGATTTCCAATGAGGATTGCGCAGTTGGAGCTAGTGGGATTCGAACTTGGATCTCATCATTACTCATCTTGGATTGCGCAGTAGAGGCAGGCAGACTTGTGGAGGAGATTTGAACCCGTGACTTGTTCATCTTCCGTGCTAGTTTGTGTGTAGCATGTGAGATAGTGCTGAGAGCTGTGAGAGCTTTGTGCTATGTATTGTTACATGTTCTCTATCATTATAATATACAGATAGTTGGAGGTTTTCAGCTGTATGCTTTCCCCATTACATACTGTGTTATATGTGTGCTTGATTATTGTTTTATGTGCGCATGCGACTGCTTCTATTTCCACATATTGATGATCAATTGTAGAAGAGGTTATGTATTATGCATGAAGCTTAAATAGTGTGTAATCAGGATAATCTCGGTGAATAATTCAGCAAATTATTCAAATTTCTACATGGTATTAGAGCTAAATGGATCATCGGATCTATTACAGTGATTACAATTTATTTCGGTAGACAGAGTCTATAAGCGGGCCAGGTAGCCTCTGGATCCATCCTTTCTCTGAAAGGTGATATATCCAGTAAATTCCCCTACAGTCGATCTCTGTGCTAGAAATACTTTGTTCTTACAGATCGGAATCAGTTGAGTTTTGAGCTGGTGGAATTCGAATTTGCAGCAGAATTTGGAATTCGAATTTGCAGCAATTTTCTTGGTGCCGGAGTTGAAATGTCTTTCAACGGATTGCGACTGGAATATGCCCTTGAGGGAAGTTCGAATTATGTTGCATGGAAGGATAGAATGGAGGCAGTATTAGATGATAACGGGTTGAAGGAGTTCATAGAAGCTGAGGTTCCAAAGCCTACTGATGTTGCTCAAGTTGAGGCTTGGCAAAAGAAGATGGAAAAATGTCGAAGGATTCTGTTGGAGGGCGTGAAGGATCACATTGTATCCAGCATGCATGGAAAATATTCTCCATACTTGATGTGGAAAGTGTTGACAGATTTATTCCAAAGCAAGAGCGACCAGAGGAAGTTGGCGCTCAAGGATAAACTCAGACACATAAAAATGGAGAAAGGCGACAGTATGCCGAAGTACCTCACGAAGTTCATCCAATGCAGGGATGAGCTGGGAAGTGTGGGGGTGACTTTCGATGATGAGGAATTGGTGAGCTTGGCTCTCCTTGGTCTTCTGAAGAGTTGGCACTCCTATCAGGATTCTGTCAATGGTCGGGAGAAATTGCCAAGATGGGAGTGACTTTGGTCGGATCTTGTGCAAGAGGAGATAAGGCGAAATACCAGGGACGGATCTTCATCAAAGGCATCTGATGAAGAAAATTGTGCTTTGGTTACCAAAGAAAAGAAGGGGAATAGCAAGAAAGCTTCTCATTCCAGTGCGAAAGGCAAGAAGCAGGACATGTCCAAGGTGAAGTGCATTCACTGTCACCAACACGGACATTATGCCACAAACTGTCCGCAGAAGAAGAAAAATAAGTAGATTGTTGGATCTGCAGCGGGAGAGGCCTTAGCCTCGCATTTTGAGCTGGATTTTTCGCTGATCAAATGCTTGGTCTCAAATGTGATGGGATCAATATGGTTCTTGGACAGTGGTGTGTCTTTTCACATGACTGGAGATCGAGATCTGTTTTCAGATCTAGATGAGAAAGATCTTGGAGTGCACATCGATATGGGCGATGATGGTAGATACAGTGTGACCGGTATCGGTACCATTACCTTTAAGAGGGAGTCTGGTAAACCCTTCGTATTGAAGGATGTGATGCATGTTCCAGGATTGAAGAAGAATCTGATCTCTGTGGCGATGTTAGAAGAAAAATGGTACGATGTTGTCTTCAGCGAAGGAAAGGCTTTCCTGCGTAGTAAGACAACTGGAGAAACTCGGAAGATAGGGGTTTGAGTAAAGAACCTTTATCACTTGCAAGTAGATGGCTGTGCAGCAATGGCATGCAAGGCAGAAGGAGTGGTGAGCCGGGATGATGGCGAGCTGTGGCACCGGAGATTGGGCCCCCTTCACCATGGAGCTTTGAAGATATTGCAGCAGATTTCTACTGGGCTTCCTAAGGGCACTCTTGCGCAGTCAGATCAGTGAAAGGGGTGTACCTTGGGAAAATTTGTGAAAGCCACCTTTCACGAGAAGGATAGTCGCGCCACGACAATCCTTGAGAGAATTCACACAGACGTGTGTGGACCTTTCTCAGTAGCTTCGATAGAAAAGCACAAGTACTATGTGACCTTTGTTGATGATTTCTCTCGAAAGTGCTGGATCTTCTTCATGCAGAAGAAGAGCGAGACATACTCAAAGTTCTGTGAGTTCAAGGCACTGGTTGAGAAGGAATCGGGGAAGCATGTGAAGGCTCTTAGGAGTGACAATGGTGGTGAATTCATCTCTGCTGAATTCAAGGACTTTTGCAGCGTAGAAGGGATTCGGAGAGAGCTCATCGCACCCCATAACCCACAGCAGAACGGGGTTGCTGAGCGGAAGAACAGAATGATCGTGGGTGTTGCACGGGCGATGTTGCATGATCAGGGCCTACCCCTTCACTTGTGGGCGGAAGCATGCAATACTGTAGTATATGTGCAGAACCGTTGTCCTCACAAGATACTTGGTATGAGTACACCGGAGGAGGCGTTTTCTGGTAAGAGGCCTGATATTTTCCATTTGAGGATTTTTGGTTCACCTGTCTACATGCATGTGACGAAGGATGCCAGGAAGAAGCTGGATCTGACCGCAGAGGTTGGGATATTTGTGGGGTACACTGATACACCCCACAACTATCGTGTGTATTTTCCATACAATCGCAAGACTGTTGTACGACGGGATATCAAATTTCAGGAGGAGAAAGCCATGCAGTGTTCGCTTGAGAGGGAGCCACACTTGCATGCAGATGAGGAGCTATTAGTTCCTAAGGATGAGCTTCAGGATGTGGATCAGCCACAAGAGGAAGTTCATGGAGTGGAAAAGACCACTCATGCAGCGCCAACCATCAAAGGGTGCAAGCGCACTACAGAAGCTGAGCAACTGGCTCAAGATGCAGAGAAGGTTGTAGGACCACCTACAGCACAGCGCAGACAGAGAAAGTCACCGGACCGGTACACTAGATACATGGCTCTTGTGAGAAAATGTTTCGTGATAGAGCCATCCTCTATCGAGGAAGCTGTGGAGGACCCCGCATGGGTAGATGCCATGGTGGAAGAGTATGATTCGATTGTCAGAAACAGTGCATGGGAGATTGTCCCACGACCGGAAGGGAAATCAGTGGTGGGTTCGAGATGGATCTACAAAGTGAAGCAGGCGGCTGACGGGAGTGTGGAGAAGTACAAGGCAAGATTTGTTGCCCGTGGCTTCTCACAGATCGAGGGGATCGATTATGAGAGACTTTTGCACTGCCGCAAGGTACTCTTCCATGATTTTTTGACGATCCTGGGTAGCTCTCTCAAGACAGATAGTGCATCCATCAGATGGATGTGAAGACTGCGTTCCTCAATGGAGTCATTGAGGAGGAGGTGTACATAGAGCAACCTGAAGGTTTCGAGATCTTCAGCAGTGAGTCGCATGTGTGCAAACTCAAGAGAGCATTGTATGGGTTGAAACAAGCACCTCGTGCTTGGTACACACGGATTGACAGTTATTTCACCGGACTTGGATTCTCCAAGAGTGAGGCGGATCCTAACCTGTACTAGATTGTGGTGGAGGGGAAGTTGCTGATCATTGTACTGTATGTAGATGATCTGATTTTGACGGGAGATGAGCTGTTGATACTTTCATGTAAGGAGGATCTTGCAAGAGAGTTTGAGATGAAGGACTTGGGCCTCCTTCATTATTTCCTGGGATTGGAAATTTGGCAGCGCAGTGATGGACTGTTTGTTTCTCAGGGTAAGTATGCCCGAGAAATATTGGAGAAGTTCAACATGCATGGCTGCAAGCCTGTTGATACTCCTCTTCCTAGAGGTTGGAGGAAGGAGGATGCTACTTTAGCGAAGGTAATGGATGCCACTGTTTATCGACAGTTGGTGGGGTCGCTTATGTATCTGGTCAATACATGACCCGATATATGCTATGTTGTTAACCAGCTTTCACAAGCTATGGTTAAGCCAACCAAGCTCTTCTGGAAGGTAGGCAAGCATGTATTGTGTTATCTTAGAGGCACATCGGGATATGGTTTGTGGTACAGACAGGAGGATGAGATGAAGCTATGTGGCTTCACGAATGCAGATTGGGCAGGGAGCCCAACGGACAGAAAGAGCACATCTGGAGGGATCTTCAGTATCGGGTCGACAACAGTTTCTTGGTACAGTAGTAAGCAGAGATCCGTGGCACTCAGTTCAATAGAGGCTGAGTATATGGCAGCAAGGTTGGCTGCATGCGAGGCCATATGGATGAGGAAGATCCTGGTCGGGTTGTTCGGGTCACACTTGGAGCCTACTGTGATTTATTGTGATAACCAGATTTGCATTAAAATCTCGGCTAATCCAGTATTTCATGATATATCCAAACACATTGACATCAGGTACCATCATATCAGAGATTGTGTGCAGCAGAGAATCATGTTACTTTCATATATTCCCACGGAGGATCAAGATGCTGATATCTTGACGAAGGCGCTCACCAGGAGAAAATTCGAATACCACAGAGCCAGGATAGGGGTTGCAGATAATCCATATCTTGTTGAGAGGGAGTGTTGAAAATGCAACAAGATGATGGAGCTTAGTGAAATGAAGTCGCCTTCACTAAGTGGGCCCGCAGGCTATTTTTGGCGCAAAGTCTATTTTTAGACTATGTCTATTTTTAGACATAGGGATCATGGTCTATGAGTTACAGGATGCTATTTATGGATGATTGGTCGAGTTGGTAAAAATAGATGGACCTCTATTTTTAGACATTGGGCGGTTTCTATTTTTAGACCGCCGGGCTAAAAATAGAACAGTCAAATATTATTAACCCTTAATAATATTTAGACTATAAACATTATCTTATCCTCTTGGAGCACTTCAGTTTGATGCTTGGATGTGGCACATGCAGCTGACAGAAGGAAATACGCTTTTCCTAAGGGTTGGTTGAGCTATTGCATGGTTGACTTCAGTTAGAACTCATGTGGCAGAGTTTGGTGGAGTTGATGAGACAGTTGGTGGAGTTGTGTTCGGTTTAACTTAGTTGAACTAGTTGTATTTAGTCTAACTGATAAATACACTAGTGATGAGTGGTGTGAATTAATTATTAATTAATTCACTAACTATTAACTCATAAATCAACTAAAGAACACATCAGTTAACTGCAATGCATGGACAGTTCAGTGGAGACCAGTGTTAGAGGTGGGTGAAAGGGTGAGTGTGACTATGAGTTGTGACTATACCTGTGCATGAGATTTGCACACACATTGATGGAGATTGCCAATGAGGATTGCGCAGTTCAAGCTAGTGGGATTCAAACTTGGATCTGATCATTACTCATCTTGGATTGCGCAGTAGAGGCAGGCAGACTTGTGGAGGAGATTTGAACCTGTGACTTGTTCATCTTCCGTGCTAGTTTTGTGTGTAGCTTGTGAGATAGTGCTGAGAGTTGTGAGAGCTTTGTGCTATGTATTGTTACATGTTCTCTATCATTATAATATACAGATAGTTGGGGGTTTTCAGCTGTATGCTTTCCCCACTACATATTGTGTTATATGTGTGCTTGATTATTGTTTTATGTGCGCATGCGACTGCTTCTATTTCCACATATTGATGATCAATTGTAGAAGAGGTTATGTATTATGCATGAAGCTTAAATAGTGTGTAATCAGGATAATATCGGTGAATAATTCAGAAAATTATTCAAATTTCTACACCATCGAGCTCAAAACGCTTCACATGGCATGATATTCCCATCTTGAAAATTTTATGACGCTACAAATACTTTCACAACCTTTAATCACCCTAGTCGGACTCTGCAAACAGTTCTAGAACCCTCTTGCGCACTATAAATGTTCAGGGTCTGTCAGCTACTAGATTTACCCACGATCTCTTACTCTATGATGTGGTTAGAATTGTACTAAAAATAACATTAAAAGAACACATATTCATGCTTTAAGCAAGAGGAAACAAGACAACCATCAGCAACATAAGAACACGAGATGTTGATAACAGAGTTCACCCAATGCGAGCTACGTCTCCAGGCCTGGTGTCAATATGGGGTAGGTCGTTTCATATAGTGTTGGAAATGGTGATGATGTACATGGGCTATGTTTTCTGTCATACAAGGATATATGCCCTGAACATGAGTGGCTTGTCTCTCCACGAGATGTTCCGCTACAGGAACTCTCACTCACAATAGACTTCCTATCAATATGACATAATCTCACACAATTTGACAATGAGGATCCCTTCATCAAGGTTACATAGGGATCTCAATCAAACATAAAATTCCATGGAAAATACATCTCACATGAAGTAGAAACATAGATCCTGCAACATACATCAAGCAAGGATCTAAACAACATATTACATCTCACAGTAAATAATAAAAGAGGCACATGACATCAATATTGCATATACCTCAACCCCTGAAGTTGCTTGAAGAAGTGGATGCTCATCTATTGAATCTAGTTGCACCATCGAATTCGTGGCGTCGAGAGGCATAAAATTGACTCTCCACACTTGCTAATCTGACATTGTCACTCCAATCTGGAAAATGGTCGAAACATGGAAAGCTTTTCTCCTAAAACAGACATCGTCATTGGATTCTTGTCACTAAGAGGTGTAAAATCGACATAAAATTTTTCAAATTCTGACTCCAGAAAGTTAGCGACCTCAAGATTCCCTGGGCAAGGTTCCGCCCCTCTAGCCGCTCATGGTTCCGCACCTGCAATAAAAAAATATTATTCGTTGAAGAACGCGCTGGTCTGCTCCACGTTCTGCCTCCACTTTTCTCACGGTTCCATTGGCCTCCCTGTGCCCTCATCTCTCATGTATTCTCCATCATTCTCCATGGTTTCATTGAACCATTTGAATGGAATTTTATAACAAAGTGTGAGGGTGAATAAGACAAAGTGTGAGGTTGGCACATTGGTTGGCATAATCATATTAAGATACTTGATGTTGGGAGATTTTGGGTTCAAATCCCATTGACTCCCAATATTGTTTTAAAGCCCAATTTTAGTTTTAATATTGTTTTTTCAAACTATATAATATATGGAATTCGTATTTCCATATTGTAACGACTCCCAAAAACATAAGAATAAGACAAAAAATGGAAGTTTCACCATCCAAGGCCACTTGGGCGTAATTTGAGGTGTCATTTGGCACCATGTGATTGGGCCATGTGGCAAGCCCTCGTTGGTCCACATCATATGCCACCTCTACCACCTACTTTCCATGTATCGACTTGTGGTGTTGCCACATCACCTTTTTGTGGGTCCACCTATTCTGTTGATTGAGCTGTCACATTATATTTTTGGGTCCCACTACGCCTATTGCATGTCATCCATACGGCTTGCCACATGGCAAGATGTTGACTTTGACTTCTTTTTTTTGTTGTTTGGTACAAACTTCAAACTGCAATAACTTTCTCATACAGACTGGGATTTGAGTTTCGTTCACACCATTGGAATCGGGGGCGACGAGCACTACAATCTTGTCCTGATTCGAAATCATTCTAACCACTTTTAATTTTAGCCATTTATGAGTCCTCTTGGTCTCCTGAGGGTGTCTAGAGCCACCTGGATTAATCCTCCCCACTAAGGCACTTTTGGTCCACCAAAAGCATGAAAAATATCTGCAAGTGCTTTGTACCTTGTCTGCACCACAAGTGTCCTGAAAGGTCACCCTGTATTCTCCTTCACCTTTGTCATTTGGAGCCATAAGCGATGAGTCGACACCGGCATCCTTTGCAAACCTATAGTACAATATTCCTACAAATTACATGCTCAATTACATGACCAACTATGACCCAAGTATCCCATACTTTCCACGAGTTTATAACACACACTCTGTGGTCCAGTTTACATCAAAATGGAAATCAATACCCCAACTATCAATACAAGGAAAAAATCATTGTTTCTTAACAAGTGATGGAAAACACATCATCACGTTTACATTTTACATTGCAATACATGATTTACAAAGTAAGGCCATGACACACTACCACACCTAGAAAATCCACCTCTCACTTATCAAAGTGAATGGGCCATCTCTCTGTGGCGCATTTTCTTGTCGAACAACTATTTCAACTAGTTCATGCACGAGCACTTTGTCCTTGAGAAGCTGCTCTAGATGGAACCTCCACCACGTGGCTCTTTGATGGCCACTTATGTCATAATGACTACAATGAGTCTTCTTCCTTAATACCTGCTTTACCTTCTTCTTTCCCTAGTGTGGAGAAGGTCTTTCACACCTCTTCTTTTTTCGTGTTTCCATTCTTTTCCAACACTCAGCAAATACATGGTTATGTAATCCACAAAAACTATATGTTTTTCGATGCCATGATCTATGTTCATTTTTAGCGACACGCTTGTAATCAAAATGAACATTAGAATATCGAGATTTGTTATACCTTTCTTGTTGGTATCTGGTGCAATCATGGTGATAAGATCTTGCCTCGGCTCTTTCTCTACAATGTGCGCTATCAGAGGATGATGGTGAAGTGTTCCCATCATTCTCTTTCCCCAATGGTTTCAACCATGCATTGGAAGCCTCTGACACCTTTGAGAATTGTCCTTCAGTGTATCCCAAACCTATGAATTGAGATCTCTGCACAACCTCCAATGGTTGAGTTATGCCCTTGCCATTCACACCATGTCCTCCTCCTTTGTACCCCATTTTGGTAAGGAGTCTCATTCCAATTCCTGTAATGGGTATCTCCACATTTCCAACAGAAATAATAGCATGTGAAGATTAAACTGAAGAGAAATCAACATTGTTTACCTCAATTGTTGATTCGGAAATAGGTGATGATGGCTTCTTTAAGCCTCCATTGTGCTTCAATTCCTCCAAATCCTCTTCCGCGACTTGCAACTAAAGTTGCAATCTCTTCTCCTCCTCTTTCTCTTCTCATAGTAGCCTTCTTAATTCAGCATTTTCTTCACGAAGACTTTGTTTTATCCCCTCATTCTAATGATGAGAAGAATATGAAGGTGATGAAGAAGATGCATAAGCACTAGAAGATGTGGATGAAGCATCGTTCTCTGATATTTCTTTCTCCTCTTCCTCTATTCTCTTCTCATAAGTGTCATACATTATGTCCACCAATTTTGACATCCTGAGCATGGATTCGTGCATTTCTTTGTCATCCTCCATTGTTGCATCTTCATTCGTTGTTCACGCCCGCAATTCACATTAGCGAGAAGACCGCTTTGATACCAGCTTGATCCGAGTCCGTTAGCTACCGGATTTAGTACCCACGATATTTTACTTTTGTGATGTGGTTAGAATTGTACTGAAAAGATCATTAAAAGAACATATTCATGCTTTAACCAAGAGGAAACAAGACAACAATAAATATCATAAGAACACAACATGTTGATAACGGAGTTCACCCAGTGTGGGCTATGTCTTCGAGCCCAGTGTCAATATGGGGTAGATCGCTTCATATAGTGCTTGAAATGGTGATGATGTACATGGACTATGTTTTCTATCAGACAAGGATATATGCCCTCAACATGAGAGGCTTGTCTCTCCACGAAACGTTATGTTACATGAACTCTCACTCACAATAAGCCTCCTATCAACATGACATAATCTCACATAAGGTGACAATGAGGATCCCTTCATAAAGGTTACATAGGAATCTTAGTCAAACATAACAATCCATGGCGAATGCATCTCACATGAAGTAGAAACATAGATCCCGCAACATACATCAAGTTAGGATCTAAACAACATATTACATCGCACATAAAATTATAAAAGAGGCACATGACATCAATATTGAATATACCTCAACCCCTAAATTTGGTTGAAGAAGTGGATGCTCAAATACTGAATCTGGATGCACCATCAAATTCATGGCGTCGAGAGGCATAAAATCGACTGTCCACACTTGGGGATCTGACACCGTCACTCCAATCTGGAAAATGGCCGAAAAATGAGAAGCTTTGTTACTGAAACAAACATCTCCATTGGATTCTTGTCGCCGAGAGGTGTAAAATTGACATAAAATTTGTCAAATTCCAAGTCCGGAAATTTCGGGACCTCAAGGAATATTTTTGATGCCCCTTAAGATTCCCTGGGCAAGGTTCCGCCCCTTTGGCCGCTCATGATTCCGCACCTACAATAAAAAAATATTATTCATTGAAGAATGTGTCGGTCTGCTCCATGTTCTGCCTCTAATTTTCTCATGAATCCATTGGCCTCCCTGTGCCCTCATTTCTCATGTATTCTCCATCATTCTCCATGGTTTCCTTTAACCATGTGAATGGCATTTTATAACAAAGTGTGAGGGCGAATAAGACAAAGTGTGAGGTTCGCACATTGGTCGGCATAATAATATTAAGATACTTGTTGTTGGGAGGTTTTGGGTTCAAATCCCATTAACTCCTAATATTGTTTTAAGGCCCAAATTTAATTTTAATATAGTTTTTTCAAAATATATAATATATGGAATTCGTATGTCCATATTGTAACGACTCCCAAAAACATAAGAATAAGACAAAAAATGGAGGTTGCACCATCCAAGGCCACTTGGGGCTAATTTGAGGTGCCATTTGGAACCATGTGATCGGGCTATGTGGCAAGCCCTCATTGGTCCACATCATATGCCACCTCTACCACCTACTTGCCATGTGTTGACTTATGGTGCTGCCACATCACCTTTTTGTGGGTACACTTGTTTTGTTGACTGGGCTATCACATTAGCTTTGTGGGTCCCACTAGGCCTACCACATGTCATCCATATGACCTTCCACATGGAAAGATGCTAAATTTGAATTATTTTTTTGTGGTACAAACTTCAAACTACAATAACTTTCTCATACAAACTCGGATTTTAGTGTTGTTCACGCCATTATAATCGGGGCGAAGAGCACTAAAATATTTTCGTAGTTCGAAATAATTCTAAACACTTTTAATTTTGACCATTTCTAAGCCCTCTTGATCTCCTGAGAGTGTCTGGAGCCACCTGGATCAATAAACATTCTAGGTTTGCTGGAAATTACCATTTTAGGGCAAACTAGGTATTTTAGGGTTTGAGTTTAAACTTCCTTCTTGGGATTTAAAATGCAGCTAGTTGTCACATCAAGGATGAAAAGTTATATGTATTTGTGAAAAAACACTTAGGGAGTTGAAATGATAATTTTTGCAGCTCGAAAACCTAACTTTTAACTTTTTCGATGAGCGCTACGAAAATATTTCGTAGTGCGAGCTATAGACTTTCGATAGGATAATTTCGCTACAAAAAATTAGGTAAATATTAGGGTTAGCTGAAATTATTTAATTTTACATGTACCTAGGCTTATATATTAATTTACACAAAATATTTTATAGGCCCTTTACATAACCATGATTTGACATAATGAACTTTATAATTGTAGCCTTTGGACCTTTAGGGAAAGGTGCAAACCTGATGCTAACAGTAAAAGTCACTTTAAACATAACCCAAAAATGAACAGTAAAATAAATGTTTCTATTATCAAATAGAAGAGTCCAAAATATGTTACAAAACGAGACCTGAGAATGCCTTCAATACCTCTTCACATTTCCAACTTCTAGGAACATTCATTCATTCATTATCCATGAGCATCACATTAAAAATTTATAAAAGTCTCTAGTAAAAGTCTAATGAGCTCGAATTCTTAAAGAATCCCCTAACATAAAAAATGATGTGATATGCCCTTGGTTAGAAGCCAACCAAGATAGCGTATAGATCAATCATGATTTTCCCTTTATACGTGGTTAAATGCAAAATGAAATTGTGATATCTTACATTTTTCCAATCCATAGATCCAACCTCATTTAAAGGAAATAATTGTATAAATATCCAAACAAACCATTCAATTGCTATGAATTTCTCCATTATCAACATCTTCAGCCACAAGATTAGGTGATTTGAATTGAAGCACGTTCTGACATTCATGACAACAACAAAAGTTCAAACTACAAACAACGAAAATAACATGAACAACCTGCAAATAAATGAAGTTAACTTGATAATCATGCAAAATTATAATATGCATTCAAGGATAACTAATAAAATGTAACCAATACTTTTTAAGCCAAGTAATTTAAGGAGTGAGTGTAATGGTGCATGGCCCCACAAAGTTTCACGTAATCAAACTTTAAATTATTATGATGGAAAATCAAGGCCCTCCCATGGAAACTCGCCCTCCCATTCCAATGGTAACCATTGTGGAAACTCCTAACTAGGTACAAGGGGAATCATTGACTGTGTACAATGGAAATGGAAATCTCCCCTGAGCACGAAAACAACGAACAGTTGGTGCCAAATGGTTGGCAAGCGTTGCAGCAACACCTACCTGCGTACAAATTAAACGGAAATCTCCCCTGACCATGACAACTATGAAAAATTGCTGCCAAATGGTCGGCAAGCGTTGCAGCAACACCTGCCTACATAAAAATTAGACAGAAATCTCCCCTGACCATGAAAACTATTAACAGTTGCTGCCGAATGACCGAGAACCATTGCGGCAACACCAGACTGCATAAAAAAAATAGAAATTTCCCCTGACCACGATAGCAATGAACGGTTGGTTCCAAATTTCTGACAATCATTTTGGCAACACCTGATTGCATACAACTAAAACGAAAAATCTCTCCTCACCACGACAGAAACGAACAATTGGTGCCAAATGGGCGACAACAGTTGTGGCAACACCTAACTGCTTATTGTCATTGCAATAAACGATGCCACATGATATTATTGGACTCATTACCTCAACTCTTCCATTGTGTTGTTCTCCCACATTCACAGTTGCACTTTCCAAACACAGCCATAGCCGCTTTGAACTCTAACTAAATATGGGAGGCATAAGCATTTGCAGAGAAGGTACCGAAGAATTTCTAGACGAATTTTCACATCTTAAACCAATTTTTGAATAGGACGATTAGATAGAGTATATTCGTAGGTTTTAGGGGTATGACGATGGCATAGCTCTAGAATTTTCCATGAATTATAGGGAGGGTAGATATGAGGTAGCACGGACAGTGGTGCATGCTATAGAAGAAGCGATTGCGGAAGTGACAGGGTTACCCCAAATGGGAGAACAGTGGTTTTTGCACCGAAATACCCAACCTGATGTTGTGTAGAAATTATTTGAGGCAGGTGAACAGTTGTAGAATATAAGCACAAGATTTGATAGGAGGGATTTATCACAACCCTGGAAAGATGTTGCATTCCTTGTCAAAAAAAAATCACGTGCAAAGGAAGGTATGTCGTTATTTATTACCAACACCTCTGGTTGTTAGAACAATTGCATCATGCAAGGTTGGTTAACATGCCTTACTTTCTTGAAAAAACCCTAGATCATACGGTTCAATCTGTGCAGAAATCAAGGTGGCCATTCGAAATCATGTCCCACCATTGCCTCATTAAACTTTTGGTGGATATTGCACTGCAAAGGGAAGGGATAACTTGGGAGAAACTAGTTGGAAGGCCATTGCATGCTGAATATGTTACCCCACCAGAGGACTCCCTAGCAGCTGCAACTATGTCCCATGACTTCCCAGCTACAAAAATTCCCACAGAACCTTTCCATATGTCAACCACATTGCCCATTGTTCAAACTACGAGGGTTTCTAAATATTCTACTGCTAAATCCCGACAGAAAGGAGATGAACAAGATGATGATGATGAAATAGAAATATTTGGGAGTAAACCTACTACCAAGATATTGAGAGGATAAATTAAATCCTAACAATGGTGCAAAAATCCAAGCAGAACAGGAGAACGCGAGGTCATATTGCTCCAATTCATGAAACCCTCCCCATTTTTACATAAGAAACAAAAAAGAACAAGATAAATAGTATCCACATGATGTATTTATGAAAGAAGGATTCATGGAGCAAGGATGCATGCAACAAGGATTTATGGAACAAGGATTAGGCCACCTGGATGACACAGAAGAACAAGTTGAGAAGGTTCCTCTCCTAATTCTGACTATGAGTACATACAAGGAGTAGTTGAATGGTATGGAACAAATGACCTTGCCTCAATTTCAATTTTGTATGGGGATGATGAGGAGGACCAACCAACTACACCACTAGAATTGTATGGATAAAATGAGGATGGCTAACCAACTACATCACTAGAATTGTATGGGGATGATGAGGAGGACCAACCAACTGCACCACCAAAATTGAAAAAGAAGCACGTTGAAACAGTAATTACCCCTAAAAATATTCCGTTGTATATTTAATTGTTAAGGAAGAATAAGATTCTCCAGATGAAAAATGAACAACTACAAATCAAAGTTAAAACCTTTACATATGAACTCGGATAAAAATAAAATTTTGATAGATTAAATTTCTTGGCCTAAGTTGTAAAGTCCCTACCCATTGGTGTCATAGATATACCTTCTCCAGGGGTCCAAGAAAATATACCCCTTGGAAAAAAAAGATTGATGACATTGTTGTGCAAACAGAGGACCAAAAACCAAAGATGAAATTGACCAAAGGCATAGTTGTGCAAACTGAGGAACATGAATCAGAGATGAAACTAACAAAAGAAACAATACAACTAGAGGAACGGGAAGCAAAGATGAAACTAACAAAAAAAACAGTTGTACAAACAAAGGATTAGGAACCAGAGATGAAACTAACCATAGACATTGTTGTTCAAATAGAGGATCAGGAACCAAAGTTCAAACTCACCAAATACATTGTTGTGTAAACAGAGGATGATGAACCAAAGGATAAATTATCCCTTTGTATACCCTCTTATAACGGAAAATTAATACCTTTCCATTTGCATGAAAACTTAATTCATGGCCTTTGCAAGAAGTGGGAAGAATATATAAGAAAAGTTGAAGGGGAACATCAAAATACAGTGGTTGAGCTGCAAAGGAAGGTGGCGAAGATGGAGAATGATAAGAAAAAAATCGGATAGCTAATGGATGGTGTGCTTAGTTGCAGGGCTCCTTCAACCAGTTACAACGTGTACTTGACAGAAGGATTGTTGATGTTTAAAAATAATGCCATCATCAACAATAAGCCTTTCCAGATTGAATATAGACATGGTTTCATAGAAGCATATAAGGCCAGCATGAATCTAGAAAAAAGTCTTGCTCTATAAATTGTACCAACATAATTTTTTGGTATCTTTTGAAAAAATATGGAATCCCAACCATGATGTAGGGGATGTCCAATTGAGAGCCTTTGTATCGTATTTGAGAAATCAGGCCAGTTGATCGAAATCTGGATCAGGGGAAAAAATTTACTCAAAAATGAAAGTGCTCATAATTGCACCAAACCAAAACAACGACGACTGGTCCGTCGCCAAGAATCAAACGCAACTCGTTTTGTCGAAAACTAAGCTCGGATGAAGAAGTATAGTCTGTTGATCGTCGTTCATAATAGGCATTTTTTTTTAAATTGCAGAACAGGTACAGGATGATGAAATGGTATCCCAGTTAGCATGCAAGGAATCTTATTCAGTCTTTTCCCAATGGGACTGTGACAAGTGTCACAACTGGATTCGCCAATTTGGTTTGAGAAGGTGAAATTTCCCAATATCCTCCTAAAGCCCTCCTAAGGTTGAATTCGAATTCTTTTTTATATATGAGGGAGGACAGTCCAACCAAGGACTACCACATGTCCCGCTGGTGGACCCCCTTTCCAAGGTCAGGTTCGAATTTCATTTTATGGCTATGGTCAAATTTCAATGTTATGGAAAATTTCGCAAGTTAAGGTTTCGGATTAATTTTATGGGGGCATATTTTATATAGTCTGAACTTATATTAATGTGGGAGCACATAAATATTATATTCCAAAATCCATGGATATATTACATTATGGTGGAGATAATTTCGCATTGGTGGCATTAACCCAAAGTCAAATTATGGGAGCGCCTATTAATATTTAACCAAAGTTTAAACTATTGCAAGTCCACAAGTTTATATTGTTTCAGAGTGCATTTTTTTAATGGGAAAAACATAGATATGGAGGGGCGGAGGTCGGGGTTCGACCCCGTGACCTCCCCCCAACCACTCTCCACTGCTTACCAATGAGCCATAGCCGTATTCCTTGTTAAGGATGGGCACGAACATTTATTTGAATGCACAGTATGGACCTGATGGCGGAACAGATGCCCAAGTTCTAAGTGCTCAACCAAAATGTGTTTAGTGCACGCTTATCCACAATAATTTTGGCTTAAGCCTTAATTAAGCTCATTTAATTCGGTGGGATTTTTGGTAGCACCTCCAAATCCGGCGCCACCTCCAGAATTGTCGGAGCTAACTAGGACTTCTCCATATTTAGAGGCAGAATCTAGGGGGAAATTTAATGAGGCCTATCTTGAGCAATATTCGACCAATTTTGGATCAGGAAGAGTCATTCCTAGCAGATTGGCATGCTATGAATCCATTGGAAGATATTGCAGAGGCAGAGGAGAAATTCTACAGAGGTTTTTGTCACCTTGAATAATTTTGAAGTCGAGGGCCACCAAGAAGGAAGGCCATGCCCAGATCATCTGAAGTCCAAATGGAGTGAATGAACAGTCATTTTTAGATGTATTTGATGCTCTGAACACATTGGTATAGTTTAAAGAGGCATTGGAGCACTTCTGAAAGTGTTTTTTTCACTTTGGATATTAAACAAGCCCATGGCCACCAGGATGGGAGGTCAATCCTAGATCAGCTAGAAACAAATTTCAAAGATTGAATAGTCATTTTTGGGGTATTTGAGTGCTTTGAAGCCATTGGATCGGGTTGAAAATCCATTGGAGCAATACAAGTGCTTGTAATCATACATTTGACTCTTAATCCCAAGAGCGCCTAGCTACTTGAAGCAGGTCCATGGAGATGTAGCCCGAGAGGGGTGAACTCCATTATCATCCATGGTATTGTGTGATTGTTGTATGTTATATATTTGTATTTAATTTGTTGTACATGAGTTTATAAAATCTAATTAACTCATAATTTTATCATCAAAAACACATAAAATTTGTCACATAAACCTCTTCACAAGTGGTTAACTTGAGATGATCCTAATCACACATTTTTAATACTGATGAGGGAGCTAGCATAGCAATAACTAGTTTTCCCATATTAAGATCAAGTTGGTATCAGAACTTAGGTTGACAAGCTTAGGTTGAAGAAGTTGGTATCAAAGCAAAAGTTTAACTCATTTTAGCCAAGATTAGCTAGAAGAATTAGCTATTGGATTTTTAATTTGTGTAAGGAGAATTTAACTATGTGCAAGTTTATGTGTGAAGAAGAAGATCAAAATTGAGAAATGAATTCTCAAAACACATCAAATAAGCTTTGTATGCATTGTAGGTGTGATGTCAGCTTCATTAAGTGATGTTTCAAGTCAATCTTCCTTAGCAAAACACTTTGATAAATTGATGTTTCAGAATGTCTACATCATTATTAATATGGTGCAAGAGAAGTATGAAGATAAGAGGGAGAGTATTAAACTTCAAGAGGTGTTGATTTCCATGAAGGAGGAGAAGCAAGAGCTTATTGAAAAGTTTCATGAGATGGAGACTCAAATCCATGCTGCAAATGAAAACCTTGAAAAGATGCATGAGATGGAGACTCAGCTCCATGATGCCAAGGAAGCCTTAGCCATGTATGAGCATGAAAAAGAGGTATGAAATTCAAACTTATCTTCAATTTCCTCTCAAAATGAATGTGTAGGTGCTTTTGAAAGACGCACTAGAGGAATAGGGTCCAAATTATTGATGAAAATGGGCTTTGAAGGTAAAGGAATAGGCAAACATGCCCAAGGCACAATTGAGCCAATTTTTGTTGAGGAAAGGCCTAAGTATTTGGGTCTTGGTTATGGAAAACATAATGGAGAAAGCTCTAAATCCAAGGAGGTACATGAAGGTGTTCCAAGAAGGACCTTCATTCCATGTTCATTACCTCAATCTTGTGAAGATTGTGTTCATGAGGAATGCAAAAGTTTTACACCCACTTTGCAAGAAGGTGCTCATAAGCATGCAGCTAATGAGAGTGGCGAACAAGAGGGTGTTGAAATCTCTAAAGTCTTTGAATGCATTGTTGGTATTCTGAAGAGAGCCACTACCTCATAAAATTCACCTCCTCAAGAAGGCGACAAAGGTGAAATTTTAAGGTATAAATCTGATTTTAATCAAGGGTAAACCCACGAAGGTGGGTAACACTTTAGTGAGAATCTAGAGCGGAAAATTCATTTTCCCAACAGTTCAGCCGAACATTTTTAAAAGTTCGGCCGATCTGTTTTATAGTTCGGCCGAACTTTCGAAATTATTTCAGTCGAACTAATTCTTTGGTTTACATTGACGGCGTATTGACGACATGGCTAAACAGATGTTTGGCTGGAGATGGGAAAAATGGAAACGAAAGTTCGGTCGAACTAATAGTACGGCCGAACTTTTAAAATAGTTCGGCCAAACTTGTTATCATAAATATATTGGCCCGCAAACCTTAACAGGTTTCGGGCATATTACCGTTGTCTATTTTTGGTCTTGTGTCCGTCTGTCTCACGTCTGTCTGTTTGCGGGGGCGACGAGGCGAGGTGAGGTGTTGCTCTGTTGCGGCGCGACGACGAAGTGAGGTGTTGCTCTGTTTTTTTTTTGTTTTTTTTTGTTGATTTTTTTTTTTTAATTTTAATTTTAATTTTTTTTTTCGCAGGGAATTTGGTCTGCATCCTCCACAACGTATTTGGTGATCCCTCGCCTCATCTTCTCATTACGGCTTCGTCCTCTTGTCGTCTGCAAATTTCCAAGTATGCTTTCCTTCTCCTTTTTTATTTTGGTGCTACTGTTATTTAATTTACAGTTTTATGAAGGTTTTGTTTCGGGACCTTACCTTACCTTAGAATACCAACTGAGGAACTGTACCTTGAACCCAGTAATCACGTCGTCACATGTGGATCCATACATCCATCCCACCTACAATAATGGAGAGTGTACATTTTTGTTAGTTCTTATTCTTTAAATCGTGTGAATTGTTTTTAAAAAAATATGCAGTAAAGAGGAAAATTAGAAAAGGCAAATCACTTAGTTCAATTTTGAATGGCTATTCACATTTATCAATTTATGTTTAAATATTTATTTTAAATATCTTTCCCTAAGATCTAGGAATAATATTTTAGAATATCTTTCCCTACACCAGTGATAAGCGATATGATTTATATGATAGTTTTTTTTCGTTTTCAATAAATCATCTATTAAAATTTTAATATTCATATATTTTTTTTAATAAAATTGAATTTCAAAATTGGTTAATTCATAGATATGAGAAGAAATATTTAAATGTGGTTAGCTTTATTGTATATATTTTGAGTTTTGTATCGTTGTCAAGGTAAGATTCTAAATTTATTTTTAAAACTGTTAAAGGATGATGGTTTTGATTTTCTTTGTTTCCTTCTTGTTATCATTTGATAGACAAGATGAATGTATTTCTCTTGTACTGACCTAATAGAATCAATGTTTTTTTTGTTTCTGGAAAAAACTTGCTATTTCTCAATCTAGTACACTCGTACTGATTGTTAATGGCAATTTTAATATTCTATATGAAATTTTAAATTCTAATAATAATACTAGAGAATAGTTACTTTACTCATCAGTTATAGAGCCATAAACATTGTTACGTAATCCCAATAAAAAAACCCCAACTTATTATTACCTGGGTGGGCTGGCCAGCATCTAAGCTAGCCATACAAGCATGGTTCCATATTAAGTCGCATAGGCAGATGTCGTCCCACCAACAGGACCGAAGAAGGCTATACATTGATTACGTGATTAATGTATTGATGATATGGTAGTCACCAAGCAAGGTAGTATAGTCAAGTCGAAGCCTGACCAGTCATGCTTGAATTATCCGCCTGCTAGCTTCCTCCCCACATAAGTCCACCAATCCAGAACAACAATGGAAGAAATAATGTGTCCCATTCAGTAGATACAGCACCAGTGTTCGATTATAAACACACACTTAATTAATGTTTTATTTTTAATTTCTTTATTTTTTTGTTGATTTTCTGTTTCCCTTGTTTTGATCCTTCATGTCACTCTTGGAAACTATAACAAAGATCTAGAATTTCTTTATTTTCAAGCTTTTGTTGCAAAAATCTATAATTTATATCCAATTCCAGACTTGATAACAAAGGTATATAATTTCATTTATTTCATTCCATTTGTGTTGGAACAGAGTCTCCCATAAGTTGTGAAACTGGTCCACTTTAGATGCTTTTGATTAGATTTAATCTAGCGCAAGAGTTTTTGGGTGGGTCAAAGCCCCGAAAGCGTTGTAATGGGTCAAGGGGTAAAACCAGGGGTCCGAAAACCACGCTTTTCGGACCATAGGAAAGTTTAGGCTAGATTGTTATAAATAGAGGACCATTTTTGTATTGTAAGGTAGGATATGAAAGGCTATTGATGCGAATTGTGGTTTAAGCTATCTATTTGGGTTTTTGGGAAAGGACACTTGCTGGTTGTGTGCGCAGAGATCCAAGTCCAGCTGTGTGTGGACCCTGCTGCTGTGTGTGCAGGTTGGGAAGGGAATTGTAAGGGATAATTGATGAAGGAATGAATGATAAAGGTTGATAAAGTACTGAATCTGTGAGTAATCTGTGTATGAATTATTGGTAATTACTGTTTTATGCATTTCTGTGTTTAAGCTGCGAAGCTCTGTGTAAGTGTGTATCTGTACTTCGATCTGTTATGTTCTATTTATGCGTTGTCGTGTTACTGTTATAGAAGCATATATAATTATAGATTTAGTGCACGTGGATGCGAATAGAAACTAGCTTGGCTGTGTGCAGTATAAGGCGATATGGGTATCGTAGGACCAAACGCAGCTCTTCTTGCCTTACCTATCCTTTCTCAAAGTGCGGAAACCTGGTTCTAGCACCCACCCATACTACTTCGGGTGAGACTTTGACCTGCGAAAGCAGGTCACTACCGAAAGGGCCAGTAGTATAGGGGTTTTTTGGCAAACCTTGAGCTCTGAACCTGGGTTAGGACCCCTCGAGCCAACAAATGGTTCCATTGCCAGGACTGAAGAAGTCTGAGGAAGTGATCTGGTACTAACAAGCAAATACTGAAGATCTGACATAGAAGTGAATGAGCGCTACTTTGGAGAAAAGTACATCACGGAGAGGTAAGTATTATCAAACCAATCAAGAAAAGAATCACTATGTCCGTAGCCTGTTGAGAAGAACAACGACACAAGGTTCGCCAGAGAACAAGCCGTCAACCGAAACCTCGCTAGAAGAAGACATGGCAGTACACTTGAGGTTACCTACCTTCAAAGGCACGACCGACGAAGACATGGATCGTTTTTGGTTCATGGCCGACTTAGTATGGACTGCACAGGGGGTGGTGAGCGATACTGTGAAAAGAGCACAGTTGTCCCTGGCCTTTGAAGACAGAGCGTTGGACTGGTATATGCAGTACATATCTCAAAACGGGAGCGCATCACTGCAAGATATTAAGGACGCCCTAAAACAATAGTTCCAGAAGCCAAAATCATACTCCCAGTTGGTAGCAGAAGTAAAAGACTTCAAGCACGATGTGTCTGAGTCGGTGTGGGAGGCCAATCAGTGATTGAAGAAAGAAATCAGGGAAGGAGGGTTCAAATACGATGAAAGACAACACACGGAATGGTTCATCGCTATGTTGCTACATCACTTACGTATACCAATGGGCCAACACACCTTCGAGTCGCAGGAAAAAGCCTTGGAAGCTGCCATGAAACTCGAAGCCATGCCTAAGGATGACACATTGGAGGGACTACAGCAGATACAAGAGCAGATCGGAGCCATGCACATGGAGATTCATAGCTTATGGACAAAACGGGGAAAAGGTGTTAGCACATACCTCTGGTGCCTACGATGTTGGGTGTATGGCCATACAAAGGACCAATTTCCTATATTGACGGATTACGTGCAGGCAGGGAGACCAAGTCCGCTATGCCCTGGCTCCAATGGATCTGTGCTATGGTGCGATGATTTCCAGGTAGTAGGACTACATGATACAGCCCAGTGTCCTCGGTTGAGTATGGGCGAACTGAAGCAACAGTGGTGCAGGTTCTGCTGATCGGTAGGGCACGATGAGCAGAACTGTCGCATGTATGACTTGTTTGTAGATCCAGAAAACCTCTATAGGGTACAATCAGACCCTGCATCACCCCGATCCCCCTGCGAACTTCGGTGGCTCCCCAGCAAGGGGCAGGGGAGGTCAGGGAGGAAGCGCAGGACGGGGGCGGGGGCAGCTGATCTGCTATAACTGCGAAGAAGTAGGGCACTTCGTAAGGGACTACCCAAATCCCACCAGGAAATCCTACAAATATTGCCGATAGCTGGACCATGAGATTGAAGACTACCCGGTCCTGCTGGCCAAAATGAAGGAAAAATAGCCCACCCCTATGCAAAATGTACAAAGAGTTAAAACCGAGCTAAGGAATGCAGATACAAGTAGAAAATTCATAACACGCAGTGGGATGGTCACCCAGGGAGCCAAGGAGGAACTTTCCTCTCAGAAAGAAGAGAATTTCAAAGAACAGGAACTACTGGCAGGTCCCACGTAGACACCAACACACCTCAAGAGAGAGGAATGGGTTGAGCCCTTTCTGAAGGCATGTCTGAAACTGCTACGTAACCCACAAGCTGTAGAAAATCTTCAAGAATTGCTGCATATTTGCACAGCCCGGCCCAACACAATTCATGAGACTAGGGATGTACACAAACTACATAGCTATAAGAAATGCATCGGAAGAGAAATGCAGTTGACTACGTAGATTGGCGACTACGAGATGGATCAAGTTATTCTCGATCTGGGGTCGGAAGCGAATGTATTACCAAAACAAACATGGCAACACATGGGGGAACCTAAATTGGAATGGTATACCATCCAGCTACGCATGGAAAATCAACAGAAGATCATCCCACTGGGACAGTTGCCAAAAGAAATGGTAGATATCGCAGGATTAAAAGTCCTAGTTGACTTTGAGGTCATAGAAATCGTGGAAGATACGGATCCGTACCCTGCACTCCTCAAACTGGACTGGGCTATAGATGTGGGGGGTGTCATCAATCTCAAAAAACATAGCATGGTGTTTGAGAACAATGTTACGCGTGTAATAGTACCACTACACCCCGCAAAAGGCGTGAGGTATACAGAACTAGCCTACGAGAAGGAGGAACTAGATCACATTTACAGATTGACCACGTAGGATGAAGATAGGGTTAACCCCACAGAAGACGAAATAATCTGTGGAGGGGGAAGACAGTGAATTTTTTTCTGATGCTGATGAGGAATTGGAGATTTGGAAAAAATGGTTACACGATGTTTCGGCGCTACGCTGCCCTCGGGTCACAAGGACCCTCTACTGCATTTCTTCGGAGGTAAGAGATCTACCTCACTTTGATGAGTCTAGTAATATCCGAGAATTACTAAGAACACTGGAAGCTAGGGTACCAAAAGAGCGATGGATCTGGGCCCTTAATATAGCGATGCGTGGGACACCCGCGCGATGGTGGGATACCCACAAGCAAGCATTCCGGGACTGGGAAACGTGTCGGGATAGGATGATTTTGCGGTTCGCTCCCCCAGCTAACATACACACCTAGATCTTCCTCCGACCCAGAGATCCCCGCGCACATCTGCGTGTCTAGACGAACAAATGGTTCGACCGAACTATAGAAGAATGGTTCCATCTATTTGTTCATGCTTTGGGCCCTATTCCAACCGTTTGGTACTTAGATGCAGAGTTACACCAGCACACTCGCCACTTGGAAGTGTTAAAAGAGGACTTTATAGGAATCTTCAGGTTGATTGGAGGGACAGAGGCGCTCGATGAAGCTCTGCAGGACATTGTTGCATTCATATTTAAGAACCCTCACCACCACGTCATGCCAGTGGTCCTGACATGGGAAGCACAGATGCAAGACATAGCCAACTGCCGAAGCTTGGCGATTGATGAAGAAGAAGATAATCCTCGAAACATTTATGTCCCGGAATCTGAAGGGGAATGCACCGTTATTGGACCATCACTGCAGAATATTGATGTAACGCAGCCTCTCAAGCTGCGTGACGTTAATATTGGGACAGAAGAACACCCTAAGTTGGCTAAAATTGGGGACTATTGGGATGAAGGAACTATAGGAAAGATTTCAAAATTAATCACGGAATATCATGACTTATTTCCAACAAAGTTTTCTCAGCTCAAGGGAATCATCGGGGACCTCGGCATTATGCACATCACTCTGAAACCTGAGGCCCGCCCCGTTAAGCAGCAGCCTTACTGACTGAATCCCAAATATAAGCAAAAGGTCAAAGAAGAGCTAGAAAAAATGCTCATTGCAGGTATCATTGAACCAGTTGAACAATCGGATTGGGTAAGTCCAATGGTCATCCAGGGAAAAGAAGACCAAGGGGGAAATACGCATCTGCGTGGATCTGCACAAGTTAAACGACGCCTGCATCCATGACCCCTTCCCTACACCCTTCTCCGATGAAATCCTTGATAGCGTAGGCAGACAGGAGACCTATTCCTTCACCGATGGGTTCTTAGGGTACCACTAGATCCGAATTGCACCTGAAGATCGCAGCAAGACTACCTTCGCGACTAAATGGGGTTCCTTCCAGTATACAGTCATGCCCTTTGGTCAAAAGAACGCACTTGCTATTTTTTCCAGGGTCACAGTTGTTGTATTCAAGGAATTTATTCATAAGTTCCTAGAGGTTTATTTCGATGACTGGACGGTTTTTGGCTTGGTAAAGGAGCATGTCTCTAACCTCCGACTAATGTTGGATGCATGCCGGAAGCACCAGATTTCCTTGAATATTAAGAAGTGCATCTTTTGTGTGCCATTTGGAATCCTACTCGGACACATAGTCTGTCGGCAAGGGTTGATGGTTGATCCTGCAAAGGTAGCCGTAATTATAAACCTTGCAGTCCCAACAACAGAGAAACAACTGCGTTCTATTCTTGGACACACTGGCTATTACAGGAAATTCATTCAGGGGTACGCCCTGATTACAACCCCTATGGAAAAGCTACTAAAAAGGATGTTTCTTTCTTTTGGGATGATGAATGTCAGAAGAGCTTTGAACTGCTCAAGGAGAAGATGATCTCTGCCCCCATACTAATATTTCCTAATTGGTCAGAGGAATTTCATGTACATGTGGATGCGTCAGGCATCGCCTTGGGAGTTGTTCTCACTCAGCCTGGAGAAAGAGATATCGATCACCCGATTGCCTTTGCGAGTCAGAAAATATCGAGCGCAGAACGGAACTACTCCACCACTGAGCGCGAAGGATTGGCTATGGTCTACGCATTACAGAAATATCGGCACTATCTACTGGGTGGACACTTTAAAATTTTCACTGATCATTCGGCTTTGAAATACCTGGTCAACAAGCCTATGTTGGGGGGAAATATTTGTCGTTGGCTGTTGCTATTTCAGGAATATGATTTTGAGATCATCGTCAAGCTCGAACGGTTGAATACAGGCCCAGATCATCTGTCTCGCATTGAAACAGGGGAAGAACCTACTAGCTTGGAAGAATGCTTTCCAAATGCGCAGCTGTTTACCATTAAGGTGGTTGATGCACACTTTGTTGATATCATTGAGTTCCTCACTACAAGCGTGGCCACGGCTGGGTACTCATTGCAGCAGAAGGAGGAATTGGTTACTCAGGAAACGGACTTTACTATCATCGTCAGTCAGTTATACAAGCTAGGCGCATATGAAATACTACGCAGATATTTCCTAGAACATGAACGGCCTGTCGTTTGCAGAAGCACATGAAGGTGTCGCAGGAGGCCACTATGCAGGACGCGCAACGGCACAAAATATTTTGAGGGCTGGGTTATAGTGGCCTACTCTGCATCAAGATTCTTACACCTATTGTAGGTCATGCGACACCTGCCAGCGCACAGGACGACCTTCGCGCCGATATGAAATGCCCTTACAGCCTCAAGTGGCTTTACAGGATTTTGACAAATAGGCCATTGATTTTATAGGACCCATCAATCCGCCAGGAAAGAAAATAGGTGCGCACTACATCATCACTGCCACTGACTACGTCACTCGATGGGCTGAGGCACAAGCGGTGAAGGATTGTACTGCGGATATTGCCGCGCACTTCATCTTTGAGTAGATTCTGACCAGGTTTGGCTGCCCAAAGATCCTAATGAGTGACAGAGGTACACACTTTTTCAACCAAATGATTCAAGCCTTGAATGAGGAATTCCGGATCCACCATGTGAAGAGTACACCATACCATCCTCAGGCAAACGGGGCAGTTGAAGCTTTTAACAAAATTTTGGAACAGGCATTAACTAAGGTTTGCAATGCCGATCGTAGTGACTGGGATGTTCGCATCCCCTCTGTTCTATGGGCCTATCGAACAATCTGCAAGAAGCTGATAGGCAGGACCCCCTTTCGAATGGTCTATGGCAAGGAGGCCATTATGCCCATAGAGTTTGTTGTTCCTAGCCTACGCATCGCAGCATTTACAAATATGGCGGACCCCAATATCATAGAAGAGTATCTTGCACAGCTTGTGGCTTTGGAGGAAGATCGTTTTATTGCTACTTTTCATCAACAGGTTCAGAAGGCTCGCGATAAATCATGGCATGATCGACATATTCGCCAAAAAACATTCGTCGCAGGCGATCTCGTCCTTTTATACGATAGCCAATTTGCGAAGCACCTAGGCAAATTCTGGCAGCACTGGCTGGGTCCCTACACAGTCAAGGAAATCATGAATGGCGGAGCAGTCCAGCTAGCTACCCTACGCGGTGACACCTTACCTGGCTTTTTCAATGGTAGTCAACTCAAGCCATATCGGGCTCAATGACTATATGGTGGCTACAGTGACTCGAGACGAGTCACAAGATTATGTTGGGGGACTGTTGGAACAGGGTCTCCAATAAGCTGTGAAACTGGTCCACTTTGGATACTTTTGATTAGATTTAATCTAGCGCAGGGATTTTTGGGCAGGTCAAAGCCCTGAAAGCGTTGTAATGGGTCAAGGGGTAAAACCAGGGGTCCGAAAACCACGGTTTGTGGACCATAGGAAAGTTTAGGCTAGATTGTTATAAATAGAGGACCATTTTTGTATTGTAAGGTAGGATATGAAAGTCTATTGATGCGAATTGTGGTTTAAGCTAACTTTTTGGGTTTTGGGGAAATGACTCCTGCTGGCTGTGTGCGCGGAGATCCAAGTCCAGCTATGTGCGGACCCTGCTGCTGTGTGCGCAGTTTGGGAAGGGAATTGTAAGGGATAATTGATGAAGGAATGAATGAGAAAGGTTGATAAAGTACTGAATCTGTGAGTAATCTGTGTATGAATTATTGGTAATTACTATGATATGCATTTTTGTGTTTAAGCTGCGTAGCTCTGTGTAAGTGTGTTTCTGTACTTTGATCTGTTATGTTTTGTTTATGCACTATTGTGTTACTATTATAGAAGCATATATAATTATAGATCTAGTGCACGTGGATGCGAATAGAAACTAGCTTGGTTGTGTGCAGTATAAGGTGATCTAGGTATCGCAGGACCAAACGCAGCTCTACTTTCCTTACCTATCCTTTCTCAGGGTGTAGAAACCTGGTTCCAGCACCCACCCATACTACTTTGGGTGAGACTTTAACCTGCGAAAGCAGGTCACTGCCAAAAGGGCCAGTGGTATAGGGGTTTGTTGGCAAACCTTGAGCTTCAAACTTGGGTTAGGACCCCTCGAGCCAACAATTTTCCTTTGATTCTTATATATATTTACATCCTAAAATTCCAGGCTTTTTAGAATCACTACTTTGACTTTCTTAACTCAGTTCAAAGTATAATTAGATTTATATTTTTTTACACAAATCTATTCTTTTATAATTCAAGAAAAACCCTCTTGTACAAATATCCTTAGTCTCTTATACTCTATGTTTTCCCTCCACACATGTACTGTAAAAATTTAATTTTTTATAATTACATTAGAAATCTTTCTATGTACATCTCAATTATGATACTTAAATTAATTCAAGTATTTTGTGCAATGTATTTTCAGAACACATTTTATTTGAGTTAATTGCAACAGAAGGAATAGAATTAATAAACTCACACAGAATTCAGCAACATAATGAACAGAAATTCACACATAATTCAGCAACAGAATGAATAGAAATTCACACAGAATTCAGCTACAGAATGAACATAAATTCACACAGAATTCATCAACATAATGAAAATAAATTCACATAGAATGAATAGAATTAAACACCTTAAATAAATTCACACTGTGTTGTGTAACCAACTCCAAAAATAGAAGAAAAGAGATATCAACGCCTTATAAATGAGCCACTTAGAGGGAGCAACCTCCAATACATTACATAAATGAACAATTCTTGGATGATACAATTTACAAAACCTCCTTTCTATATATAGGAGTCCATGGGGCCATAATGTAATCCTAGTGGGCCACAATGTTATCCTAGCCGACCTAACAATAATAATTTAAGGGCACGATAATAACAAAATGGGGGTTACGAGGGTACAATAATAACAATAAGGGGGTTACACTAACAACAATAAGGGACTATACTAGTCATATAGGGACCTAACATGCCCCTCTCCTTCAAAAAAGTGTTGTCCTCAACGCTTGAGTAGCTCTGGGTGCTTCTGTATGAATTTCTCATCCTCCCATGTAGAATCTTCAGTGGGTAAGTTCTTCCACTTGATGAGATACTCTGAAATTGATCGATTTCGTAGTTGTCGAGTTCTTGTTTCCGTGACCGCTTCAGGTTCCAATATGATTTTTCCTTCCTCATCAAGTTCTTGAAATATTGTTTGAACTGGAATATTTTCACCTATAACCTTCTTTAAGCATGAAACATGGAAAACTGGATGTACTCGCGAAGAAGCAGGAAGCTCCAATTTGTATGCCATAGTACCAATCTTTTGCAACACCTTGTAAGGACCATAGTACTTTGGCGATAATTTATTATCCTTCTTGCTTGCTTGAGGGACATTTGTTTGTATGGTTGTAGTCGTAAAAATACCCAATCTCCTACATCAAAACTTCTCTCGCTACGATGTTGATCTGCCTGTTGTTTCATTCGATTTTGTGCCAAATTCAGGTTATCCTTTAAGAGTTGGAGAACTTCTTGCTGATGCTAGATGTGATCTTCCACTGCTTGAACCTTCGAATTTTCCCTTAAAGATGATGTGATGGATGGTGGATGATATCCATAAAGTGCCATAAATGGGGTCATTTTTGCTGCAGTATGGAAGGAAGTGTTATACCACCATTCAGCAAGAGGTAACCACTTGACCCATTGTGTTTGTTTATCAGATACAAAACAACGAAGATATCCTTCCAAACATTTATTTACGATCTCAGTTTTACCATCAAATTGAGGATGATAAGATGAGCTATGAGCTAATTGAGTACCCAAACAAGAAAATAACTCCGTCCAAAAATTTCCAGTAAAAATGGGATCTCTATCACTCACAATAACCCTTGGGCTTCCATGTAGCTTTTGAATTCTATCCATAAATGTAGTAGCAATTGTACTTGATTTAAATGGATGAGATAATGCACAAAAGTGTGCATACTTGGTAAGTCTATCAACTACCACCATGATGACATTCTTTCCTTCAGACTTAGGTAAACCTGTGATAAAATCCATTGAAATCTCTTCCCAACGCTGACTTGGAATGGATAAAGGTTGTAGAAGTCCCGGGGTCTTAATTGTCTCCACTTTATTCTGCTGGCAAACCAAACATTCCGCCACAAACTTTTGAATATCTGATTTAAGGCCATCCCAAAAAAATTCTTTCTTCACCCTGTGGTAAGTTTTTAAAAATCCTGAGTGTCCTCCTAAAGGAGAAGTGTGCAATTCCAGAAGAATCTTTTGTTTTAGTTGGGAATTATTACAAAGATATAATCGATCTTTGTACCATAAGGAATCATTTTTCCAACAAAATGTATCAGATGTACTAGGATCTTGCTGCAACTTTTGAATGAGTGTCCATACATCTTTGTCCTTCTTCCATTCATCTCTTGCTTCAGTTATCCAATCTGGTTGGATAATAGAAATGGCACAAAGCAATGCTTCCACCTCTTCATTCTTTCTTGAGAGTGCATCTGCAACAACATTAAGCTTTCCTTTTTTATAGATTATTTCAAAGTCATAACCCAACATCTTTGTGACCCATTTTTGTTGCTCTTCTGAAGATAGTCTTTGTTCCAAAAAGTGTTTAAGACTATCATGATCAGTTTTTACCTTGAAGTGTCTTCCCATTAGGTAAGTTCGCCATTTCTTTAGTGCATGTAGTATTGCTAACATTTCCTTCTCATAAATAGGTTTCTGTAAATACTTCCCTTTGATTGGACGACTTTCAAAAGCAATGGGTCTTCCTTCTTGCATAAAAACTGCACCAATTCCATTTCCTGAGGCATCACATTCCACAATAAAGGTTTTTGTGAAGTCTGGTGTAGCTAAGACCGGTGCTAGGCACATTGCCTCTTTAAGACGTTCAAAGGCCTTAGTTGCTTCAGGAGTCCATGAAAATGCATCTTTCTTAAATAATGTTGTTAGAGGTGCTGCTATTCTCCCATAATTCTTAACAAACTTGCGATAATACCCTGTTAACCCGAGAAATCCTCGAAACTGCTTTATGGTTGTGGGGACTTTCCATTTCTTAATGGCTTTAATTTTGTTAGGGTCTACCTTAACACCCTCGTGAGATACAATATGACCCAGATATTCCACCTCTTGTACTCCAAAGAAACATTTGGATGTTTGTGCATATAATTGTTTCTCCTGCAATAGTTTGAGCACCCTGTCAACATGTTGAACATGATCCTTCCAAGACCTGCTGTAGATTAGTATATCATCAAAAAATACTAGCACAAATTTTCTAAGGAAGGGTTTGAAAATGGAATTCATCAACCCTTGAAATGTAGAAGGTGCATTGGTAAGGCCAAAAGGCATGACCAAAAATTCATAATGACACTCATGAGTTCGAAATGTTGTTTTTGGAATATCTTCAGTCTTCATTCTAATTTGATGATATCCTGAACGAAGATCCAACTTGGTAAAATAAATTGCTCCATGTATTTCATCCAATAATTCATCAATCACAGGAATGGGAAATTTGTCTTTAATGGTGAGCTTATTGAGCTCCCTATAATCTGGACACATTCGCCATGATCCATCCTTCTTGTGTACCAATACTACAGGAGCAGAGAAAGAACTTTGACTAGGTTGAATTATACGCGCCTCTAACATTTCTGCAATCATACGTTCAATTTCGCTCTTTTGGAAGTAAGGATATCTATAAGGCCTGATGTTTGGAGGAAAACTTCCTGGAATCAAATGAATAGCATGATCATGATCACGAATAGGTGGGAGTCCTTTGCGAGTTTCAAACACCTTGGAATGATTGTCCAAGACTTGTTGGAGATCTGCAGAAATAGATGATTTTGATGTCGAAACTTCTAGTGAGCACAATTGTGAATTACGCCTCGTTGTTCTTTCTTTAGAAGCTTTGTCATGACATTAGAGCTTATTATCCTTCCCGGCTTCCCTTCAATACCCTGTAATTCGACTTCCTTTCCTTCTGAAAAAAATTTCAAGAAAAGTTCTTGAAAATTAAAAGCTACCGTCCCCAAAGATTGTAACCATTGTATTCCTAGTACAACATCAGCACCTCCCATAGGAATGGAAAGCATTGGACTAGTCAATACATATTCCCCCATGGTTAGCTTGATATTATGGCATTTTCCAGGAGCAATTTATAGTTCCTCCATTTGCAACCATCACTTGACATTCTGGTGCTGGGTATAGGAAACAATTTAATTCCTTGGCTACCTTACAATGAATAAAATTATGGGTGCTACCTGAATCAATCAACACTATTACCTTTTCTTCTTGATATGTCCTTCTATCTTGAGAGTTTGAGGAGTGGTAATTCCTGCCAATGCATTACACGATATGGTCAGATTCATTTCTTCCTCTTTTAGGGTTGGTTCCTAGTGTATATCCTCTTCTTGTTCATTTTCTTCTTCCTCTTCACAATCTATGCAAAATAATTTCTTCTCAGCACACTTATGACCTTTAGTGTATTTTCTATCACAACTGTAGCAAAGCCCTTTTTCTCTTTTTTCTTCCAATTTTTGTGGTGTCAACCTTCTAGGTTGTGGAAATCTAGGTGTAGCAACACTTCCTTCTTTATAGAATTGAGTGGTAGGCTTCCTTGTCGCCATAATTTTACATTCAACTTTTCTTGCCAACCTGAATGCCTTCTCCAATGAATCAGGTTCCAAAACGCGAACTTAATGTTGGATGTTATCCTTTAAAGTGCCTATGAAGAGATCAATCATGTGTTCCTCTGGAATATCAGTTACCCTTATATTCAATTTTTGGAAGTCCTCAATGTGTTGCCCCACTAAACCCTTTTTTTTTGAGATTTATCAATTGGCTAAAGAAGGTGTTGCTCTTTGTATCCTCATAATGTGCTATCATTTCCTCCGTAAAAATTGACCAAATGACAATTTTTTTACGGGAGCAAAGCCATCGATACCATACAAATGTATTTTGTTCTAAATGTAAAGTTGCAATGCGTACCTTTTGTGTGTTTTGCACGTTATGGAGATAAAAATATTGCTCCATCTGTAGTATCCATGTTACAGGATCCTTTCCATCAAAATTCCTCATATCCATTTTTGGAATATGGTGGTTCTTCCCACCAACATTAGAGTTTATGAAATCACGATTGACATTTATTTTGTTCTCATCATGAGGTTCTTCTACTATCTTTTCACCATTAGGAAACATTTCTTGTATCAACTTTTTCAAACCTTCGATGTCTGCTTTTAGATCATTATTCATGTTTTCCATGTTGTCTTTCATGTCATCCATCTTAGCTTCCATGCCAGCTTCCATGCCATCCATCTTAGCTTCCACACCTTTCTTCAAACCGTCCATCTTCACTTCCACGCCTTTCTTCAAAACTTCCATTTCATTTTTTGTTGCTCTTTGCGAAAGTGAAATTTGTTGCACTTGCTCTTGTAATTTTGATAGATCATGTTGCAATTCTTCATCTTCATGAGTCATAGTAGAGCCTTCTGAAGGCTTAATGGGTGTTGAATTATTTTACGGGGCATATTTTAGAACCCAATACTGATATCTATTCTACAATATGCCCTTGGAATCAATTCAAATTGATTCTTCAAACAAGACTTATGCAATTCGGAAAAAAAATACACACATTTTTCTTGCTTTTGAGGAGCTCGATATTGAAATTGGATTATCTTTGTGATTGCAGCACTTCAATATCTGAAATTCAGCAATGAAATACCCCTCTGAATTATATTTTGAATGCCACAGGTCTGACCTGATTTGGATTCTCCAAGACAAAGTTGTGTCCAATCTCCCACAATGACCTAATTATGGACTAGTTCAGTAGAGCGAACTTGTACGACTTGCCACGTGTCACTGTTTTGTCCTTTGTCTTTGAAATTGATAGAAAAAGAAACTACGGTCAGTGTGCTTGCGACCCTTTTTGGAACTTGATCGAGTACCCCGGAGAAGAGTTGTTGAACTTTCCCACGATCACACTCTTTGAGATGAAATTCGAACACAAGCACACCTTCACGGATCCTGCATCTCAAATATGCAGACAAGCTCACAAGTGCAGTGAATTTCCTCGGGATTTCAGCTTCGTGCCATATGAATTTTAGACTGCAAAACTTCGTACAAAAACATTGTAGCTAAAATTCATGGTGTATTTGTTCAGGAGCACAGAAAAAAAGACCTAGCCACGGATGATGTCTAAGTAACCATGAATAGCTATGAAATTTTTGATAAAATCTTCTCTAGGGATTTCGGCTTCGCACCCTAAATATTTCAGCTTCTGAAACTTCGTAGAAAAAAATTTATAGCGAAAATGCCACGATGACCTGTTTGGAGCAGCGAAACCCTAGAATCCAAAGCTCTGATACCAAATGTTGTGTAACCAGCTCCAAAAATAGAAGAAAAGAGATATCAACGCCTTAGAAATGAGCCACTTAGAGGGGGAAACCTCCAATACATTACATAAATGAACAATTCTTGGATGATACAATTTACAAAACCTCCTTTCTATATATAGGAGTCCATGGGGCCATAATGTAATCTGAGTGGGCCACAATGTAATCCTAGCCGACCTAACAATAATAATTTAAGGGCACAATAATAACAAAATGGGGGTTACAAGGGTACAATAATAACAATAAGGGGGTTACATTAACACAATAAGGGACTATACTAGTCATATAGGGACCTAACACACTGAGAATTCGACAACTCATAATTCTTGTAATATTTAAATCAGTCCAATGTATTTCATTAATGTACTTAAATTTACACATTCCATGATGCTTGTAATCTTGTAAAATGTTAAAATTAGAGTGTTTTATGATGTAATGGATATTAATAATCTATATTATGTACAGTGATATTATGATAGTGTAGGTTGATGTTCAAGTTGTAAAATTCTTGTACATATCAAAGATGAATGTTAGTACAAGCCAAAAATGACATTATTATAAATTCTTAAACAATCTGTTAGGTGCTAAATCATACTTCTTATTAAGGACATAACTAATACAAGTTGAAAATTACTTTTAAATTTTCTTAGCCTATTTATAGATGTCAAAGTAAAGGTTTCTAGATGTGATTTCTCCCATAAACTTCAAGGCAAACTAAATTTTAAGGAAAATCATGTACATGCCATTTCTCCCACAAACTCATCAAGGTGTGACTTTTGGCATAACTTCATCAACCACTACCACTAGTTGTTTTAGTAAGTGCATAAAATAATTTATCAAACCATGTACATGTCATTTCTCCCACAAACCCATCAAGGTGTGATTTTTGACATAACTTAATTAATCACTACCACTAGTTGTTTAAGTAAGTGAAAACCACTACCACTTTAATGCAAATGTTTAAGTAAGTGAAAACCACTACCACTTTAAGGAAAAACATGTACATGTGTCATTTATCCTATACATGTGTCATTTCTCCCATAAACTTTTAGGCAAACTTTAAGGCATGCGTCATTTCTATGTCATTTCTATCTTAAACTCTAGGCACTTGGGAAAACTTTAAGGCATGTCATTTCTAGATGTGATTTCTCTTTCTATGTCATTTCTATCTTAAACTCTAGGAACTTGGGCAAACTTTAAGGCATGTCATTTCTAGATGTGATTTCTCCCATAAACTTTAAGGCAAACCATGCACATGCCATTTCTCCCACAAACTAAAGGATTTCTCCCATTAATTCAAGACAAACTTTAAGGCCTAAAAATTGAACCTAAAGTGGTTGAACTCTCATAGGATTTTGAACTTCCATAGGATTTTAATCTGTCTGTTGAGTGTTAACTTCTACAATTTCTAAAGGCAGAGTCTACAAAGGGACAAGTAGCCTCTGGATATCATCTTTTCTCAAAGGTGACATATCCAGTAAATGCCCCTACAGTCAATCTCTGGAACAGAAAGAGAAGTTCTTCATTTTAATATCCATAAACCACTACCACTTTAAGGCAAACCTTATACATGTGTCATTTATCCCTTCTCCCATAAAATTTTAGGCAAACTTTAAGGCATGTGTTATTTCTATTTCATTTCTCCCATAAACTATAAGGAAATTTGTCATTTCTCCCACAAACTCATAAAGGTGTGACTTTTGACATAACTTCATCAACCACCACTACTAGTTGTTTTAGTAAGTGCATAAAATAATTTTTCAAACCATGTAAATGTCATTTCTCCCACAAACTAAAGTCTTTCTCTCATTAATTCAAGGCAAACTTTAAGGTCTAAAAATTGAACCTAAAGTGGTTGAACTCTCATAGGATTTTAAACTTCCATAGGATTTTAGTTTGTCTGTTGAACGTTAACTTCTACAAGTTCTAAAGGCAGAGTCTGTAAAGGGCCAAGTAGCCTCTGGATCTCATCTTTTCTCAAAGGTGACATATCTAGTAAATGCCCCTACAATCAATCTCTGGAACAGAAATAGAAGTTCTTAATTTTAATATCCATAAACCACTACCACTTCAAGGAAAACCTTGTACATGTGTCATTTCTCCCTTCTCTCATAAAATTTTAGGAAAACTTTAAGACATGTGTCATTTCTATTTTATTTCTCCCACAAACTCATAAAGGTGTGACTTTTGACATAACTTCATCAACCACCACCACTAGTTGTTTTAGTAAGTGCATAAAATAATTTTGCAAACCATGTAAATGTCATTTCTCCCACAAACTAAAGGTTTTCTCCCATTAATTCAAGACAAACTTTAAGGCCTAAAAACTGAACCTAAAGTGGCTAAACTTCCATAGGATAGGATCCCACAAACTCAAGGCTTTCCCCCATTAATTCAAGGAAAAATTTAAGGCTTAAAAATTGTACCTAAAGTGGTTGAACTTCCATAGGATTTTAGTTTGTTTGTTGAGTCTTAACTTCTACAAGTTCTAAACAAGTCTGTAAAGGGCCAGGTAGCCTCTAAATCTCATCTTTTCTTAAGGCATGTAAAGGGCCAGGTAGCCTTTGAATCTCATCCTTTCTTAAGAAATGTCATTTCTAGATGTGATTTCTGCCATAAATTTTAAAGCAAACCATGCATGAACCATGTATATGTGTCATAAATCTCCCTTAAAGTCTAGGCAATGCAATCTTTAATGCATCTCATTTCTTGATGTGAATTCTACCACAAAATTTAAGTCACACTTTAAGATAAACCATGCATATGTCATTTATCTCATGCACATGTGTTATTTCTCCCATGCATTTGCAATAAATGTTAATTTAATATATTTTATGGAATTTTTTTTCAGGGATAAAAAAAAACCCACTAAATATGGTTGAAAAATGGACATTATGCATAGATGTTTCTTGCTATCCCAATCCAAGGAAAGCAGTGATTACATATGTGCTTTCCAATATTGCAACTAACAAGGTCGTCCAAAGGAAATGAATATACTGGGAAGAACAACAAACAACAAGGCATAGATAGAAAGCTTGGGAATAGCTAAGGAGTATGGATCAAATGGAATTATAGTTTTCGCCAATTCCAAACTTGTGTGCAACCAGATGAAAGGCGTGTACCAAATTAAGAAGGAGAGGCTAAAACAACTGCATGGAAAAGCAAACAATATTGTTAACCAATTTCAATTTTTTTGTATAAGACATTGTACAAATATTAATAAGATATCTGCTGATCTATTGCATGGGGCAATGCCAATTCAGGATTCATATATAAAAGATGAATTAATAGATGAATTAGAATTATACGGGGCAATCTCAATGCAAGATGAATTAGTGTTGAGACGCTCTCCTTCAAAATTTATTGATGGACATTGTAACATATCTTTGATATGTGTGTGTTTTGTACTTATAAATGCGTATTTTTTAATGACCATGTGTTTTTTTCAATTATATACCAAGTGTGCTCCCACCACACCATGTAAATAGCAACTTGGTGAACTTCACATTTGCAACAAGTGGTGAACTTCACATTTTTATAAAATTAAAATGTGAGGACTTCAACAAATTTTTGTTTAGATGGAGTTTTACGCTTCTTTTTTAATGACCATGTGTTTTATTCAATTTTATACCAAGTGTGATCCCACCTTGTTTTCAATTATATACCAAGGATGCTCCCACCATGTAAAGCACAATTTGGTGAACTTAACATTTTTATAAATTTTTTGCTTAAATTGAATTTCACACATCAATTAGTGCTTTGAAAGTTGTGTTTTACATAATTTGTGTACACTAAATTACATTAATTTTTTTAAATTTATTTTGAATTTATTTTAAATAGTAATTTAAAAAAATAATTGTAAATGTCCACTGTAGATATATATATCATGGAAGATGAACGACGAAGATTAACAGAATCCCATATCTTTACGAAAGAGGGGGATCAGGGATCGAGGGATGTTCGTGGTATTTAAATATAATCTTAAATCTCCATACATATACATACATGTGTGTACATATGGAATTGATTTTTATCAATTTTGTGAGTTAAATTAGTTGTTAATAAGTTTTATTTTTTATATTTTAGGAGCTAGGAGGACAAGGGTGTCTACTCCATCAATGGAGCATGCCCATGGTTCATGCAATCATGGTATGGTTCACGCAATTTAATCAATGAATATGTACATGTATTTAGATGTATGAATGTATTTTTGAATTGATTATAAATTCATATTTTTTTATGAAGCTTCTCTCTCGTCTCGTGAGGTTGGTGGTGGTTCACATTCCCTTGGAGGACCATCAATAAGTGCTATCGGATTGCGTGAAGGCGGTGATATGTATTCTCCCATAGGCCAATCAACGGATGTTCGTGTTGCTTCTCAACCAATCGGTGGTCGTTTTGGTTCTCAGCAGGGTCGTTCTGGTTCTCAATAGTCTCAGGGTGGGCAAGATGCTAGCCAACCACATCGAGGTGGCCATCAATTTGAATATTATTTTCATTCAATTTGTACAAATTTTTTTACATGTGTTTTTTTAATATACAAAAATTTATATATTAATGCAGAGGCTGAAAATGTTGCTCAAAAAAGATGTGGGGAAGAACGCGTCATTCAAGAAGAAGATTGTACACCAACCACGACTTATTCGTCTGACGTTTCCAATATACCTTGGGAATAAAACATGCAGCAATGAACCTTACAAAGGTGTCAACATCTTCATGCAAAATTGAAGAGAGATCTCGTGGCTTTGACTCTACCCGTTGAGAGTCGACAAAGCTTGGAAATAGTTACACACTCTTTAAGCGAACTAGTAGATGTGTACCTAAATTTTAGGCCAACCATTGATACTTTTGTAGAAGTGATGAGAAAAATAAAGGAAACAGTGATGGGTCCCGATACATGGGAGGTTGTTAAACAAAGAGTTACATCAGAAATGGCCAAGTCTATGTTTAATTTCAAAGAAGGGCCGAAAAGAAATATGATAAAGGTGCAATATTTCAAGCACCCTCATATAGCTCGCTATTTGTAAGATAGACACCTAGCATCCTATGGAAGACTCCCATGGAATGACGAGGTTCCGCTTTCTTTTGCAAAATTCTTTTATGCGGAATTCTTTTTGCAAATGAAACCCAATTACAATGACCTTCCCTCTGAACTTTTTGGTCCTCGGAAAGGTTGATTGTGTGAACGTAGGGGCGCTAGGTGTGATGTTGAGTTGCCTCGCCCTGAGCCACCATTGGTTATTCGACCTCTTCATGTTGAAAATTTGCAGTCAAAGATGGATGTCACTTCTCAAATTAGTCAAGAAGCAAGGGATGCCATCATTGACAATGTTCACAGTGGATTAGCTGGAGTCGATGTTTGTCTGAATCGACAAAGAGCACGTGAGAATGCACGCGCTAATTTTGTATATTATACAGATGAAGAGATTGACAACATGAGTGTTGAGATCTCAAAACATATGCAAAGAATTGTTGCAATGGTTGGCAAGACCTAATTGTTCACGAGCAAGAGGGAATGGGAATGGTATGTTTTAATAGTTAAGGTTCAATTATTTTAACACATGTACAATTTGTAATAAATACATATATACATACATTTATTTGTATTCATTAATCTAACAAAAATTTATCATTATATGTTAACACCATTTGCAGTTGTCACGCTTGATGAATTAAGAAAATGTTAATATCATGGTTGGAGCCTCCGGTTCAAACAATCAAGATGGGTCTCACCATCAATCATACAATCAAGATGGTTCTCACCATCAAGATATGTTGGCAAATGTTAGTGTTTTTTAAGTGAACACATGATGATGTACAATTATTTTTTATCTATTATTATATATATCAAAACATGATGAGATATTTTAAAAATAAATAATTGTACACACATGTACATGTATATATATAATAAAATGTTTTAACAAATTTCGATTTCGTCTGATGTTTTTGAGATGGCGATACCTTCTTTTTCCTTGGGAGATATGACAAATCCACCATCACAAGTATGGAAAAATTTTCACTTTTAAATATGTTTTTAAGTTATATATTCCACCTCAAAAATTTCCATTAAAAAATGAGATATATCTAGATCTTGAGTTCTTTTAAATTTTTTGAATTTTAGGTTTTTGGAGATTTTCTTTCCGAGCCACTCTTAGGAGATGTGCCAAATCCACCAGCACAAGTATTCAACTTTTCACTTAAATATATATATATATATATATATATATATATATATATATATATGTTTTTAAGTTATAATTTATAAATTGAAGTTTAAAAGTTTTATTATAAATTGAGATCTAGAGATCTTGAGTTATTTTAAATTTTTTGAATTTTACGTTTTTGGAGATATTCTTTTGGAGCCTCTCTTAGGAGATGTGCCAAATCCACGAGCACAAGTATTCAATTTTTCACTTAAATATATGTTTTTAAGTTATAAGTTATAAATTGAAGTTTAAAAGTTTTATTATAAATTGAGATCTTGATCTTGAGTTATTTTATAGTTTTAAATTTTTTGAATTTATTTAAATATATGTTTTTAGGTTATAAGTTATGAATTGAAGTTCAAAAGTTTTATTATAAATTGAGATCTTGATCTTGAGTTATTTTATACTTTTAAATTTTTTGAATTTTAGGTTCCTATAAAGGATTTCTTTTCTCCACGGACTCTAGCGATGGAGATAGGAACATCCACACCATTTCAAACATTTGAACAAGTTGTCTAACTTTTTTTTAATATTATTGAAAATAAGTTTATATATGCATTATCATTTGAAATTTTTTAATATATATATAATTGTACATGTATATTGTACAGTTTGATGTTGAAGATGTTCCAGTGAGGGAAGTTTGCGTAGACGAGCAAAAAATGGAGAGGGAACCTCATGAGGTATTGCATGATTTTTTTTTACGTTTTGTTTTTTTACATGAAGTTCTATATATTCTCACTCAATTTAAAAACATTAAATTTTAATGTTTGTACACATTGTGTACAGGTTCCCCATGCTTCGCAGGATAGCTCAAGGATCGTGACTTTGCTAGGAGAGACACTATATCCATCTATATTTGATGGATGATGCACATGCGTACGTGCAACATTATATTTTCAATAGATTTAGTCTTAAATTTATTTATTTTTATATATATTCTTATCTAGATGCAGTCATATATAACTTGATACTTGATACTTGTGAGATCTACAAATTTTGGACATATTTTATGTGAACTACATTTGGTACATGTGAATGTGATATAATGTTTTTTTTTTATTGGATAGTTGAACTACATTTGGCATGTGAAGTAATGGTGTGATCTATAATGATTTGTTTTTAGTTTTGGATGGTTGAACTACTTTGGCATGTGAAGTAATGTTGTGTTATAATTTGAATTGTTTTTAAAACTTAAGTTTTGGATGGTTGAACTACATTTGGCATGTGAAGTAATGTTTTGTTATATAATTTGTTTTGTTTTTAAAACTCAAGTTTTGGATGGTTGAACTACATTTGGAATGTGATTGCATGATATAATGTTTTGTTTTTATTGGATAGCCGAACTACGTTTGGCATGATATAATGTTTTGTTTTTATTGGATAGTTGAACTACATTTGGCATGTGAATTAGTGTTGTGATATAATTTGTTTTGTTTTTAAAACTCAAGTTTTGGATTGTTGAACTACATTTGGCATGTGATTGTGATATTTAATGTTTTGTTTTTATTGAAAAGTTGAACTACATTTGGCATGTTTAGTAATGTTGTGATATAATGTTTTTTTTTTAAAACTCAAGTTTTGGATGGTTGAACTACATTTGGCATGTGAAGTAATGTGGTGATATCATGTTTTGTTTTTAAAACTCAAGTTTTGGATGGTTGAACTAAATTTGGCATGTGATTGCACAATATAATGTTTTGTTTTTATTGGATAGTTGAACTACAATTGGCATGTAAAGTAATGTTGTGATATAATGTTTTGTTTTTAAAACTCAAGTTTTGGATGGTTGAACTACATTTGGCATGTGAAGTAATGTTGTGTTATAATTTTTTTTGTTTTTAAAACTTAATTTTTTGATGGTTGAACTACATTTGGCATGTGAAGTAATGCTGTGATCTATAATGTTTTGCTTTTAAAACTTAAGTTTTGGATGGTTGAACTACATTTGGCATGTGATTGCACGATATAATGTTTTGTTTTATTGGATAGTTGAACTACAATTGGCATGTGAAGTAATGTTGTGATATAATGTTTTGTTTTTAAAACTCAAGTTTTGGATGGTTGAACTACATTTGGCATGTGATTATGATATAATGTTTTGTTTTTAAAATTCAAGTTGTCGTTTTTCAAACAAACAAAAAGTTCACATGAATATATGTACATGTAGAAACGATTTAATTACATGTTTGAATACATATGTTAAAATGATTGAAGTACTATATATATATATATATATATATATATATATATATATATATATATATCTATATATATATATATAAACAATCATAAGATTCTAGGTCTTGTTAGATGTGTCAAACAATCATAAAATTTTAAAATTGCATTCTATAATGTATATATATCCAGTACGTGCAACATTTTTTATCAATGCACATAGAAAAGCTACTTTTAGTTAATTGCATTCTAGAACATATATATCCAGTACGTGAAAAAAATTTCATCAATGCACATAGAAAAGCTACTTTCAATTAATTTCATTTTAGAACATATATATCCAATACTTGCAACATTTTTCATCAATGCACATAGAAAATCTACTTTCAGTTAATTTCATTCTAGAACATATATATATCCAATACGTGCAACATTTTTCATCAATGCACATAGAAAAGCTACTTTCAGTTAGTTGAATTCTAGAACATATATATGCAGTACGTGCAAAAATTTTCATCAATGCACATAGAAAAGATACTTTCAATTAATTGCATTCTAGAACATATATATCCAGGTGCAACATTTTTCATCAATGCACATAGAAAAGCTACTTTCAGTTAATTACATTCTAGAACATATATATCCAGTACGTTCAACATTTTTCATCAATGCACATGGAAAAGCTACTTTCAGTTGATACTAGTGTGCATGTACCAAAACAATGTACATGTGAAAACACTTGCAAAGATAACATAACAAGGCAGTTCAATTTTTAGTTGAGTTCTGGAAGTTTTAAAACATGAATCCTAAGAGAAGAAATTGTTGGGAAGTTCAATCAAAAAAATTCCAATGGAATGTCATCTTCAATGATCCGTTCATGATCGGATTTTGACATTTTCCATTTCTTAATTTGAATTTTTTTCTTTGATTGAACCTCTATCAACTTTATGTGTGCTACACACACCAAGTGACTATATTTACAACTTATGACATCAAGTTCATAGTCTTCAAAGTAAAAAAAATCCCCACTTTGATTAGTTTGTCTGAAAAATATTCTTTCAGTATAATAGAGCCTCTGTCATATAGAAACCCGTGATCATTATAGCTTTCTAATAATTTCATATTTTGTTCAGTGCAACACATCAAATAATACTTCACATTTTCATCATTGACAGTTCGTGCAATTACAGCAAAAACATCTCGTGCACAATAAAACAAACTTATGTATTTAAATTTAGATCATAATTAACATGAAAAATTAACTTTAAAATAATTTTAGTATCTATTTATAAATCTCTATCATTTGAAAGCAATTCAAATGTTATCTTCTCTAACAAGATCATAAACTCGATCACCATCAGATGATATTGTAGTCTCCTCTGATTGCATTTCTTCAAACATTGCAACGGACATTTTCCCCTTTGTATTTAGCTCTATATGTTTCCAATCTTTTACATACATTTTGTTTTCACAAACATCATTGGATTTTGTGTTGTCTATGCAAACATGACAAAAACAAGAATATTTTCTTCTATCCAATGCAAACACATTTATCGACAACTTTGTTTTAATTGAATGCAATTTTCGAGTCTCTTTTATTGTTTCAATGTCATTTCCATTCGATCTATCTACATCTTCGACCCCAATATGCCAAAAAAACCTATATATGGAAAATTCAAAGAAGAATGTAAATATGATATCAAAATACCATCAAAGATCATCATTGTGATAAATGTACACTATTTAAAATTGGATATCCAATAAAAATTAAATTTAATGTACCTTCGCACTTCCCTTGATCGGTTAGTCTCATGGCTTGGTGAAACGATGCGCCAATGAACAACTTCTTTAGCGTCCATAAGTTGGTTTGTAGAGGGGTTGATTTGATATCTTCGAAGTGCTCGTTTTATGCATGCCCCTGCACCGTCATGTTCTCCTTTTTCGTGGCCAGTCTCAAAGAAATTCCAACAAGTTTAATGTAGGTTTTCTTATGAAGACAACACAACCAAAAGAATGATCGTGAAGATTTGAATTCACCTGCACATCCATCTGACCATATCCAATGTTCATTGAATTTTATTCCACGACTTTTCAAGGAGTCATAAATCTTTCCAAAACAGTGTTGTATAAAATATGTATCATGTGTACGATCGTCACTGATATAAAAGTGATATTGTTTAATAGCATGCCGATTTTCAATGATGCTTTCTATATGATCGATGTTTTGTTTAGCATGTATATATATAATATGGACGAGCATGGAGACTTGGTCAGAATGATAGTATTCACTCTAAATTTATTTTTGTGGAACGAATGTGTAGTTTTCTGCAAAATCAATTACTGAAAAAATGGTCCCTGTTGGAAAAACTTCACAAGATTTTTTGAATTGCAAGTCTTGCCATCGAGCTCTATGGGAATTCTTGGTGTATTTATAAATTTCTGCCTCAAACTTTCTCAAAAAATCTATCACAAAAATTTCTTCTTCTTGTAATTCAATTCTTTTAGCACTATTTGAACCTTGAATCAATGTATGGATATATTCATATCTCTTCCATTTCACTTTCATGTTGGACAATGATTGATCATTTATATCAATACGATATTTGTTTTGAAATTTAGTCAAATTTCCACAATCATCACATTTTTTACCACCAATACATTTCTTTTAGTAAAATAATTCATGGCTTTCTCATCCACATAGAATTTGAGATATGAAATCATGAATAGTGGAAGGAGGAGGTGAATCTTTCCAAAATGTTCTACCAAAATTAAGGAATGTGTCATAATATAACTCAAATTCCACATGATAACGACAACAACAAGTGTCGCATACAGTGATAAGTTTTACATACCATGGTTTTTGTTGCACAAAAGCACTGATTGAGACATCAATTTCACGATTCCCTTCTCTGAACTTGTTGAAAAACTCTATCTGAGTGGTGTCTAAGAAATGTTTTTCATGTGTTTCGTACTAATTTCGTGCTATTCTTCTTCACATTACATCCCTTGCATTTGTCGAAAAAGGTCAATTTTTCTTCCAATATTCATATATTGTTTTTTTAACATTTTCTCCAAGTCTATATTTGTATGGTTTCCTACAAATAGCTCTCCAACAAGCGAGTTCATCATTTACATCTATTTGCAACCGAAATTTCTGATGTTTGTGCAAATTATTTCGTGAGGTTCCTAATGCTCGTGCCATAGATTTTACCAATCGATTCTCTTTAGTACTTGATGAAACCACTACCATATGTATTTCTCTACGTACAACTGAAAAATTTTGATGTCTAGATCTTCTAATTGAATTTATAGCACTATTTATATTTTCTATCACATTTTCCTTCATTTTTTTATCTTTTGTTGATTTTCGAATAGCCAATAAAGTCGTAGCTTCTTTTAATTTCCTTAATGATAAGAGACCTTTCAACAATTGGGCTTGAACCGCCACATTTGTCTTTATGAAGTACGTATCAAAAATGTTTTTAACATGATATCGTATAACATGGTCAACTCTTTTATCTCCATATGTGTGAGCGTCCACATTTTCTAACATCTCATCATTGACATTGATTTCATCTGTACATATTCGAATTAATAGTACATAATAAGTTTACATATTCAATAAATAACTAAATTAATAAATATGTATAATTTCAATAATACATACATGTGTTCAACATATATATATCTTGTGATTCAATTTCTTCACTTGAATTTCTTTCTAAATTTTCCCATCTTCAATCATTGGTTTAATATCTCTTTTACTTTCTCCTTCAAAATTGTGTATCTCATCATCAATGTTTTGAGGAATAGCTCTCTCTGTTTACATCGCAAAATATTTTTCAAATTAGTTCATCAAATAAAAATTAAGCTTCACATTTTACACTAGGAAAATTTTAAATATCAAATTCATAATATTTACATTTACATACCAGCTTCAACTTCTAGTTGAGGTTGATTTTCCCTTTCAATATTTGAGAGTGCTTCTCTCTTTCTTTTGTGAGATTCTCTCCCCTCTTCTCTATGTTCCTCAAGGCCTCCTATTCGATCATATTTTCTCTTGAAATTCCTTCGATTTCCCATGATAATAGAGTATGAAGTTTAAAAAATTTCCTTCAAAATTTTAGACAAAAACTCAATTTAAAAAAAAAAAAATCGCAAAAGATTTAATTTTAAAAAAAAAAAATTCACTTTAAATTTTTTTTCAAAAAATACATACTTCAATCCAAAACACTTACTTTAAAAAACCCGAGAGAGAAATTTCTTATAAAAATGAAATGAAGCTCAAAATATTTCCTTCCAAGTCCTGCAAAAAAATTTCATTTAAAAAGTTAGACAAAAAATCAATATAAAAGATTTACTTCAACCCAAAACATGTACTCTAAAAAATTGTCACTTCAAAAAATACCTCCAAAAAATGTCCATTGAAAATTAAGCCCAACTTCTTAAAAAATGCCACTTTAAAAAATACTTCCAAAAATACTCTAAAAAAATATCACTTTAAAAAATACCTCCAAAAAATTTCCTTTGAATATTAAGCCTAAAAAGAGTCCTTTCAAAATTAAGTCCAAAAAATGTCTTTTGGAAATTAAGCCCAAAACTTCTAAAAACAAAATACCTTTAAAAAAAACAATGAAAATTAAGCCCAAAACATCTAAAAATAAAATACCTTAAAAAAAAACAACGAAAATTAAGCCCAAAACCTCTAAAAACAAAATATCTTTAAAAAAATGAAGCTCAAAAAACATCCAAAAAATGTATCACGTACCTCCAAGAAATTTCTTTTGAATGTTATGCCAAAAATTCCTTGAACCCAAAAAAATCCTTTGCAAAATTAGACCAAATGAAGAAATGTGTGAAATTAAAGTTACTTTTGATTATGATAAACATGGAAAATTCTCACATAAGTTTTGGAGAAATTTTGTGTGTTCCTTTTGTGGTTTGAATAACCATAATGTTTTAAGATGTTGGGAGAAGATAGCCATGCACATGAAACTTTCAAAGCAAAGGAGGCAGGAAGCCAAAGGTCCATTGGACAAAGAAAACCATGTTGAAAAGAAGATGCAATTGTTTTGCACTCATTTCCATAAGCAAGGTCACCTTGTAGACAAGTGTTGTACTTTGTATCCAACAAGTCATCCATGACATTTGAAGAAGGTGGAGAAAGAGAATGACAAGAATGGAAAAGAAGATTTCATAATTGATGTGGGTCAAGATGATTCACATGATGATGATGTGCAGTTGAAAGAAGTGTCATTGAAATGGTTTAGTAAGAGATGGTTATATTTCTTATCCAATTAAGGCCTTACGTGTATTTTGATGATTGATGCATTGTTTATCAATTGAATGCATGTTGCATGTTTATGCCAAGAAGGTGTTTTGAAAGTGGAGTTATGTTGACTCACTTTATTACAGCAAATTTTTTTTCATTTCAGCTTTAAGTACATGTACATATGAATGGGGTTCTTTTACTTATGATTGTACTTGTGAGAGAGTTGAAGAATTGTATATATGCATGAGAGTTTGTGTGTATGAACAGTGGAATTTTGATGGTTTCATTGTGCTTGAACATGCATGAGTAATTGACTTGTGTTGGCCGAATTCTTTGTTTAACATGTATGTTGTCAACTTGAGAGTGTTGATCATTTGCACATGCATGAGTGTCGATTTTTGTTGGTCGATTGTGTGTACATGCATGTCATATCGACTTGGAAGAGTTTATTTTGTCTCCAAAGATGAAAAGGAGATGTTGGCGAAGTGTTTCATGAAATGTGAAATTCATTTTGATATTACACATGCTTATGCTTGACTTAAGAGTCAGTCATTTGAAGAGGCATGTTTTTGTGACTTGTGTTTGGTCGATAAGTTTTGACACCAAGATGTAAGAGTACACGGCGATGTTCACATGATGTGAAATTTTTTGCTTTGAAGGAGCAAGAGGATATTTCAAGTTATGTTTCTTGCATGGTTTATTTTTCAGATACAAACAACAACCATCAATCTGAATATGTTGTGTTTATGACAAGATGTCAAAAAAAATTGCAGCCATTGTAGACCATTAGTATGTGTTGACGCCAAGAAGAGAAGGATATGGCGAATGCATTCTTCTAGATGTGGAATTTGGAACCATGGAGGTAAAAGAATGGTCATTTCTTTTTTTGTTTTTACTGATGTTGGAACTCATTGTTGTAGTTAACTCAGATAGGCTTAATTTGGAAAAGTGGTTTCCAAGGAGAAGCTTGCATCGAATGCATGTTTGTGCAAAGGAGGAATATGATTCTCAGTGGGAAGGCAATCAGTTAGTTTTCCAAGCACCAAGGAATTAATTTGGTACAACAAAGTGTTATATCAGTCAGCAAGCAGCCACCAAGTGTTGGATTGGGTCAGAAGAAAAATGAGAACAGTGGTTGAAAAGCCAAGCCATTTACAAGGCAAGGCATGTCAGTAACCCAAGTTGTTGTCAGGGCGATTTTTCCAAGTAGAATCAAGATGATAGAACTTTGGAAATAGAAGGATGTTCAGCTCTTATGAGATATCTAGCTTTTGTGGGTCCAAAAGCATGTCAGTGGGAAGGAGTGATCAAAATCTGGATCAGGGGAAAAATTTTACTCAAAAATGAAAGTGCTCAGAATTGCACCAAACCAAAATGATAGTGATCGTCCCATCACCAGGAATCCAACGCAACTTGTTTCGTTGAAAACTGAGTTCGGATGAAGAATTTATAGCTTACTAATCGACATTTAAAACATGCAAAAAAAAAATTTTAAAATGCAAAACACGTACAAGCTGATGACATGGCAACCCAGTCAGCATGCAGGGAATATTCTTTAGTTTTTTCCCAATGGAATTGTGACAAGTGTCACAACTAGATTCGCTAATTTGGTTTGAGAAGGTGAAATTGCCCAATATCCTCCTAAAGTCCTCCTAACGTTGAATTCTAGGGACTGCCACGTGTCCCCCTGGTGGACCCCCTCTCCAAGGTCAAGTTCGAATTTCATTTTATGGCTATGGTCAAATTTCAATGTTATGGAAAAGTTTGCAAGTTAAGGTTTCGGATTAATTTTATGGGGGCATATTTTATATATTCTGAACTTATATTAATGTGGGAGCACATAAATATTATATTCCAAAGTCCATGGATATATTAAATTATGGTGGAGAGAATTTCGCATTGGTGGAATTAACCTGTTGACCATATTAGCCCCTCCATTCAAGCTTTTGGCCAGCAGTCCCATTTGAATATGTTTGAAACATCTTTTGTAGCCTAAGACCTCCATCTCCTGCCTGTCGTTACCATTCCCGCCCCCTGAAGTGCATTTAAAAAGGGCCGCAAATTCATTTTGAAAAATACATAAGCCCCAGTCCTTTGGGTCCTAGCTCCTTTAGTTTATTATCCATGCGACCCAGACCCTGGACCAAGTACAAAGGCTCTAAGCGCCTAATCAAAACGCATCGGGCGTATTCCAAGCCATTCGATCAAACACAAATCAACGCACTGCAGCCCATTTCTCTTGTGGTCCCCGCCCCGCGTCCTCTGCTCAAAAACTAGGCTTGTTTTCATCGCACCGCTGATCCAGGGCGGGCGGTATTCTTCCAATCGCAGCGATTCCATTCAGCGTTAGCCACGCGTCCTGGTGTACGACTGCAATACCACCCTCTATCGCGCATTATCATTCAGATAAAGTCGTGTAGCGATATCCATGCTATCCGTTCGATCTGATGATCTCCATCCTACGGCCATCGTTCTACGAAGTTACGCGCATGATAATCCCCATGTACGGTGCTCCGGGCCCGCAGTCTATCGCCTCTGGTGAAGTCTCAACCGTTGATCTCGTTGGGAGATCGTATGGCTCAGAATCGTTTGTCTATCCTGCTGTTGACCCAAGTCTTCCTCCACGTCATCCTTTCCGCATAAGTCTTTCGTGCATCCACCTATCACCGTTCCACGTGTTGAGTGTAGTTTTTCCTCCACCGTTCATATATTCTGTTCATGCACCTTATTTTAGTGTTTATGTTATGAGCCTTCGCTCAGTTCATTCATCGTCACTCCACTGTATTTTTCATGGCCACCCTTCATGCTTCCGCCGTTTCATTACATCGCTCTGTCACCCAAGCCGTCTCCACTGCATTCACCTTCCCGTACATGGGTTTTCTTAACGAGTTTGTGTATTTTGCAGGGTGCGACAGGAGGAAAACCACCATTAATCATCGCCTCCATTACAGAAATTGAAGATGCATCAGAAGATCGGCTTGCAGAGGCAAAATTTATGAAGAAAAGCCCTGGGTAGTTGCCGTGACATGGCTTTCATTAAAGAAGCCATGGTAAAGGTCTATCAAACCCTCCAGAGCAATTTAAAATGCATATTTTCCGCAAATAGAGGCCTTAATGTTGCGGCGGAGAGTATCAGTTGGAGAGCGAGAAATTCAACGTCCAGCACTGAAAATTTTAAATCGCAATCTAGAATTCGGAAGGCAAAGAGTACGAATACACAAGTAACAATACCCTCCAGGTTTATTTCAGCAGATTTCTCTCTCAAGAAAGGACAGAATATCACATAGTTTATTCTTTATATCTTGTCCCTGGAGAGACTTTCGTCCACAGAATTTACTTCATAGAGAAGCCACAGAGTATGCTCGGCATTCCAGAGCTGTCAAACAGCATGGGCGGGCACTCTTATACCATTTTGTTTTAATGAAACAATTAAATGTTTCCACCTACTTCTTTTATTGGTTTTTCTTCTTCTTCTATAAAAACCCAGGAGAAACGCATTGTAAAGGGTTCCAGAATTTTATCAGAAAATGGTGCTGTGAAAGGGTTTTTGGTATACATTTTGTAAAGCTCTTGTATGAAGGCTCAGAGCCCGTAGGGTCTCAGTGAGGAGGAGTTCTATCTGTCTTAGAGGATTCTAGTCTTTAGTATCCCACATTATGTAACTTTCTCTGATGTGTTTAATATAATATTTAATTTCATCCATCTTCTTGTACCATGTACTGGAATGCGAGTGGCTCACTGATTTTAGGTAAGGACTTATCCTAGTTGATACCCTTGCGTGGATCAGTCAAGCGCTTTAAATATGGCTCAGGCATGATATACTGTTTCATATGCATTTCATCCATATTTCTGCTATATTAGTTACTTTGGGAGGCTGCTTTTAAAACACCATTGTCATGTATGGATTCTTAGATTCATAAGCCCATATGTGGTTTTGTTGTGTATCTGGGTACCAGCTCAAGGTTAACTGATATCTTCTTAATATTTATTTCACCGCACACACCTTCTGATATTTGATTTCTGTGGCATATTACTTGAATCGGCCCTCTTTACAGTAAATTTTCTCTTAACTGTCTGACGCTTTTGTATTGGAGCTTTGCATCTTGTCTCTACAACAATACTTTCTCTGTGGCAGTTTCTGTAGATTCTGGTCCCATTTAAATCAATTTCCTTGTATGACAAGAGATAGCAAGAGAGCTTTTGGATTGACACCCAAGTTATATTACATGCTCCTTGCTATAATAAGATCTCCTAGGCACTGGTCTATGGCAACTCTAGGCTGCCTCTAGGAGCGACAACATCTTTCTGGCGCCGTTGCCGGGGATCGAATTTAAGAAAATCAGTTTCCCTGGGCCTCAAAAAATCATATTCACTGATGCAGGAGCATCCAGCTCCGAGGAGACAGGAGATGGTTGACCGTCTCACTTGATGTTTTTATTTGGGGATTTGGGAACAGGTTGCTAAGCCTGTGATTACTTTGTGTTATTGTTTAGTTTAGGGTCAGTTGAATAGTTAGGAACATAGTTTGTTTTTCTGTTAATTAGTTCATAATGATTTTTCTTTTAATGAATAATACATAGGGTAGAATAAGTTCGGTTGACAGTTTAACTGAACGAAACTGAAAAACGGTTTTATAGCTGTAGTTTTAAAAATGGACAGAAAGGTCAGATAGGGGTTCGGTGTGTGGTTCACGAGAGAGTAGAAAATTGAAGAATAGGGAGACTCTGCTACCAAAATTGTAATTTGTCAGAAGTGCTATGTGTTAATACGCATTTCTACTCAGAAACATTTTATTTCTTTTCCTGTTAGAAAAATTGTAGTCACAGAAAGTGTTTTAATACGCATGAATAGAAATTCTACTTTGTAATAAGATTTGGAAAGTGCTGTGTGTGTGAAGAAACGAAATAGCTGTGTCTTTCATACTAAGCGTTAACAGGACACAGGAACGAAAGAAATACAGGAGCAGCCATGGGAGGCACTAAACAATTATGTTCGACCAGACAAATGAAAGAAGAAACCTACAGTAAAATAGGTAAGAATACCCAAACAAATACTGAAGCATTTGAATTCAAGAACCATTAAATAACTATTTATCATATTAGTCGATTTCCAAAAATTGAGTTCAACAGAGTCTGTTACAGTCCAACAGTATAGCAAAATATTACAGAGTACGACAAAGGGCTTGAGACCCTAAAATACATCTTCAGTTACAAACGACAGACAACGTCATAAAACCCTAGGCAGGGTTTGAAACGGGAAAAGCATAGACGCAAACAAACACACAGGAGAGTAAGTCCAAATCGACGGTAAAGCACAACCAGCAGACGTGCACCAACAGCGGTTGGTCACCATACAGAAGCCCAGAAAAGAAACACGACCAGGAAGCAGTCAACCACAAGGTTCGGAAGATCAGGCCTACCGGAGGGTTTTAGCGCTGCAGGAACAATCCCGTAGTTTCGTTTAAGAGAAACTGGCAGTAAAAAGGAGCGGTTAACAGACCGAGACAGAGCTTGGTCCGAAAACGAGTAACATCTGAACCTACAGGAAAATAAAAGGGGGAAGTTAGAGCAGAGTCTTACCGGGTTTTCGAGTTGGAGAGGAGCCGAAACGACAGGGATTCCGTTGAAACAATCACACCTGGCACACGAAGGAGCCGAGGGATTAGGACAGAGAAAACCAGTAGTGGAATTGAAGCTGGAAAGAATGAGTTACCTGTTACTCGTTCAGAAGCTGGAGAAACCCTCGTTGTCGGCACTCTGTTGCACGTGCGAATAGATCCAATAACAAAATGATACACCAACAGCATTGAAAGAAGGAACAGAGTAACCATTGCAACCCAACTGGAATTCGACGGAGGTTTCGCGGTTAATAACCGAAACTTACCAAGAGGCAACCACAGCAAACCGACAAGCGAGCACCATTTCGGAACTTAGGAAAAGCACAGTAGCCACAGGACTACCAACAGGAACCAAAGACGCACAGACTGTGAGCTTATTCACAGAGATAACAGAGAGCACCAGAGGTTGAGGAAACCATCCTCTCTCGAACCCTCGAATGAGAAAAACAACCAAAAGAAAGTCATTGTTTGCATAGGAAGAGCGGTGGCACAAAACTCGGCGTGAAGTAAATGCGTCCGGTTGTGAATCGTTGGCACAATAAACGCAACATTAATACGACACAGGAACCCATAACCCAACATACAGTCCAATTTGACACGGTGGATGACGTGGAAGGCGGTGTCACGTTATCAATTGCAGAAACCATAATCCGGAGAATAATATAAGGTCAACGAAATCACAGTCATCAGAACCATTATTATTGGTGTTATTATTTGCACATTATTAATATTGTCACGTAGTGAACAGAATACCCCATCCGAAGGTTGAGGCCTTCGTCATTTTTGGTATCAGAGCGGGTTTGTACAGAACAGAAAGATGGAGGTTGGCAGAAGAGGAAGAGGTAGAGGGAGAGTAGTCCGAAGAGGGGCAGAAGAGGGGCTGCGAGAGGAGATACGGATCTTGAATCAAAGATTGGCGGCAGTGGAAGCTGGGGGAAGAAGAAACCCAGCAGATGATAGTGATGAAGATGCGGTAGAACCTGAAGACGAGTTCGAAGGGATGACACCTGAACTCAGGTTGTTGAAATCCGTGTTGCTGTCCAGTCATAAGCCTAAGCACGAGCTTTCCACTTATGACGGCAGTTTGTCAGCAGAGGTGTTATTAGATTGGCTAAGTGAAGTCAATAAATACTTTGAGTTTGAAGAAACCAGTGAAGATAAACAAGTAAAATTCGCTGCCACCAAGCTGAAAGGACATGCGTCCTTATGGTGGGACAGCGTTCAGGCGGAAAGGAAACGGTTGCATAAACAGCCTATCAGGAAGTGGGCCCGCATGGAGGCAAAACTGAAAGAGAAGTTTTTGCCCAAAGACTATCAGATCATGCTGTACAGACAGGTACAGAATTTAAGACAGCGAGGAATGACAGTTAAGGAATATACTGAGGAATTCTATAAGTTAAATTTGAGGGCAGGGTACATGGAGGATACCCCAGAGAAAACAGCTAGGTTTGTGAACGGACTGAGGGGAGAAGTGTTGGACGAAATTGGCATCCTCTCACCCAGAACTTTGGATGAAGCGTATCAGTTCACTTTGAAAGCAGAGGAAAAAATCAACAGGAAGCAAAATGCCAGAAGAGGAGGTGGATCTGGCCGAGGAAAGGGGAAAGCCTTTGGTAGGGGCAGAGGTACAGGTTCAACTGAAGAGAGCAGCAGTTCTAAATCTGCAGGAATAACAGAAAAGGACAATAGCACCAGAGGAGGACGACCAGCCCAACGAGGGAGAGGAAGTGGTCGGGGCAGAGGAGCTGTCCAGTGCTATCGGTGCCAAAAGTGGGGGCACAAATCGTATGAATGTCCTGAAGGTGAACCAGCAGGTGGGAGAGGAACATACGTTGCTCAATCAGAAGAAACAGAGGCACAACCACAGGAAGTGGAGAATGCACCAGAAACTGGTGAGGCTTTGGTGTTGAATAAAGTGCTGCTAAAACCAGCAAAGGAGGTGGTTGACCCAGATCAACGGAAAACTTTGTTCCGGACAGTTTGCAAATCACAGGGAAAGTGTTGCAAGCTGATTATCGACAGTGGGAGTACCGACAATTTGGTGGCTACGGAAATGGTAGAGAAATTGGGATTAAGGAAACAGAAACATCCCACTCCATACAAAGTGTCATGGCTACAGAAGGGGCATCAATTGTTGGTTGACGAACAATGTGAAGTAGAGTTCCAGATAGGCAGATACAAAGACAAGATTGTCTGCGATGTCATGCCAATGGATGTTTGTCACATACTGTTAGGGAGGCCTTGGCAGTTTGACAGGAAGGTGGTGCATGACGGAAGAAGGAACTGTTACAAGTTTGTTAAGGATGGAGTCAGACACACACTTGTACCCATCAAAGAGGAAGATACAGCAGAAGCTAGTGGGGTGAAAGCACTGCTGATGGGAGGAAAAGAATTTCTGAAAGAAGTTGATCAGAACGATGTGAATTTTGCTGTTGTGCGGAGACCAAGGACAGTGGTACTGCACACCAAAATCTCAGATTTGCCCGAGGAAATCCAGGAAGTGTTGCAGGAATTTGGAGACATCATAGTGGATGATCTTCCGGATGAACTGCCCCCTAAGAGAGGTATCAGTCACTGTATCGACTTTATACCAGGAGCTAGTTTACCGAATAAGGCAGCCTATCGCATGAGTCTCAAGGACCACGAGGAAATCAGAAAACAGGTGCAGGAATTACTAGATAAAGGGCTGATTAGAGAAAGCATGAGCCCCTGTGCAGTCCCAACAGTTTTAGCTCCAAAGAAGGGAGGCGAATGGCGGATGTGTACAGACTCAAGGGCCATAAATAAAATTACTATTCGGTACAGGTTTCCATTACCCAGAATGGATGATATGATGGACTGTTTGAGCGGGGCAGCTTATTTTTCAAAAATTGATTTGAAGAGTGGATATCACCAGATTCGAATTCGGGAGGGAGACGAGTGGAAAATAGCTTTCAAGACAAATGAAGGGCTGTACGAATGGCTAGCAATGCCATTTGGGCTAAGTAATGCCCCCAGTACTTTTATGCGCCTAATGAATGAAGTGCTGAAGGAATTCATTGGGAAGTTTGTAATTGTTTATTTAGATGATATACTAATTTTCAGCAAAACCAGAGAAGAACATTTCAGACATGTTCGAAGTGTGATGAGGAAGTTGCAGCAGAACAAGCTGCTGATTAATCTGAAGAAATGTACTTTCTTTCAGCAGGAGTTGATATATTTGGGGTTTGTAATAGCAGAAAATGAGCTGAAGATGGATCCAGAAAAGATAGCAGCTATAGTTAACTGGCCATCCCCGAAGAGTTTATTTGAAGTCCGAAGTTTTCACGGACTAGCAAGTTTTTATAGGAAATTTATCAAGAATTTCAGTGGGATTTGCGCACCCATGTTGGATACGATTAAAAAAATAAACCAACCGTTTCGCTGGACAGAAGCAGCAGAGAAGAGCTTTCAGACTTTAAAAGGAAAGATCACTGAAAGGCCGGTATTAAGGCTGCCTGATTTCAACAAACTTTTTCAAGTTCGTTGCGATGCCAGTGGTACAGCCATCGGGGCAGTACTCAGTCAGGAGGATAGACCAGTTGCATATTTCAGCGAAAAACTGAATGAAAGCAGACAGAAGTATTCGACTTATGACAAGGAATTCTACGCGATTGTCCAAGCATTGAAGCATTGGAGGCATTACCTTTTGGGTAATGAGTTCGTTCTGTTTTCAGACAATTCCGCGTTACAGTACATCATGCAACAGCATAAACTGAACCAGAAACATGCAGAATGGGTTGAGTATCTGCAGAGTTTTACTTTTGTGTTGAAACACATCAGTGGGCAAGCCAACAAGGTGGCTGATGCTTTGAGTAGGAGGAGTTTTCTGTTACAGGAAAGTACAATGCAGGTGTTAGGCTTTGAACACCTGAGGGATCTGTATCAGACAGATGTCGATTTTAGGGGAGCCCATGAGGCATGCCAGAACCCTATGTTAAGAAACAGTAGTCCTTGGTTGGACTATAATTTACAGGAGGGATTATTGTTCAAAGGAGGACAGTTGTGCATTCCCGACTGTTCAATGCGGGAAAACATTATTCGGGAGAAGCATAGTGGGGGTCTAGCCGGACATTTTGGCATAGACAAAACTGTTTCACAGGTTGAACACTTTTATTTTTGGCCAAGGTTGCGACGAGATGTACAGAGATATGTGAGCAGATGTAAAACGTGCCAATTAGCGAAGGGTCACAGTCAAAATGCAGGGCTTTATATGCCACTACCCATTCCAAGCAGACCATGGGATTCAGTTAGCCTGGACTTTGTCTTGGGTTTGCCCAAGACACAGAGAGGTTTCGATTCAGTAATGGTGGTGGTGGATCGTTTTTCGAAGATGGCACATTTCATACCTTGCAGGAAGACCAGTGACGCTACTTACATAGCACACCTGTTTTTCACGGAGATCGTCAGACTACATGGGTTACCCAGGTCCATCGTTTCCGACAGGGATGTAAAATTCACCGGGCATTTTTGGCGGACCCTGTGGAAAAAGTTAAATACTCAGTTACAGTTCAGCTCTGCTTACCACCCTCAGACTGATGGGCAGACTGAAGTGGTGAACAGAAGTCTGGGAAATCTGCTACGAAGTCTTATAGGAGAAAATTCACGGATGTGGGACCGTGTGCTTGCTCAGGCAGAGTTTGCATACAACGATTCGCCGAATCGCAGTACAGGTTACAGTCCTTTCCAAATCTTGTATGGTATGCATCCTCGCGGAGTGCATGAACTGCGAGACTTGGGAAAACTTGAAAAACGAAGTGCCGACGGGGAAGACTTTGCCCAGGCAATGAGCGACTTACAGGAGCAAGTGAAATTGAAGTTGCAGGACAGCAGTCAGAGATACAAGCAGAGGGCAGATTCAAAAAGGCGGGAAGTCCAGTTTAATGTGGGGGACGAAGTCCTTGCCCACTTGCGTAAAGAACGGTTTCCGAAACGGGAATATAACAAGTTGAAATTCAAGAAAATCGGCCCTTGCAAGATTGTTCGAAAGTTTTCTGCAAACGCATATGAGTTGCAGTTACCACCAGGGATAGGAATTTCACCAATCTTTAACGTGGCAGATTTATTCCCTTATGTTGCTGATACTGAAGATAACGCAACAGGGAAGCCAACGCGGGACACCAGGTCTGAGGAGGATTCTTGGATGAGACAGATGCCGGTGGCACAGCCCCCTGAGATCGAGTATATTCTCGACACACAGGTAGTTAGACGCACGCGCAGGAAGGAATATCTGCAATACTTAGTCAAGTGGAAGAACCGTCCAATTGAGGACAGTTCGTGGCTCGACGCGACGCAGATACAAAAGGCGGGCTACACAGTCGATGATCTCATGGAGCGGAGCCATGACTTTTTGCCACCCCGGGAGCCTGATGCAGGAGCATCCAGCTCCGAGGAGACAGGAGATGGTTGACCGTCTCACTTGATGTTCTTATTTGGGGATTTGGGAACAGGTTTCTAAGCCTGTGATTACTTTGTGTTATTGTTTAGTTTAGGGTCAGTTGAATAGTTAGGAACATAGTTTGTTTTTCTGTTAATTAGTTCATAATGATTTTTCTTTTAATGAATAATACATAGGGTAGAATAAGTTCGGTTGACAGGTTAACTGAACGAAACTGAAAAACGGTTTTATAGCTGTAGCTTTAAAAATGGACAGAAAGGTCAGATAGGGGTTCGGTTTGTGGTTCACGAGAGAGTAGAAAATTGAATAATAGGGAGACTCTGCTACCAGAATTGTAATTTGTCAGAAGTGCTATGTGCTAATACGCATTTCTACTCAGAAACATTTTATTTCTTTTCCTGTTAGAAAAATTGTAGTCACAGAAAGTGTTTTAATATGCATGAATAGAAATTCTACTTTGAAATAAGATTTGGAAAGTGCTGTGTGTGTGAAGAAAACGAAATAGCTGTGTCTTTCATACTAAGCGTTAACAGGACACAGGAACGAAAGAAATACAGGAGCAGCCACGGGAGGCACTAAACAATTATGTTCGACCAGACAAACGAAAGAAGCAACTTACAGTAAAATAGGTAAGAATACCCAAACAAATACTGAAGCATTTGAATTCAAGAACCATTAAATAACTATTTATTATACTAGTCGATTTCCAAAATTGAGTTCAACAGAGTTCTGTTACAGTCCAACAGTGTAGCAAAATATTACAGAGTAAGACAAAGGGCTTGAGACCCTAAAATACATCTTCAGTTACAAAACGACAGACAACGTCATATAACCCTAGGCAGGGTTTGAAACGGGAAAAGCATAGACGCAAATAAACACACAGGAGAGTAAGTCCAAATCGACGGTAGAGCACAACCAGCAGACGTGCACCAACAACGGTTGGTCACCATACAGAAGCCCAGAAAAGAAACACGACCAGGTAGCAGTCAACCACAAGGTTCGGAAGATCAGGCCTACCAGAGGGTTTTGTAGCGCCGGTGAACAATCCCCGGGTTTCGTTCAAGAGAAACCTGCAAAAACGAGCGGCCATTGCATCTGAGACAGAGCTTGGTCCGAAAACGAGTTACATCTGAACCTACAGGAAAATAAAAGGGAGAAGTTAGAACAGAGTCTTACCGGGTTTTCGAGTTGGAGAGGAGCCGAAACGACAGGGATTCCGTTGAAACAATCATACCTGGCACACGAAGGAGCCGAGGGATTAGGACAGAGAAAACCAGTAGTGGAATTGAAACTGGAAAGAATGAGTTACCTGTTACTCGTTCAGAAGTTGGAGAAACCCTCGTTGTCGGCACTCCGTTGCACCTGCGAATAGATCCAATAACAAAATGATACACCAACAGCATTGAAAGAAGGAACAGAGTAACCATTGCAACCCAACTGGAATTCGACGGAGGTTTCGCGGTTAATAACCGAACTTACCAAGAGGCAACCACAGCAAACCGACAAGCGAGCACCATTTCGGAACTTAGGAAAAGCACAGTAGCCACAGGACTACCAACAGGAGCCAAAGACGCGCAGACTGTGAGCTTATTCACAGAGATAACAGAGAGCACCAGAGGTTGAGGAAACCCTCCTCTCTCGAACCCTCGAATGAGAAAAACAACCAAAAGAAAGTCATTGTTTGCATAGGAAGAGTGGTGGCACAAAACTCGGCGTGATGTAAATGCGTCCGGTTGTGAATCGTTGGCACAATAAACGCAACATTAATACGACACAGGAACCCATAACCCAACATACAGTCCAATTTGACACGGTGGATGACGTGGAAGGCGGTGTCACGTTATCAATTGCAGAAACCATAATCCGGAGAATAATATAAGGTCAACGAAATCACAGTCATCAGAACCATTATTATTGGTGTTATTATTTGAACATTATTAATATTGTCACGTCGTGAACAGAATACCCCATCCGAAGGTTGAGGTCTTCGTCATTCACTCTCTAATCAGGTGAGCATAGAGAGTTGAAGAGTTGTATATCTCTCACCTTGGCGACTCCATTGTTGTTTATTTGATAAATCTATTTGTAGCCCTGGCTCCTCGTAAGCCACATTTGAGGTCAGATACGTCTCAGCCAAAGACCCCCTCAGTGTCTGACCCAGAAAAGATCATACATAGAATAATTTGGAAAGAGAAGAGGGCAACCCGTGCTGAAATCCCTGAGCTTTCTATAGAAGATTATCCGTCCTCTTCTTCTCAAGAAATCCCAATAGAAAATCCCGACTCCACTGTGGGAGATACAGAATACTATTCAGATAGCCCACCTAGAGGAGGTGTCAAAGCTAAAGAGAACTTTCACCCTACTCCTGAGGCTGAAGTAGTCAAAGAAGTCACCGAAGTAGCTACTGTTAACCGTGAACTATTCCCACCTACACCTCAGGCTAATGTACAATATATTCCTATTGTTATTCATACTCCACTTCCACCTCCTCCTCTTCCTCCATTTGTACATCAGATTGTTTCACAACCCCCACCTCCTCCAATGGCTAATGTTCCAGCCTTTTTGTTGAATAAATATGCTCCCCTGGCATTACCTCAAGTGCTGAATGATATGCCACAGGATTATTTGAAGATCTTGCCTAGATTCACTGGGGAAAATTAAATTGATGCTCAGAAACATCTTGAGACTTTTTTCTCTTTTGCAGAGAACTTTAATGTAGAACATTTGGATGTAGTCTTAAGACTATTTGTGCAATCCCTGGACGGTGAAGCCAGAAAATGGTTCAAAACATTAGGAAACCGTTCCATAACCACTTGGGACGATATGGAAAATACCTTTCTCAGGAAATGGGGAGAAAATAAAGATCATGGACAGTGTCTTACTGAGTTCAGTACACTCAAGAAGAAACATAATGAAGGGGTGTCAGAATTTATCAAAAGATTTAATAAGTTATATCTAAGCCTTCCTGTAGATATGAAGCCTCATCAAAATGTTGCCAAAGTTGTTTTCATAGCAGCCTTTGACTCAGATTTTGGTTTCTCTCTCAGGGAAAGAAAGCCTGCCACCCTAGATGATGCTCAGTCATATGCTCTTGAGTTGGAAGCAAATTTTGCTTCCACTGGAAAATTAAGAGGGAAAGTTGAACAGGATACCAGAAGAAGGGGCAAAGAGGAAGTATCTACTTCTAATCAGGATAAGGACTCAGATAGAATTGAAGAAATGAACAAAATGATTAAGAATCTTTCTAACAAATTGGTCAAGCTTGAATTGGAGACCAAGAATTCAGTCTCCAAGAACTTCCAGAATGCTCCAAACAGAGGTTACAATCCTCAGTATAGAAAGCCACCCCTGCAAATATTGCCAAGAGAAGCAAAGGAGCAACAAGATCAAGTGCCACACCCATTATACCTGGATGGCCCAGCCGATGACTCTGCTGAAGATGCTGCCTATGAACTGCAAGATGAAAACCTTGCCTTCTCAAACAATGATGAAGTAGAATGTCCATTGCACAAAGAAGAAGAAGAGATCAGAGACACAGAAGATGCAGAAATTGATCATTATTGCAAACAGTTTAACGATTTCATGCAAGCACATTTCAATAGAAGATATGATCTCAGATATTCTAGGAAGAGAACACGTACTCAAGAACAAGAAGAGGAGCCACTTCAAAAGGAAGTATCCACTCAAAAGGAGTCAACAATGCAGAAAGCCACAGACAAAGGTAAGGGTCCTCTAAACAAACCTTTGCAGTCTAATGATCAAATTCCTTCTTCTTCAAAAGTAGTCACTCCTCCTAATGATAAAGTTGTACCAAAAGAAGTTAAATCCTCAGCTGAAAATAAAGAGTCAAAAGAAGCTGTAATATAAAAGTCCCCTCCTGCTTTCAATCTGCAAAAAGAACTTGAGAAAGTCAAAATCCCAGTCCCCTTGACTGAGCTGTTGAAACAACCTGCATATCAATCTTAGGTTACTTCTTTATTGTTTCCTCCTGAAGCATCAATAATTCCAGACAGTCTTAACCTCCAAGAAGAAAGACCCATGGTTTTTTTTGGCCCACATGTCGAGGAGATAGATCCCTCTACTCCTCCATTTTATGTGTCTCTAGTGATTCATGACCTGCTATTACACAACTGTATGCTAGATTCTGGAGCTTCCCATAATCTTATGCCTCTATCAGTCATGGAACAACTAGGACTACAAATCACTCACCCATATAAAGACCTATATTCATTTGATTCCAAAAGAGTTAAATGCTTGGGAATGATTAAAGATTTAGTGGTCAATTTGGCCAAAATTCCCGCAAAAAGTATAGTAATGGACATTGTGGTGGCTGAAATCCCAGCTCGCTTTGGCGTGTTGTTCTCAAGATCCTGGGGAACAAAATTTAGTGGGTCACTCAAGATGGATTTAACCTATGCCACTATCCCTGTTTTTGGTGGCCAGGAAAGGAGATTATACAGAGAAACTAGATTTGTCAAGATGGTTACAAAGGCTGATGGCTCTGTAAACTCCCCAGTCTACAGTAAGAAAGGAGACTTTTCATGTTTTATGCTGGAAGAAGATCAAGACTATGCTCATGAGCCATCATTCTGTCAAATCAAAATTGAACAGCCTTCAGAGAACCATGAAGCAGGAATCTGGACATTACATTTTGATGGAGCAAATTCAAGAGAAGGTAATGGAGCTGGAGTGCTATTAATTTCCCCTACTGGTAACCGGGTCCCACTGTCTTTCAAATTGGAATACGAGGCTACTAATAATGTAGCTGAATATGAAGCACCGTTGTTAGGATTGCAAACAGCCAGGAGCATGGGCATACAATGTTTAAAAGTTATAGGAGACTCTGAGCTTGTGGTCAAACAAATCAGAAATAAATGTCAAGCTAAACATCCTCGATTGAGGGCATACAGGAATGAAGTGTGGGACATGGTGGAGAACTTCTTCTCAGCATTTAATATTTAGTTCATGCCCCGAGAACAGAACAGAATGGCAGACTCCCTTGTTGTGGCTGCTAGTACATTCTGTCCTCCTCAGAACCCTCTTTTAAGATATGAAATTGAGGTGCGTTATCGACCATCAATCCCAGATAACATCAAGCACTGGCAGGTATTTGAAGACGATGAACAGATGAAGAGATTCCTAGAGACAGTGGGAGAATTCTCTAATATCGAGATTGATGATTGTGAAGAAGATGAGGCTGAGAATACTTCAGAAAATAAATGGGAGGAGAAAATGGCAGGAAGTAAAGTGCTGCAGTTAAAGGGAAATGTCATCCCTAGAGGGTTAGTGCCTCTAGAAAGATTATTTGACAAGAATGATGTCCCATTGCAGCCTAGTAAAGTGGTAGAAGAAAATCAGGTAGAAGATCTAAATCTGGGTACTAATGTTGAGCCCAAAATTGTCAAATTATCTAAGAAGGTCCCAGAAGAATACAAGCAGAAATACTTGAAATTATTTCAGTCTTACAAGGATGTATTTGCATGGTCTTATCAGGACCTTAAAACATTTGATATCAATATCATGCAGCATAAAATTCCTCTGAAGGAAGATGCAAGACCCTATAAGCAGAAGCTCAGACAAATAAATCCTCTGTTGCTTTCGTCCATTGAAAAGGAAATTAAGAAGCTGCTAAAGGCCAAAATAATTGTGCCATTGAGATACTTTGAATGGGTGGAAAACCTAGTCCCGGTCCGAAAGAAGAATGGAGAAATAAGGTTGTGTGTGGACTTCCGAAATTTAAATAGAGCATCTCTAAAAGATAACTATCCATTGCCGAAGATGGATCACATTCTGCAAAAAGTGGTTAGAGCTTCCAGAATGTCAATGATGGATGGTTTTTCTGGTTACAATCAAGTGGCCGTACTTCCAGAAGATCAGAATAAAACTGCATTCACCACACCATGGGGCACATTTATGTATGCCAGGATGCCTTTTGGATTGATTAATGCAGGGGCCACTTTCCAAAGGGCTATGGACATTGCTTTTGTTGGGGAGCAAGATAAATTTTTGGTGGTATACCTTGATGATATCACAGTGTTTTCAAAAGGTGACGCTGAGCACATTGAGCATTTGCGTAGAACCTTTGAAAAATGCAGAAGGTATGGTCTTTCTCTCAATCCACAAAAGTCTTTATTTGCATTAGAGGAAGGCAAAATTTTGGGGCATATTGTAACTAAAGAAGGGGTGAAAATAGACCCTAAAAGAGTGGAAGTTATAAATGGTATTTCTCTCCCCAGGAATAAGAAATAAGTGCAGGTGTTTCTAGGCCGAATCAATTTTCTGAGAAGGTTTATTCCTAACTATGCTGAGATAGTTAGGCATATAACTGATATGCTGAAAAAGAATAATGAAGTAAAATGGTCCCAGGAATCTAGAGAGGCATTCACCAGGATAAAACAGGCACTTGCTGAAGCTCTTGTGCTAGCTGGACATGATTATACAAAGCCTTTTATGATCTTTTCCTTTGCATCACCACATACAGTAGCTGGAGTGTTATTACAGAAAAATGAAGAAGGATATGAGCAGCCTATTGCCTTTTTCAGTCAGGTGCTCCATGATGCAGAACTGAAATATAATATATTGGAGAAGCAAGCATATGCCCTGGTAAAATCCCTCAAAGCTTTTCGAATGTATATTTTGCAGTCTCATATCATTGCATTTGTGCCTACTACAGCTGTAAAGGATATCCTTGTTCAGGGAGATAGTGAAGGAAAAAGGGGAAGGTGGATTGCAAAAATACAGGAGTATGATCTGGACATTCGTCCAACTAAGCTAATTAAAGGACAAGGCCTTGCTAAAATTTTATCTGAATCAAACTATCAAGCTTTGGGCATAAATTTGTCTATGATTTCAAGTAAAGAGTCTAAGAGAGAAGGGGAGCAGCAAGGACTGGAAATTGCTTCTCAGAAAACACATATAAAATACCTCACCAGTCCATGGTACAAAGAAATAGTTGAATATCTTTTGACACTCAGCTGTCCTCCAAGTTGTAATAAAGCAAAATACAGGGCTTTAAGATTAAAATCACAGAAGTACATGGTTGCTAATGGGCAGCTACATTGGAGAGATCCTTCTGGAATCCTACTCCTATGCCTCACAGAGGATGAAGTAGAGAGTATAATGGTGGAATTTCATGAGGGAATCTGCGGAGGACATTATAGCTGGAGGGCTACAGCTCATAAAATCTTGAAGGCCGGTTTCTACTGGCCAAAATTATTTGGAGATGTTTTTACTTGGGTCAGAGCATGTGATAAGTGTCAGAAATTTGTTGAGAGACAGAAGTTGGCAGCTCTGCCCCTGATTCCAGATCATGTGAATGAGCCATTTCAACAATGGGGACTAGATTTTATAGGTGAGATACATCCACCCTAAAGTGGCCAACATAGGTGGATATTGACTGCCACAGATTATTTTACAAAATGGGTGGAAGCCATACCTGCAAGGAATGCTATTGACACTGTCATCATAAAGTTCATGGAAGAAAACATCATATCCAGGTTTGGCTGCCCTGCTAGAATAGTGACTGATAATGCACAGGCCTTCAAGTCTGCAGAATTTGTGAACTTCTGCCAGCAGTATAATATTGCACTTAATCACTCCACAGCTTATTATCCACAGGGAAATGGTTTGGCAGAATCTTCTAATAAAACTTTGGTGAGGGCCTTGAAGAAAACTATAAATGAGAATCAGAAGAATTGGGATTCCCAATTAAAATTTTCTCTGTGGGATAATAGAATCACCAGCAAGAGAGCAACTGGGAAATCTCCATACGAATTGGTATATGGACGAGCAGCAGTGTTTCCTGTGCAGCTGGCTTTACCAGTGGCGCCTTTCATGCAAGAAAGTCAGGAGGAACCTGATGATATGATCAGGAGAATCAATCAATTGGTGGAATTAGAGGAAACACGGGACCAAGTGAATCAGAGATTAACAGAATATCAAGAGAAAATGAAACATATATTTGATCAGCATGCAAAAGACAGGAAATTGCAGATTGGAGATCTAGTACTCAGATGGGATATCCGGAGGGCTGAAAAAGGAAAACATAACCCAAAGTCGAATTATGGGAGCGCATATCAATATTTAACCAAAGTTTAAACTATTGCAAGTCCGCAAGTTTATATGGTTTCGGAGCACATTTGTTTTAATGGGAAAAACATATATATGGAGGGGCAGAGGTCGAGGTTTGACCCCGTGACCTCCCCCCAGCCACTATCCACCACTTACAAATGAGCCACAGCCGTATTCCTTGTTAAGGATGGGTGCAAACGTTTATTTGAATGCACATCGCGGACCTGATGGCGGAACGGATGGGGCCAACCCACCTCCTATGTGACCGCTTATGCCCAAGTTCTAAGAGCTCAACCAAAACACGTTTAGTGCAAGCTTATCCACACTAATTTTGGTTTAAGCCTTAATTAAGCTCAGTTAATTCAGTGGGATTTTTGGTAGCATGTCCAAATCTGGCACCACCTCCAAAATTTTCGATGCTAACTGGGACTTCTCCAAATTTAGAGGCAGAATCTAGGGGAAAATTTAATAAGGCCTATCTTGAGCAATTTTCGACCAATTTTGGCTCAAGAAGAGTCATTCCTAGCAGATTGACATAATTTGAATCCATTGGAAGAGCTTGCAGAGGTAGAGGAGCAATTATGCAAAGGGTTTTTTTCACCTTGAAGAATTTTGAAGCCGAAGGCCACCAGGAAGGAAGTCCATGCCCAGATCAAATGAAGGCCAAATGGAGTAAATGAATAGTCATTTTTAGATGTATTTAATGCTCTGAACACAGTGGTACAATTTACAGAGGCGTTGGAGCACTTCTAAAAGTGTTTTGTCACTTTGGAGATTAAACAAGCCCATGGCGACCAGGATGGGAGGTCAAGCCTACATTAGCTGGAAACCAGTTTTAGAGATTGAATAGTCATTTTTGGGGTATTTGAATGCTCTAAATCCAATGGAGTGGGTTGAAAATTAATTGGAGCAATACAGGTGCTTATAATCATACATTTGACTCTTAATCCCAAGAGGGCCTAGCTAATTGAAGCAGGTCTATGGAGATGTAGCCCAAGAGCGGTGAACTCCATTATCATCCATGGTATTATGTGATTGTTGTGTGTTATCTTTTTGTATTTCATTTTGTGTACATGACTTTATAAAAGCTAATTAACTCATAATTTGATCATCAAAAACACATAAAATTTGACGCATAAACCCCTTCACAAGTGGTTAACTTGAGACAATCTTAATCACACATTTTTAATACTGATGAGGGAGCTAGCATAGAAATAACTAGTTTTCCCATATTCAGATCACTAGTTGGTTGGAAGCTCTTAAAAATTTTAAACGTAATTCTCATAGCATTCTGTGGGTTAAAGGAGAATATGAAATACCTGTGCACATGATAAAATAACAACAACAGTTGGCCAGTTTGTTAGAGCTACCAGAGTATATCACTAGGAAGATGCAACAGACCATTGCATATTGTGCATCCCATATTAAAATATTGGAGACTGTCCCACAAGAAGGATGTAAAGCAAGGTGCGATGCCTTGGGAAAACAAACTCGAAATAAAGATCCATTTAACTACTTAAACTTAAAGATATCCTTAACGAGGGTTGCTCAATATATTATTTCCATGGAACATTGTGGTAATAAATGGATCGATCTTAGATTTTGCTATCCAATGATCTAGCTGCCAACAAGGATATATAAAAATACCTATACCCTAAAACAAAACAAAAAATGTTGGAATGAAATTATGGAAACAAGAGGGTATCTTCGTCCTGGTGAAGTAGGAAACATTGATTATTGTATCAACAATATTCATAAAAATCCCCCTTCATCCTCAGATTCAGATTGACCCCTATGTTCTTGTTGATATTCACTCCCTCACTGTTGTTGATATTCACTCCCTCACTACTTCTCACATTCTCCCAATCACTGTTGCTGACACTCATTTCCACTGGTGCAGAAACTCATAGTCAACAAACACATAATCTTTGATGTTGTAATATATATTATTCTCTAATAATATATCACCATTAGCATTGAGCAATTATAAAAAACTGGTAAAATTGTGTTTTACATGTTTAGTTACAATTTTGTTTCATTTTCTCTACAAATTGTGTTACATTTACGTTGTTTTTATTCCAATTTATATATCATATTCATGTTTAGACACCAATTTATGCAAGCATAATGCAACTATGAAACAAACCCATGAAATCTATCTTCCATAACATACAAAATAATCGATATATTGAAATACTGAGTGTAAATGCATGGATTTATTTACTGACCTTAAATGACAATACGGACAAATTAGGCTAATCAACAAACATATCCTCGCCACCTATCAAATATACATGAACATATTCAACGAAAAAATAATACATCAAATACATGTAATACACCAATAAATATTAAAATCAAATTGAAAACAAATGCATCACAACAAACCTGGAAAATCATGCATTGTTGGAGCAAGGGCGACCTCACTTGTTGAGTTGTTCAAACTCAAATGGTTCATCTTCATCTGCAATGATAATCAAGTCAATTTCCAATCTTGCATTTTTTTTTTCTTGTTTTTCTTCTCTTTTTGGGGCTCAGGAAACTTTTCTTCCTCTTCAAAGGTGACTCAAAGAATCCAACACACACGTGAATTCATAATCCATAATATGAATATTGTTGGCATCATCCAACATTTTTTTAACCAAAGGAATCAACTATTCAGTCTTGATCAAAGTAGCAAGAGGACTTTTTCAAACTAGGTCATTGTAGCCAAATAGCTTCTCTTTGGCCAACTCAAGTCCTTCAACATTTACATCAACATTGTGACTATCTATGGAAAATGTGTTTGCATCTTCACCAAGATTCGATATTGCTTGTATATTTATCTCAAGAGGGTCATTATATGAATAAGTTGTGCTTTGATGATTTAGTAATTGGTTTGAAGCCATTGAACGGGAAGACAACCAACCCACCTTTATGGCATGCTTGCAAATGTTGTCACGAATAGACCATGGAAATCACAAGTTAAGAAATTTGTGCGATGACAAGTGAAAATATATTGCTTATTAGGTTTATATTGACTCCTCACCCAAAAAGAATGAGACATTTTCTCATGAGTGATGCAATCACTATATGGAATTATTTTTTTCTTTTTCCATTGAAGATTCAAATTGTTTCTCTTTCCTGTAATTATTCAAAAATCCTTCCTTTTTTAGAATTTCCTTAAACCAATAAAAGGATACAACATTTGTTAGAAGAACATATATCAATCAATCCATCCTATTTTTCTTCTATCATATAGAAATTTTGTCTTTCGGTAACAGTGATATCACACCACAACATTATTTGTCGCCTGATTTGCATGGGGAAAATCCCGAGAACATTTTACCCTCATCCCTAATTACGTGAAGGTTGGGTTAATGAAGATATTTCATCCGTATGAAAGCCAAAAAGAGAAATGTAAGAAGGATTTTTTCATTTACATATCTTGTCACCAGCAACCCAATTCTTGTGGAAATAGTCTAGGAACTTCTCCTCGTTAGCAAATTTGTTGAAGAAAGCATTAATTTCATTGCTCACTTCAACAATGGAACAATAATTCATAATTAAACTGAAATCACTAAACATCTCTTTTGTTATTTCTGGACTACTGGTCAATCGATTCACATTTTTTAGCCATGCTCGGCGTACATGCCAAACACACAAGATAACATTGCACCTTGTGATTCTCCTTCCACATTCAATTCATTTCAAGCATGTTATTTTTGTAATAAATACAATTTGTATTGTAAAATAAGAAGATTGAAGTTACCTTAAAGCACTGATTTCAGCCAATGCATCATCAACCATGAAGGCACTAACTTTCCAACTATGATCAACTTGGAGACACCTATGCATGAGATGCTCCAACCATAGTGAAATGTCCTGTGATGTATTATGTGATGCCACCACCCATCCAACTGGCACTCCACTTTTTTGTTCAACAAACACCACGAGTGTGTACAACTAATACTATCACATTCAAAAAACATATGAAGTCAACTTTAGCTCATTAATCCTTAGCAATCATTACTAATCAAATTATTGTATTGGATCAATCATTATTAATACACTCACCCCATATTTATCTGTGTTGAATGTTGAATAAATGGATATTAGGCTATTATTCGATAGCTTCACCATGGTCTCGAACATCCACTTCATCTGAATTCCAACTATAAAAGGGATATCTCCACCATTGGGATTTTGATAAAAGAAAAAATCATCTTAGTGTTTTATGTACCAAAGGCTCACACTCATTTTGTCCTTCTTATGCAAATGATACTTTCCTTTCATTAGACGATTATAGATGTTAACAACATATTTCCTACACAAAAATAAATCCCTATTTAGAGCTATGGCATCCACGTCAACATATTTTTTAACATGTGTTTTGCAAACTGAGTCAGCTGGAACTTCCAAGAAGAAACAACTCACTACATAGGAAACCATGTCCCTTGATAGCTTTGGTTGATGCAAGGACCTAGCATGACCCAAAGTGTCATGTTGGCCATGACAAGGCCATCCTTGGCTATTTACATGCTCATACATGTTATATGTTATTATCAATATATCATGGATTTGAACCATAACTTTTACAATGAAATGGGATTGTCAACCCCTCTTTTTCACAAATGGGGATCTTCACTTCATTTCATCTTGTCCTCTTCTGTCCTTGGCCCCATATGAACAAGCATAGCTGCATAAAAATGTTTGAAAATTCATTACATATGAATCCATGAAAATGATAAAGCACTGTTAATACCAACATCTAAGCAATGCATCTTTAAAAACTTACACTTCATATAACAAGGAAGCAGTAGGCCTTGAGCTTGGGAATTTATTTTGTACCCGATGAAAGAACATGGAGCATATGGGTTCATTTACTCTCCTCTAATAAAGTCTCCAATTCCAGTTGAAGAGATTTTTGCAATCTGATCAATTTCCATGTGTTTTCCATGTACTTCAGACAAATCTAAATTCGTTCTAGAAAATATGATCTTTACTTTAGGGTCTTGCATTGGAAGGGAAATGATTATTTCCCATTTGACTTGCTTTACCATTTTCTGACCCAATGAGTTGTTGCAACGGTAACCCATAATGTGTTGCAACAATTACCCAGCGATTTGCCACGATGGTGACCCAGCGAGTTGCCTATAAGGACTCCCAGCTATAAACCAACATGTTGCCACAATGGTAAACTAGTGATATGCTTCAACGGTCAAACAACGAGTTACCACAATAGTAAACTAGTGAGTTGCCACAAAATTTAACCAGCGAGTTGTTGCAATGGTTAACTAGGGTTAACAAGATAGTTGCAGCAATGGTTAACTAGGGTTAACAAGCGAGTTGTTGCAACGGTTGACCAACAAGTTGACCTATGGTTTTTTTTTGCAATAAATTTTGGTGCTCTCCTAACCTCGACAACCAACAACCAGTTGTGTGCAACCCAAAACAACATTTCCTTTATATAATAGTCTAAATAAATTGGGTTTTAGTAATGTGGAGGATTCTGAGTTTTACAAATTGGGTTTTAGTAATGTGGAGGAAGAATATTTTTAAAAACTGGGTTTTGACCAGCACTATAAAAAACAACAGAAAAACAAACAATATGCTTATTAACCAAACCTGGAATCTCCGTAGGTTTTGACATTTCCTATTTTGAACTTACAATATGAGCGGCACCAAACTTCACTGCTCGCGTTCGGGGTATAAACGTCTGTCGCAATTTTTGCATGTTATTTACAAAATTTAAGCTTCATTCGCATGGAACATTGGATCGATATTTTCAATTCGATCAACATAGGTAGTTTCAATTTTCTTCGTCTCAGGGTGCGTGCTTATTAACCAGACTTGGAATATGCATAGGTTTTGACATTGCCTATTTTGAACTTACAATATGAGTGACATTGAACTTTGTTGCTCGTGTCACGGGTATAAACGTCTGTCGCGATTTTTTCATGTTCTTTACATAATTTAAGCTTAATTCGCATTGAACATTGGACCAATATTTGCAGGCAATTTCAATTTTCTCCATTTGAGGGTGGAGGGGCTTCAAAATGATCTCGGATCGAATGGAATTCAGAATAACAAAGGCAGGAAAGGGAACCTCACCATTAATTTGTTCAATGTGTGTGGTTGTGTGATTTTGGTGAGTCGTCGTGTCATAACTGGCGCGCCAGCCTACAAACGGGAGTCCACCAACAGAGTATCGGGACGGTGAGCGTGGAAACAGACGTTAACACCAAAAAAATTGTTTTGTTTACATTGGGGATGGATGGGACATGGTCACCGGAAGGACCTCGCTGGCGGCGAGGGGGCGCAAAACCCGAAGGGTGTTTTGTCAACCCGTTGTCTTACTCCTTTAAGTTGTTGTGGAAGCCCCTTTTTCTATGCTATAATTTTTTAATGGTGAAAAGTGTTTTGGAATTGGCACATACATTATGATATCACGCAAACCCAGGAAACGCATATAAGTATGTAGGAAAAGATATACATATAATAAAAAATACAAAACAGGTGGCAACGTTACATAGTTCCTTGACAGAGGATGATGGGCTGTGGGCATCCTCCTAAACGCCTTTAGCGTAATGAATGACACTGCAACAAGTACAGTTTTCCTTAGATCCGGAAACCAGTAAGGTATTTGACTACTCGCATTGATAAATCGGGACGCTAATTGTTCGAGTGTTTTAAATTTTGGGAAACCAAATTCACACAAACATATGCATTCTGAATTTTATCTTCAAAAGCTTTCGAGGAATCCTCACAGAGAGGGAAGTACTCTCTAAAGTAGGTTGTAGGAAAAGTTAGAGTTTTTTTTAGTTATTTTTGTTTTTTGTTTTTTTAAATCAATGGTACTAATTTTTTTTGGTAGTTTAACGAAGTTTTAAATTTGCTCGGAAAACAATGGAAATTTTGTTAGCAAAAATCTTTGGAAAAAAATGTTTTCCTTTTAAAATAATGTGTTTTCTCTTAAAAATTGTGTGTTCAAGTTCACAAAGATAAAATATTTACACTTTATAAACTTTAACAATCAAATAACTATGTAAAATGTTCAAATCCACTTAATTAAACTACACAATATAAATCAATAAAAAAATTACCATACATTTTTATAATATTTTTTAAAATTTAAATACGTTTTATTTCAATTTACATATTTTCACATAAATACTTCGATACAATATACATCACACTTACGAATATCAAGAATTTTAATATATTACTTTAAACTTGCAAAATATAAAAAATTGCACTATATTGTTTCAAATAGTAGGTACATACATAATAAATGGAACAAGGAAGGATAATAAATACTCTGAGCATGTATATCAATACTCCGTGCAGGCCGGGATGGACTGCTAATATACTCATTTTTTTCCATAGTATTAAAATGATCTAAGCGAACATTACAGTTGTAGAAACCATCAAATTTTGGTAGTGCCTCAGATTTAAATTCCTAAGTAACCATAATATCTTCTTACACGCTCGTTGGGTTATATTGTACTCTTCTTGGTTATTAGATAATATATAATTTTTAAAAAAATTTTTTTTGTTATTAAATAAATAAAATATTATTTATAAAGTTTAATTTAATATTAAAACTTTATATAATATGTGGATTTTAAATTGTATTAATATAACAAAGAGAGAAAAGAATATCCTTCAAAACAAATACCACAAGGTGATGTGAATACATGATCTCGATATCAATGAGTCAGGAATATAATGTTAAGATTTTAAATAATATGTCAATTTATAAAATGTGCGTACTTTTTATTTTATTTTTTTAATGAGAGTTTTATTAAAAAGGAAATTTGGGATCCAGTTTAGAATCGTTATATTTTTTCTAACTTGCATTTGTTTTATGGGTTTGATATTGAGTGTTGTGACTCAATCGAAGTCCGCTGAGAATTTTACAATATAAAATTTTATTCACTTTCTAACTATAGATTTTTCAATACTCCCAAGGTCTAAATAAATTTAGTTTTCATTTCTTACTTTTTGTCATTTTACCCCCACTTGAATCTATCTTATGTTTTATGGTCGATCCGAGTTGATCTTTTGAGAGTGGTATTTGTTATTTTTATTACTTTTTCCAATATGTCTTATCAACTTAAGAAATTGCATTTCTTATCTTGTTTGCTAAGATATTAGTGTAGGATCCAAAATTCACAAGGGTTTATTGAGCTTAGTCTTTTTTTGTTTCTCAATTCAGTAGATCTTATGTGACATTGTTTCTTCCTGATCGCCTTGTGCTTCCTTCGGTGATTCCTCTTTGACATCCACTTCTACTTGATTTTCTTTTACTTCCTCCTTACCTTGGGTCCCTTCTTCCTTGTATACAATATAGTGCTTTATCTAAGCACGTTCCCACCATTTTGGCCTTTGGACGTTTTTCTGAGCTCTATTATTCTACAATTGCTTAAGGCAATTCTTGATTACATCTCCTATTTCATAACATGTTCGACATCGGAATGAAACATTTTCATCGTCAAACTTATGAACCCATACATAATATGGAGTGCTTAGATTTATCTCGGCAGGAAAATCTTTATTAAAATCTATCTCCATGCATGTTTCAGAACTAGGTCTTGAGGAAATGCTCAATTTCAGAACTACTACAATAAAATTTCCCGATTTCATTTCCAATATAAGTTAACAAAGGGAAATTCCAAAGATGTAGGGAAAGTTTTGGAATTCTTACCCAAACTGGAGTCGAGGAGATTGATGCCATAACCGAATCAAAAGAAGGAGACCAGGGTTGCATGGAGAGACTAGCACTAACCCAAAGTTAGGGCTTGGAATTCCAAATAATATTCTTATCCTCAAGATTATCAAAGGGAACAACAAAAAATCCCTGAGCCATAGGGTAAATATTCAAGTCATTAGACAATATAGCTTTCCATGAATCAAAAATCCACTTATGGAGATAAGCGAGCCGCAACCAAAACCCATTAAACCTATCAACAAAACCTTGTTTTGAAAAATATTTCGCACAGCTAAAGGCTTCAAGAGAACATATCTGGATTTCAACATGGCACTATAAAAAACCTTGGCTTGAGTAGCTTGAGAAGAAGAGCTATCAGAACCAACTTTGATTCCTTCAGTAGTAACTAACTTCTCCTTGGCTTGAGCGAAAGAAATTACAAATCCAGTCTCCATTCCATCAAGATAGATTGATTTCATGGGTTTCCAAGAATTCGTCATTCAGCGAAGGTTTGTGGGAAACTCCACGCAATAAAGGGTCAGTTAGGCCAAAACCCTAGCCACCACAGAACCCTGCAGAGCATGAGCCATATGGAGAATAATGTTAACCTATGTCACAAGGTTCATCAAACTTCCATCTTGAGCTTCAAATTTTGGCGAACCTTAAAAAAAAATTGAGGTTCAGCGAACCTCATAGTCATTGACCAAGTCCATAAATCAAAACTCATAACCCCATGTCACAACTCAAGCTTGTAATCTATCCTTGCAATTTCCATTTTGGATAGCATTTTTATCTTTATTGATGTTGATATCTTACTATTTTTATCCTATATTTCATTTTAAAGTTATTATATGTATACAAATAGAAAATGTATATAAAATTTGAACTCCAACGGAACCTAATCATTGTCAAACCCAAACCATGTGAATTAGATGTTAACAAAACAAAATGAAAAAAATATTTGTTCAAAATATTGATAACATTATTTTATGTGGTTTTGATATTTATTGTTAATATACTGAGAAAATTTAAAAATAATATTAAAATTATCATTTTAAAATAATATTAAAATTATCATTTTAAGTTGTTTTGATATTTATTGTTAGTCTTAAAAAATAAAAAATAAGATATTATCTTATATTTATTATTAGTATATAATTTTTTTTAATTTGTGAATAAGATTATTAGTGAAATTTGGTAATAAGATTTTTTTTATGTGAGGAGAAGGGGGGATCTTTGGTCTTTATTTTGGCATTGGAGGATTTTATTTTGGGGAGGAATTTGGAGAAGCAGAGGAGAGAGAAATGAGAGAAAAGTGAGAGAACTCAAACTTGGATCTATTGGAGAGTGTTGGTTCTAACTTGGACACACTATTGTTGTTGTTAGACTTGGGCTCGGAGGGATAGGGAACTTGTGAAGGTTTCCTAGGCTAGGAAGTGGGATAGACATTCCCAGTTGGTAGGGTGGTAAATTCAGTCGGGAAACACTAGCAAGAGCATCTTAACAAATTCATCGGATTAAGTATTCTTTTGGTTGTTGTTTTATTTATGTAAATTGCGACAAATAAAATTCCTTACATGTTCAATATGTTGTAAATCAAATTTTACGTGTATGCTGTTTTGGGATATATTGTTTTCCTTCTTATTGTTATTAAATTAAATGATAAATTTGGTTTTAGTTAGAAAATCCAAGTTGGGTCCTCACAAATGGTATCAGAGCGAGGTTCAAAATCTAGACCTAAAACCCACCAGAATGACAATTAATCCTCACCTACAAAAAAAAGAGTAGTTAAAGCATTTCAACCCCTGAAAATGGGAGTGAAGATCTGAAAGTAGAGTATGTGTAAAACTCACAGTCCACCTTTTTTAGTTTTATGTTAAATCTAGTTTCCTATTAATGTTATATGCTTATTTTAGCCAAAAATATTTTTGAACATCTAACTATAACTATAACAATCTTCACTTTAGAAAGATAGAAAAGACAAACTTTTCATTCTTAAAACTTAGAATTAGATAAAACTCATTGTCATTGTCTTTTGTTTCCATTCAAATATATTCTGTGTCTCAGCCAATTTATTTTGTTAGATATTAAAAAAAACACAAAAAAAAAATTGAATCACCATAGGCATATAATTAGTTTAAATTTATGTTTCATTTGAAAATGAAAACAGATCCAGAGGGTGCACTTAGTGAAAAACTCAATTACAAAAAAATATTAAAATAGCATCAGTTATCAAAACACCAACTAGTTAAATCAACATAAGTAGTTGTTTAGTGTCAATTTGTACTGTGTCTGCTAGCCCTGAAAATTGTTCAACCAACCAACTTAATATATGCTAGCTAGTTCAAATTAAACAATATGTTAAAAATTACAATATATAGTAAAAAAAAACAAAATTACAATATATATAGTAAATACAAAAACAATATATAGTTTAAAATATATGCTTAAAAAATACAATATAAACCGTTAAAAATAATAATAATAATAATATATATTTTAAATATATTCTAAAAATTACAATATATACCATTAAAAAAAATAAAAAAATAAAATAAAACAAAAGACATAATATACATTAAAAAAAAATATTTACAAAAATTCTTGAATTGAATCAACGTTTAGAGTCTCGTAGAACTTATTAGTGTAATGTTGACTTCCTCGTTGGTCTGGTCATTGGTGCCTATATAGATCTCGCGAGAAGAGCCAGTGCGAAATTTCTTCACGGTTTGTACGTATTTCCTCCTCGTGGCTCCATGCCACTGGATTGAATCCCTGTATCACTTCGGAGGGCGCTGACAACAAAATGTATCTGGAATGAAATCATCAGTTTTAAGTATGTTAAAGAATCAAAATTGGAGTTTTTAGGTATGGTTGGTTGGCAAAATATCAAGGGGGCGTCCACAATATGGAACGGATTTAAGACTATATGGCTTGTTTTTGCCTCTCTTCTTCTTCGTTGGAATTTAATAGGACAGGCGAGATTGAGGGGCGATCCAAAACATTTCTCTTGCAGCAGACAACTTTTGAGCATTTTAAATGGGAAAGGAATTTTCTTTTTAAGTCAGGTTATGAAGAAACAGGTTGATGGTATTCCTGTTTGGTTCTCGACTAATGGTCTTCAGTTACCGGACTCGCTGCTGGGTGAATGGAATGCTTTCACTACGTATCTCAAAAGCAGAGGTTTCTCTTGGAATCAGAGAGGTGATTGACTGACATGGGAGGGGCCTCTGAAAAGCGATATGCCAGTGGTAAAAGACATTTATAATTGTCTCCATTTGCTATCAAAGTCTAAGGAGGAGGGATTATCGAGTATGGGCATATGGGAGACAAATGCCCAATTAAAAATGAAGTTATTTCTCTGGTTGGTTTTAAACAATAGAAATCTCACCTGGGATAATTTAATGAGAAAGGGAATGATTGGGCCTGGAATATGTTGCTTATGCATGAAAGGGGGAGAAGATAATCAACATCTCTTCTATTATTGCTACTTTGCTCAAATTTTTTTATTGGAATTGGGTTGTTTCTTTAAGATAAACTTTCCAGTTTTTGAAAACACGATGGATTTCATTATATGAAAAAGTCTAAATGCATGGCTACAGAATCTCGCCGGCACTATTCCATTGGTTTATATGGTTCAGCCGAAACAAAGTGATTTTTGAAGGACTGAAATGCAACCCTAAGGGAACTACTAATAACATTATTTGTTTATGGGAAAAACTGAAGAATGATGATAAACCTTTAGTGGATCTATCAAAGTGGCTGCGACCTTTTGAGATACATTACCTTGCAGGTTTTTTTGATGGGGCTTCACAACTTTTAGCTTGTGGCTGCGGTGTGTGTCTAAAGATCTCGCCATATTATCACTATAAGATACACTAATCTGGAGGTTTTGGCTCGAATATGAAGGCAGAGGTATTGGCCCTATGGGGCTTGTTATGGTTTGCTTCTCAGCTGCACATTGATAACCTTTGGGTGTTTGGTGATTTGAAAGTTCTCATTAAGCACCTTAACAAGGACTCCAATCTGGCCCCTGGCCATCTGATGACGTGGTTAGATCGCATACACACTCTGAGGATAGCCTTTTGAAATATAAATTTTAGGCATATCTTCCAAGAAATGAATGTACAGGTTGATAGACTGTCAAAAAAAGGTTTGACCGGGGACTATGGAACCACGCATTATGAGCTGGTGGATGCTGAAGGGCCTGGAGCTGTTGGTGCAGTGAGTTTCAACTAAATTTTGATTTACAGCTTATGGTTTTTTTTGTTTATGGCAGGTACTTTATCGTTTTACTATATGGTGAGGTAATGGAGGCCACATCATTTTTTTATCTTCTTGCTTTTGATAATCATTTCTGTTGCTAGGTTGTAATGACTCCATGCGCTTATACAGCTGTTGTCCTCTGACCAGGTGGCTCTGCTATGAACGAAAGTTATTTCTTTTATACCTATTGTAAAGCGTAGGGATGATGTAATAGGAACACAGTTTTTTTACCCCGGAATCACATGTATATGTTGATTGACTGGATTACTATTTTTATTTGACTAGATATGTATTTTTTTGGGTGGATACCTCAACATATCCTCTCAACATATCCTTTGTAGATCTCAGATCTACACTGTAATGTCTTTTTGGAAAGTTTCCATTTTAAAGATTTCTGAATGGCACAGTATGTAAGCCATAGTTTTTTTCATCGTGAAAAAAACAAATGTTAAAAAAAAAGTAAATAAATAAGTCAAGGTGGAATTGAATACCAAAACATTATGCTCAAAACAATATAGATAGACTTGGAAGTGTGCTGGAGCAGGTAGGAATTTCAAATTTTAAGTACTGATTGTTTCAACAATTTTAATACAAGTTTAAATCATTTTAATATAAAATTGAACAATTTTAATACAAGTTTAAATCATTTTAATATAAATTTAATTGTTTGTAAAATATTTTGACTTTATTTAATAAGCAAATCACACAGTAACCGAAAATTTACCTATCAAATTCCATCCCCGCTAGGGAGACAAAAAAAAGAGTGTGTTGTACAGGTTCAAAATACGAAAAAGATCCATGGACTGAGAATGGGGAACTGAAATGACCCAGAAATTGTGAAGAAATTTGGGGCATAATTAACTATGAATTAGTATGTGGGAAGTCAACGCGTTTGATGGTGAACTGCAACTGCAATTAAGACATGGGAATTGTATTAGGGTAAGTCATGGGTTTGAATCCCTTTCTAAAATGAAAAATTGTTCAAAATATTCATAGCATTATTTTGTGTGGTTTTGATATTTATTACTAATATATTAAAATAAAAATAATATTAAAATTATTATTTTAAGTGGTTTTGATATTTATTGTTAAATTTTTAAAAAATAAGATGTTCTGATAGGATTCCTGGATCTATTCTTGACACTATAAGAAGATGGCCACCCACTCCCTTTCAAAGTAACATCCTCAATGCTCTTTGGACTATCATTCCTGGACTCATCCTCTGGTCTATTTGGAAGGAGCGCAATCGCAGAGTCTTCAAGGATGTCAAAGCCACTCCTGACATCCTTTGGAATATCATTTGTAGCCATCTGCAAGAAACATTAGCCCTTCAGCGTTGGCAAGACTCCGACCTACCCTCCCATCCAGGGGAGAAGCTCATTTGGATCAATTGGAACCTTAAGCTCCACTCCTTCCCCCTCACTGAGCTCCCTTCAAACCACTCATCTGATTCCCCTTGCCTTTGGTCCCTGCCGCCTCAAGGGTTCTTCAAGCTTAATTTTGATGGGGCATCTAAGGGAAACCCAGGTGAGGTGGGCTTCGGAGGTATCTTCAAGAATTCATCTGGTGAAGTGTTGTTGGTCTACTACGGCAATATAGGCTGGGACACCAACAATTATGTTGAGCTTGAGGGCATGATCCAAGGGCTCCTTCTCGCTCAAGACCACAATTTCTACCCCTTAGAAATTGAGGGTGACTCCCAAATCCTCATTGATATGGCTACTCGTCTGCAGACCGGTTCATCTATCATGAAACTGGCCAAAAGCTGGAGATTGGCCTCGCGTATCACTCACTTGAAGCATCTCACCCACTCTCTAGAGGCAATCAACTTCAAGCACGTTTGGAGAACAGCCAACAAAGTGGCAGACCTCCTTGCCAACAAGGGAGTCTTGCACTCAGCTCCTCTCTGGTCCAGTCCTCTATCCTTGCTAGATGATGAAATTCTCAAAAACGATTGTTCCCAGTTAGTTCTCACGGATCTATCCCTCCCAGATGCGAGTGGCATGTAAAGGGAAAAAGGGCCACGGGGCCGCCATGAGGATGGACACATGGCTGCTCCACGTGCTTCGTCCTTGGAAGGGGCACCATCTTAAAGCTTAGCGTGCGAGCATCATTACTCCACCCTCCACCACCCTACCGTCGACGTACCAAGTCTGCGTCTTTTTAATGCTGCTCATCATGGGCTTTAAACCCACCACCCTAGCTCTCCATTGCGCATTTGGCTCTGCTTGCTCGTTCTTCCTTCGACTCTCCGTCTCTACTTCTTCAGCTCTAGAGCAGTACCCTGGTTCTTCTAGGACGGAGGCTCCCTCTGGTCTTCTCCCCTCCCGGAAACCTGTTCCCACCTCCCTCTGGTCTGAAGACTCGCCCCCCTGGACTGTCATGTCACGGCGACATAGGCAGCGATGTCGAAGAGCTGGTGGGCGTGGCTTGCCTTCCCACCCTCCCATCTCGCCCTACCTCTGTCGCGACCTGAACTTCTCCATTGATTGGACTGATTTTGACAATCCTCAGCCTTCTGAGCGGCTCCCTGCTTCGGCTCCGCCTCCCTCTCCCCTTCGTAGCAAAAAACGAGCTCGCAAGTCCACCATCTCCCCTGAGCCCGCTTTCACCCCTCGCAAGCTGAAAGATCTTCTGGTTTGCAGTGCTACTAGTGGTAGCAATGGTTCAAGTGATTCTGACGGCAACAACGAAGGCAGCCCGGAGCGGGATGTGGGCGGCAGCTTGGAGTTGAACATTGGCGACTACCCTTGGCACCATGTAGCTCCTCCGACTACTGATGATGTGGCGACCCTGAGCAACCCCACCTCGCCATGCCCTCCGCAAGATGAACACGCGTTAGACACAGGCGTGATGGACGTGGGCTACGTGTGCAGGATCCTCAAAGAGCCTCAAGCCTCCAGTGACAAGCATGCAGGTCTCCCTTAGTTCTATCTATTTAACTCTTTGTGGCATTAGCCTGTGCAATCATGTTTATCCTAGGTTTTTTTGTACATCTCTGCTATTTGTTTTTGTTGGTTTCCCGCCATGGGCAGTAATATTTTTTGAACTTCTAAGGACTGGTTTCCCCTTTAGGGGTAGTCTAGTACTTGACAGAACTCTTTGGCACTTTCTCTATGGATTGAATCCGTTCTTTCCATAGTATGCGACCTGTAACTTCTTGTTTCTTATGATCTAATAGAATTAGCCTAAATTAGAAAAAAAAAAAAAGTTTTAAAAAATAAAAAATAAGATATTATTTGATATTTATTATTAGTATATAACTTTTTTTTAATTTGTGAATAAGATTATTAGTGAAATTTGGTAATAAGATTTTTTTTTATGAGATTATAATATTTGGTTATTTAAATTATATTTTTAATGTAAAAATATATTTATTTTTCTCAAAAAAAATATAAGTGCAGTTTTTCTAATTCTTAAGTAAATTTCAAAAAAAAAAGTCTAACTATTAAAAAAGGCTTAGTCTAACTTATATGTGAAATAGCTCTTTTCACCGGAATCCAATGATAGAATTTCAAACAACACTCTTAATTTTTGTTACTTAAAAGACATTTATGAATGCATGAATCTATTCAACACTCTGAAAAACTCGTGGGGCACTCAAATTCTACAGATTAAACAACTTAAACTCAAGTTTTTATAAATCTCTGTATTTTGATTAAAGTTAACTAGAAAAAATATCCTAAAAAATACTATTTCGTCTACAAGTTAAATTATACCATTAAAAAAAGCTAAAAATAACACTGTGTTATCATTAATTTGACAATAATACTAGTACTTTACTTTATCATTAATGCAACACTTTCATAATGGTACTTTTATGATGTTTTGTATTTCATAATGGTATTTGTTTAATGTATGGTCTTTATTAATGTCGTGAAAAACCATAACTATGGCAATCACCCAGTCATTGACATCGCATTAGTTTGAATAAATATTCCTATTTGTTAGCCTATAATATTAGGTAAATATTTTTTATTTTTGTGATATATATATATATATATATATATATATATATATATGAATCTAAGTTTTATTGCAAAAATTAATTAAAAACAACAACAACAAAAAATTATAAGGAAAAAAAAAATTCAATTGCTTTTTTCATTAAAACAAATTATATTGTGGGGATTTATGGACAACAAACTAGTTTGTATAATTATTTTTGGCAACTACTTACTTGCCAACAAATCTAGTAAGGGTGAGACTGGTAGGATTTTGGAAAACAGTGGGCATGGATGTAATATTTTTTCATAATTGAAAAACCTTGACTTTAAAAAAAAAAATGATTGACAAATATTACTCTTTTTTTTTGTTAGTCGGAGGGATCGGCAACATCAAGCAGCTTTCACACGCGCAGCGCGGGGTCCAACCTCCCGGCTACCACTATAACCTCTCAGGGAACCGCCCAGCTTGCAAGAGCGGTACCTGGATAAGACGAGACTTGAACTCGTGCCCTGCTTAACAACACGAACGACTTAACAATGCGTCCGCTGGCCACTAGACCTTGCCCCTGCGAGCTTGACAAATATTACTTGTTATTTGGGTATTGGATCATATTAAATTTGATTGTTCAACTTTTCAACAAAGACTACACTACCATGCAAAGCTTGCTCAATATAAGTTGGATGATACAATTTTTATTCAAGATAAGTTAGTTGATGCATTGATATCATGTTCTTATTCAAGATGATTGGGATGATGTTATTTTTATTTAAAATAAATATGTTGTTCTAATACAATTTACAATAGTCTAATAAGATGATTTTTTGGTTTTTAGATAAATTTTTATAGTTAATTTTACTAATTAAAAATTAGAAAATTCATAATTTTAAGTTATCAATTTACAAATTTTAAATTTCTTAATAATTTTCCAATATAATGATAATTTTTACACTAAAAATACAATTTAAACAATAAAATAATATAATCAAATTAAAAAATTATATTATCAAATTCCAACCAAAAAAATCTCCTATCACAATACCCATACCCATTAATTCAAAGATATTATTTTCTCCAACTTTCTCTCAAATACACCTCCTTGTTTAATTGCGGGCTTGGTTAGCTCAATATCGACTATGCAATCAGTTACCTTGAACTGATTTCACACTCAAAAGGCTTTTCTCATAATCAATGAAATCAAAATGCAATAGATTTCAAAAATTATATTCTCATACTTGAAATTATTCCCTCGTCCTCGTCTACTTTATAACGAAGTTTTGTCGAATTAAAAGAAAAACCTTTAAAAATGATGATGAAAGGCTGTTCCGGGATTCCCAAACCCACGACTGTAGAATATTGTATTTTTTTGTAATTTTGGTCTAAGAGCTCCATAAGTTCCATCATTGTGAAGCCGGGGAAATATGCGAGGTAAAAAATTCTATATTAAAATACTAAATGCTACAACACTATTGTAATCATTTTGAAATAAAATATATAGAGTGTAATCATTTTGAAATAAAATATATTTGGTACAGAATACGAGGATATCAGATGTGTTTTCATGGTTATTGAGAGGATATTGACTTATTTTTTATTTTTATTTTAACTAGGACAAAGTAATGTTGGATGAAAGAATGATATGCTCACATGTGAGATGGAGTAAAAGTGACTCTTACTCTCAACCACTCCTCATGAGATTTGAACAAGTGACTTGATGAAATGATATCTAAATTGTAGTGGATATTTTAGTGGATAATTCTTCACAATATATTTGATCAAATAAACTGAAATATATAATATAAACGTTAAATTCTTTTAGATTCTAGATTTGCTACTTATTAATTTTTTGCTTATGGATGAAATAGATAAAATGCAAAAAATAAAGAACAACAAATGCAATCGCAAACCATCCATAATGAACACAAATATTTTCTCTAAGAAACCTTTAAAAGAGAAAATATATCTCAACGATGACGCTACTCTTCTTTCTTTTCTCTCTAGAATAGAAAAAAATGAAAGCACAAGAGAGAAAGCTCTCTATGGAGTTACTTAAGACTTTTGGCCTATTAAGCTACTATAAAACACTATATGCCTTTTGTATGCTCACTCACTCCAACTCCTAATTGTGTTACTCTATTATGGAACAGGATACGATCGAATATCATCGAACCCCTTATCCTCCTAGTGGCTCAGTTTTAAAATAGGCCAATAGCCAACTAGAGGGGAGGTTTGAATCATTCAACTCTTAATTAGAGTTACAACTTTGACCCTTCTAGAGTCTTATTTAAATTGCCTGTGTGGCTAGCCCCACATGCATGAGTAACAATGGTTGATGTGGCATCTTCTCATACCATTGGGGGTTAAACATGGTTACTAGGCCAACTTGTGGGAGACACAACTTTTGCAGAAGAACTCCAGTTAACATAATTCTTGCATCATTGGAAATTTCTCTAAGTGCAAAACAACATCACAAGGGCCAATGCTTAAGTAAGAGAGTTTTGACCCCAAAAATGTCATTTAACGCCTCAAAATAGATTCAAAAGGTTTCAAACCCTAATTTCTGAAACTAGGATCCACAAGTAAAATGGCCTTGCAAGTTAATTTCTACAATTTTTCCACTCTAGAAGCATCGAGATAGATGACAAATAAGTATGATGAACTAATCTAAATAACACTCCCCATTTTTGGAGGATTTTGGCCCCCAAAATCTTTTGTTGAATGAGGTGAGGAAATTTGTCCTCTACTTTCTCCCTGGAGTATGAATTTGCTTTGACTCAAAGTAGTCTTTTCAACCCAATATGCCACCCTTGTCTTGTATTTTTAGCCTCTTTTGCAAAATTGTGTCATTTTCCAACTCTGCCTAGGCATTTGAAATTAATTCCTCTATGGAATGTAGGACTTCCTCCTCTTCTTTATCCACATTCACAAAAGAGGAATTGTGCATGTATGGGGGTAGACTTGGTTTGTAGGCATTATCTCCCACCTTTTCTATTATCTCAAAAGGGCCATACAACAAAGCTTGATCTTCGTACCAATACCATGTAGTCTTCCATGTTCAACTATAGCCATACTCTATCTCCCACTATGAATGACTTTTCTATTTTGTGTTGATCATGCCTAACATTGTATTTTTCTTGTGACTTTTTTAACATCTCATTTACAAGCAAATGGATCTACCCAATATTCTCAATGATTTTTTCTATTCTTAATGCACCCCATGTGAGATCCTCCCTCACTCGTCCTTATTTCCCATAAACAAAATCAAAAGGTGAAGGTAGCAAATATTCAAAACAAGTTTCAAATGGGGACTCATAGTAGAAGTGTGGATTGCATGTTATAAGAGTGTTGAATATAAATAAGATTTTCATCCTAGGTCTTTAGATACATTTGTAACCCCTCAAAAACTACACCAAAGTCCTATGGAATATTTTTTCCTGGCCATCCATTTGTGGACAAAACTTTGTTGGCCTCTTCAAATTTGTGTCCATCTTCTCCCAAAATGTAGTCCAAAATGCACTGAGAAATGTAGAGTCCCTATGTGAAACGAAGCTCCTTTGTATCCTAAAGTGCACCCAGACTTGTGCAAATGACAAGTTTATTGCTTCTTGTCCTTAGATGTTCCTTTTACAGGACTTGGAATACACATCTTGCTAACCCTGTCAACTAGCACAAACAGGTACCCATGTCCCTTCCTAGTTGTTGGTAAATCTCCCACAAAATCCATGGAAATGCTTTCCCAATGGTGAATAGGTATAAGCAAGGGATGGTATAGACCACAAACAGGTACCCATGTCCCTCCCTGGTTGTTGGTAAACCTCCCACAAATTCCATGGAAATGTTTTCCCAATAATGAATGGGTATAAGCAAGAGATGTTATAGACCCTGTTTCCTATTACTAGGCTTGTTGGTACAAAAAAATATGCATCCTCTAATAAGCCTTCCTATATTTTCTTGCATTCTAGGATATTACACATACCTTTTTTTAATTGGAGATTATCTTCCTAACACTAAAATTCCCTACAGCAATGGAGGTGTCAACCTCTATAGTTAGCTATACGCGTTCACATTTAGGAACACAAAGCTTTTCCAAGGTGTAGAGTAACCAATTCCAATCATGATAGCCAAGTGCGTTGTCACAATGTCTGCTGGCCATGTAGCTATTGAAAACCCTCCTTGAAGTTTTCATCTTTTGTATATGCTTATCTATATGCATCATGGGTAAAATGCTTCATGTGCATCAGAGTTCCCAAAGCTATAATTTTTTATGTGGGTGGTCTAGAAAGCATGTTAGTCAACTTGTTTGTGCTTCTCTTCTTATAATTGATGATTAAATGAAATTGCTGTACACACCCCATCCACTTGTAGTGTTAGGTCTACTATAGCTTATCTAAGCCTATATGAACTGCAACAACTGGTGATTTGTGTGGATAATAGTCTCATTTTCCATTATATAATGTTTTTGCTTTTTGACAAATTATACCAGAGCATAGTGTAATGCCCTACTTGATCCCATTATCTTACATTAGCTTATTAGCCTACTTGTTGAATGATTGATTTTTTTTTTGTTTGATTCCAATAAGTATTATTATTATACGTACGAGATATATTTATGCTAGCTACATACCCACACCTCACATGAATAAACTAGTATTCTAAAGCTTAAAATTTAGATGATAAAATAGATGGTTAAGTAAAATTAATGACTAATCTTGATTAGTATTTAATTAACCTGAAAATGTTGACTTATAATTATTAACTAATATTAGTATATACCTATTATTAGATACTTGTGAATTTGTAATTTTATTTTAATGAAATGACTTAATATTATATTTTATTATTTGTTATTATTTAATTATTATTCATTTCCCTAGGTTTGAGAAATTGTCTCCTCCAATTTATTTCTGAATTAAATATTAATATTTCATTTCCCAAGGTTTTCCAAGTTGTCTTCTCAAATTTATTTATGAATTAAATATTAATATTTTATTTCCCAAGATTTCCAAATTGTCTTCTCAAATTCATTTTTGGATAAGATATGGGAAAGAAAGCCAAGGTCATTAAATAAAAAGGATGGGTGTATTCATGGCATTAATGGTAGATGGTTGAGGTAGATGAGTGAGAGAGACATAAAGGGAAGGAGGATGAGAAGAGAAGGGGGATCCTTGGTCTTTATTTTGGCATTGGAGGATTTTATTTTGGGGAGGAATTTAGAGAAGAAGAGGGGAGGGAAATGAGAGAAAAGTGTGATAAATCAAACTTGGATCTATTTGAGAGTGTTGGTTCTAACTTGGACACACTATTGTTGTTGTTGGACTTGGGCTCAGAGGGATAAGGAAATTGTGGAGGTTTCCTAGGCAAAGAAGTGGGATAGACATTCCTAGTTGGTAGGGTGGTAAATTCAGTGGGGCAACGCCAGCAAGAGCATCTTAACAAATCCATCGGATCAAGTATTCTTTGGGTTGTTGTTTTATTTATGTAAATTGCGACAAATAAAATTCCTTACCTGTTCAATATGTTGTAAAACAAATTTTACGTGCATGCTATTTTGGGATATGTTGTTTCCCTTCTTATTGTTATTAAATTAAATGATAAATTTGGTTTTAGTTAGAAAATCCAAGTTAGGTCCTCACAAGTGGTATCAGAGCCAGATTCAAAATCTAAACCTAAAACCCACTAGAATGACCATTAATCCTCACCTACAAAAAAGAGAGTAATTAAAGCATTTCAACTCTTGAAAATGAGAGTGAAGATCTCAAAGTCAGATATCTGTAAAACTCATAGTCCACTTTTTCTAGTTTTATGTTGAATCTAGTTTCCTATTAATATTATATGCCTATTTTAGACAAAATTACAATATATACCATTAATAATAATAATAATAATAATGATGATGATGATAATGTGTAATGTTGACTTCCTCGTTGGTCTGGTCATTGGCGCCTATATACATCTCGCCAAAGGAGCCAGTGTGTCACGCCCCCACTCTGTTGGTCCACTCGGGCAGGCCGTGCGGCACCGGCTAAGCGGTCACCCTTCGGGTTTACCCTTTCCGGAATACGCCTTTACCAATTTTTCTTAAGTGTTAGTCTTCACTTTTTTATTATGTTTGCAGCGGAAATACAAAACATAAATCATCAACCATCAGTACACAAAACCGATTTGCAAAAGCCAATTTTATTATCCAAAATAATCAAAATTGCCTCGCTGTTTTTATACAGGTCGAGGGTCTGTTTACATTGAATTTTACACAGAAACGCAACCTTGCTGGTCGCACCGGCGTTCGGGTCGGGAGTCACACGACTCGCCCGTCCGTCGTGCACCGTCCGCACGTCGCACCTCCACTTGGCGCGCCCACCGTGTCCGCAACACCGTGTGGAGCGTCGCACCTCAACTCGCCGTCGCTACCTCCGTCGCACTTCGGTTATCCGCAGCACCGTGCACCGCCCAACCCTTCGCTACGTTCAGCTCGGCTCGTCCGTCTGCCTTCGACTACCCGCTCGGCGGGTGCATCCACACTTAGCCGCAAATTAGATCTGCGCTGCTTAGAATGACTCGCACTTGGTGGTCGAACTTTGATTGCCATTTTCTCTCCAACCTTGCTATACTTATATGCATCCGCTCGTTTGAAGAGTCGGGTCGCTCGCCACCCGAGCCGACCCGCCCATAACACCGACGCCCCCGTTGAACCGTCGTGTCACGGGTGAGGGGCGCCCGCCGACCCGAGCCGACCCCCCGGTTGGTGTGAGGGGCGCTCGGTCGACCCGAGCCGACCCCCGGTTGGTCTTTGCGTGCGCCCACGCCCACATAAACTTCGTCGGTCCGTGTTATACTTCGCCCGCCCTTCGTCCGTGTGGTGTCGTGACGCCCTCATGTGTGGGCGCGCCCGTCGCCGTGGCGCGCGCCCGTTCATCGTTCGCCCACATATTATATTGTTCATGGGTGTTGGGGGCGCTCGGCCGACCCGAGTCGCCCCAACGTTTGTTGACTCGCCCGCTACGTGTGGCGTCGGTCGCGCGCCCAACGCGCCGACCGACTCACCCATCGGTTCACTCATCTACGGCGCCCATCGATATAAACTCCCAACGCCAACGTCTTCGTTGACTCGTCGCACATCAACTCGCCCATGACTCGTCTCCCACACTAGCGCGCCCGTTTACACGCCAACGTGCGACGCGCGCCCGTTATGTCGACGCGCGCCCGTTGCGTCGCAACGGCGCCCAAGCTCACCAAACGCCCGTTCGGCGCGCCCGTCTCACCGACGCGCCTATGAAGTGTCGGGGCGTTACATTCTCCCCCACTTCAAAGCGTTGTCGTCCCTTGACAACATCATTCTTCCGTCGCACGCCCGCCACAACTCCATGTGTGAATATCGTCGCAACTTCCGTCGCAAAGTGTTGATGACTCCAACATCCTCCAAAGGTGTTCATGTCTCCAACTCTGCTATGAAACCATGAAGAGCACCCAGATGTGAACATCTTTGATCTGCTACATGCTTCGGCCATGCCCCCATTCTGCATTCGGTATCCAACCAACTCAACACAACAAGTCTGCCATGTCTCCGGTACAACTCCGCACATTACTAGTCCCCACAACTCGAACTAGTTGGGTAGCTAATCCAACCGTAGCGTCCTCATCATGAGAATGTCCATCCTCATACCCTGCGTTAGTTCTTCCCCCTGCATCAAGGCTGCCAACATCCTGCTATCAAATGCTCCATCTCGCTCCATAATCTGCTCATAAGTTAGAGGGCATCATTGTCTTGAGCAGGAGACAATGAGCCTCATCCTCCATGTTTAGTCTAGAGGGTGGAGGAAGTAGGAGCCAAAGGCTCTTCCTCCTCACTCAACAATTCCAGCCATCTGTCTGGATCTTCCTCTTCCAACCGCATCATGTACGCTTCCCGGCTTTCTCCATGAATACCTGGGTCTGCATCCTCCTTTGCTTCCATTGTCTCAAGTCTCTTTGTTATATCCAAAAGACTTTTGGACAATGCCATAATTTCCTGCGCTTGCTCCTGAAGTCTGCCTTCCGTAGTGGCTATCCTCCCTTGGAGTTCAGCATGTCTCTTAGTGTCCTCCACACTCATGGTTGTTATCTTGCATTGGGTCGAACCACCTCCTCCTATGGTTGGTATCCCAATAGGACGGTCAGTTTGCCCATCATAGATATACAACTTCCTCATGTGAGGAACCACCATCACTTCGAATTCCTTGAAGAATTCCATGCCCAATACTGCTTCATAGTCATCCATTTTCACCACCATGAAGTCAACATTTGCATGCCAACTCTCTATCTCGATTGGTGTCTTTTCTGCAACCCCAATCACATAATCAGGTGGGGAGTTCACAGCCTTCAACTTAGCTTGGATTGGTTTGAACTTCAACCCAACTTTCCTTGCGGTGTCCTCTCCAATAAAGTTATGCGTAGCACCACAATCCACCATGGTTAGAAGTGTTCCCTTCGCAATCTTCATATTCACAAATTCCAAATTGTTTCTTTCCGGGTCCCTTCTTGGAATAGCTTCATAAGCTGCTGCTGCACTTAAGACTTGCATAGTCCCAACTGAAGGTTCCTTCCTTTCTGCTTGCACTGCGGCGGCCAACTTCGGTCTTGAAGGACAATTCTTCACCGTATGTTCCTCATCGCAGATCCAACACCTTAAAGGCTTCTTACCCTTCGACTTTGCTTGCGCATTGTTAGGCCTAGGAGCTTCTTTCTTTGGTGCATCGCCCTTTTTCTCAAAAGGCTTCTTCTTCTTTTCTCCTCCAGATCCTCCCGATCCTCCAACATCATGTTCTATCAGTTTATCCACTATAGCAAAGGCTTCTTCCAAAGTCTTGGCTTTCTGCCTCTTCACCTCATCTCGAGCCCAAGGTTTCAACCCAATAGTAAAGTTGAACAGCTTGTCACGCTCTGCCATGTCAGGTAGCTCTAGGATAGCGCTCTGATATGCACTTTGATATTGCTGAAGAGTTCCATCTTGTTTAATATACTTGATGATAGTCCTAGCGTCCCATGTTTCATCTTGTGGACTAAAGTAAACCTGCAAAGCATCCTTCAACTCTGGCCAAGTCGTGATGTCAGATATGACACCTTGTGCAATCTGATCAAGTCTCCTTCTCCACCACATCTTAGCATCACCTGTAAGGACTTGGGCTACAATCTTCACCTTGACATCTTCATCATGGATGTTCAATCGGTCCAAGTATTGTTCCATATCCCACAAGAAGTTTCCAAGTGTCTTTGAGTTCCTTGCTCCATCATATGAATCTGGTTCCTTCGCTTTAATAACAGGGACAGATCCCCCAGATGACCCTTGTCCCATGGCCCTTTTTACCAAGACCAATTCGGTTTCCACATCCTTGATTCTTGTTAAAGCTTTGGAAAGCTCATCCACAAGTCTATCATAGGATAGGTCTTTTTCATCCATTCTCTTCGTCACTTCACCAAGCTGCCATTCCGTGTACACAGAACGTGTAGTCACCGTGTCTAGCTCGGCCTTCCATGTGGCTACATCATTTTCCAGCCTCATGTTCTTTTCTCGAAGTGCTTCAATTTCTTCGTAAAGACTCATGAGCTCCCTTTCATGCTTCTCCATGTTCTCCATGAGCTTCTCGAACAAGTCTTCTTGAGAGTGCGTTTGAGACCCCTCAATGACTTGAGGCATATCCACTACGTCCTCCATCTTTCTTGCTTGAGACCTCGTCCAGACCATAAATCAGCTCGCACTTATAAGTCAGCTTCAACACCAACTGCACCTGCAACCGTGTTCCTGCTTCAGCAAAAGCTCCCTGCGGAGGGATCCGATACCTTTTGCGTTGCAATTCGTATCAGACCTCTGATACCATCTGATGTACAACAGCAGATGTGTTATTCGTATCAGTTCTCCTCTGATACCATCTGTCACGCCCCCACTCTGTTGGTCCACTCGGGCAGGCCGTGCGGCACCGGCTAAGCGGTCACCCTTCGGGTTTACCCTTTCCGGAATACGCCTTTACCAATTTTTCTTAAGTGTTAGTCTTCACTTTTTATTATGTTTGCAGCGGAAATACAAAACATAAATCATTAACCATCAGTACACAAACCGATTTGCAAAAGCCAATTTTATTATCCAAAATAATCAAAATTGCCTCGCTGTTTTTATACAGGTCGAGGGCCTGTTTACATTGAATTTTACACAGAAACGCAACCTTGCTGGTCGCACCGGCGTTCGGGTCGGGAGTCACATGACTCGCCCGTCCGTCGTGCACCGTCCGCACGTCGCACCTCCGCTTGGCGCGCCCACCGTGTCCGCAACACCGTGTGGAGCGTCGCACCTCAACTCGCCGTCGCTACCTCCGTCGCACTTCGGTTATCCGCAGCACCGTGCACCGCCCAACCCTTCGCTACGTTCAGCTCGGCTCGTCCGTCTGCCTTCGACTACCCGCTCGGCGGGTGCATCCACACTTAGCCGCAAATTAGATCTGCGCTGCTTAGAATGACTCGCACTTGGTGGTCGAACTTCGATGATCATTTGCTCTCCAACCTTGCTATACTTATATGCATCCGCTCGTTTGAAGAGTCGGGTCGCTCGCCACCCGAGCCGACCCGCCCATAACACCGACGCCCCCGTTGAACCGTCGTGTCACGGGTGAGGGGCGCCCGCCGACCCGAGCCGACCCCCCGGTTGGTGTGAGGGGCGCTCGGCCGACCCGAGCCGACCCCCGGTTGGTCTTTGCGTGCGCCCACGCCCACATAAACTTCGTCGGTCCGTGTTATACTTCGCCCGCCCTTCGTCCGTGTGGTGTCGTGACGCCCTCATGTGTGGGCGCGCCCGTCGCCGTGGCGCGCGCCCGTTCATCGCTCGCCCACATATTATATTGTTCGTGGGTGTTGGGGGCGCTCGGCCGACCCGAGTCGCCCCAACGTTTGTTGACTCGTCCGCTACGTGTGGCGTCGGTCGCGCGCCCAACGCGCCGACCGACTCACCCATCGGTTCACTCATCTACGGCGCCCGTCGATATAAACTCCCAACGCCAACGTCTTCGTTGACTCGTCGCACATCAACTCGCCCATGACTCGTCTCCCACACTAGCGCGCCCGTTACACGCCAACGTGCGACGCGCGCCCGTTATGTCGACGCGTGCCCGTTGCGTCGCAACGACGCCCAAGCTCACCAAACGCCCGTTCGGCGCGCCCGTCTCACCGACGCGCCTATGAAGTGTCGGGGCGTTACACAGTGCGAAATTTGTGCCCCGGTTTGTACGTATTTCCTCTTCGTGGCTCCATGCCACAAGATTGAATCCCTGTATCTACTCCCTGTATCTACTCTTACTTCTAACAGCCAATGTTAAAAAGACATAAATAAATAAGTCATGGTGGAATTGAATATCAAAAAATTATGCTCAAAACAATATAGATAAACTTGGAAGCGTGCTAGTGTGCAGGGTAGGAATTTCAAATTTTAAGTATTAGTCAAATTTAATGATTTCAACAATCTTAATATAAATTTAAATTATTTTAATATAAAATTTAACGATGTGTAAAAAAAATATTGTATTTGACAAGCAAATCACTCTGTGACAACAATTTACCAATCAAATTCCATTCTCGCTAAGGAGAGAAGAAGAAAAAAGAAATGTTGTGCGGGTTCAAAATAAGGAAAAGATCCATGTACTGAGAATGGAGAACTGAAAGGACCCAGAAATTGCGAAGAAATTTGGGGCATAATTAACTGTGAATTAGTATGTGGGAAGCCAACGCGTCTATTGGTGAATTGAGACATGGAATTGTATCAGGGTAGGTTATGGGTTCGAATCCCTTTCTAAAATGAAAAAAAAAAATTTGTTCAAAATATTGATAGCATTATTTTATGTGGTTTTGATACTTATGATTAATATACTAAAACAAAAATAATATTAAAATAAATAAGATAAGATATTATTTGATATTTATTGTTAGTATATAATTTATTTATGTTTTTTTTAATTTGTGAATAAGATTATTAGTGAAATTTGGTAATAAGATTTTTTTTTATGAGATCATATATTTTGTTATTTAAATTATATTTTTTAAAGTAAAAATATATGTATTTTCTAAAAAAATATAAGTGCAGTTTTTTTAATTGGTAAGTAAATTTAAAAAAAAAAGTTTAATTATTAAAAAATTAGTCTAACTTATAGGTGAAATAGTTCTTTTTATGAATGCATGAATGTGAGCACTCAAATTCTACAGATTAAACAACTTAAACTCAAGTATTTAAAAATATCTCTCGAATTTTAGTTAAAATTAACCAGAAAAAAGGTCCTGAAAAAAAGCTATTTCTTCTATAAGCTAAACTAATCCATTAAAAAATCTAAAAATATCACTTAGTCATACTCCTTGTGTTATAAAAAGTCATAAGTATTGCAATCACTTAGTCACTGACATCGCATTAGTTTGAATAAATATTCCTATTTGTTAGTGTATAAATTTAAGTAAATATTTTTTTATTTTTGTGATATTTTACTTTTATTGTTACATCGTTTTTTTTTTTAAGAAAGAATCAAAGTTTTATTGCAAAAACGTAATTATTAAATTTGAACACAAAAAAATTTAAAATTTAAAAAAAAATCGAATCAATTTTTTCATTAAAACTAATTATATTGTGGATATTTATGGACAACAAATTCCTTTTGGCATTGTATAATCATTTTTGGCCACTGCTTACTTGCCAACAAATCTAGTAAGGGTGAGGCTGGTAGGATTTTGGAAAACAGAGGGCAGCCATGTATTATTTTTGCATAACTGAAAAACTTTGACTTACAAAAAAAAAATTGATTGATCCTCTTTTGCAAAAATTATGAATAAATAATATTTTTCTTTAGTTATCTTTTGACAAAAATTACTTGTTATTTGTGTATTGGATCATATCAAATTTGAATGTTCGACTTTTCAACAAGGACTAAGTTACCATGCAAAGTTTGCTCAGTATAAGTTGGATGATACATTTTCTATTCAAGATAAGTTAGTATTCAAGATGATTGGATGATGTTATTTTCATTTAAAATAAATATGTTGTTTTGATACAATTTACAATAGTCTAATGAAATGATTTTTTAGTTTTTTTGATATATTTTTGTGGTCAATTTTGCTAATTAAAAATTAGAAAAATCATAACTTTAAATTGTCAAATCTTCAAAATTTAAGTTTCTTAATAATCTTCTAATATAATAAATCCATTTTTACATTCGTAAACACAATATAAACAATAAAATAATATAATCTAAAAAAAAATCATATTATCAAATTCCAACCAAAAAAATCTCCTTACACAATACCAATAATTGTGTAATACCCTTAATTCAAGGATGCATTAATTTCAAGAGATCATTACTTTCTCCAACTTTCTCTCAAATACACCTCCTCCTTGTTGGTTAGCTCAATATGGACTATGCAATCAGTTACTTGAAATGTTTTCACACTCAATAGGCTTTTCTAATAATCAATGAAATCAAAATGCAATAGATTTAAAAAAATATTTCCTCATCCTCGAAATTATTCCCTCGTCCTCGTCTACTTTATAACGAAGTTTTGTCCAATTAAAAGAAAAACCTTTAAAAATGATGATGAAAGGCAGTTCCGGAATTCCCAAACCCACGAGTATAGAATATTGTATTTTTTTTTGTAATTTTGGTCTAAGAGCTCCATAAGTTCCATCATTGTGAAGCCGGGGAAACATGCGAGGTAAAAATTTCCCTATTAAAATACTAAATGCTACAACACTCGTGTAATCATTTTGAAATAAAAAATATATATAGTGTAATCATTTTGAAATAAAATATATATATAGAGTACAGAATATGGGTTACATTCACTAAGATGTCAGACGTGTTTTCATGGTTATTAAGAGGATATTAATTTATTTGGGTTGTTTATTTTTTATTTTTTATTTAACTAGGACAACTTAATGCTAGATGGAAGAATGATATACCTACATGTGAGATGGACCAAAAGTGGTTCTCACCCTCAACTACTCCTCATGAGATTTGAACAAGTGACCTCATGAGGTGATATCTAAATTGTAGTGGTTATTTTATTGGACAATTCGTCACAATAGATTTGATAAAATAAACTGAAACATATAATATAAACGTTAAATTATTTTAGATTCTAGATTTGTTACTTATTGATTTTTTGCTTATAGATGAAACAGATAAAATGCAAAAAATAAAGAACAACAAATGCAATCACACACCATCCATAACGAACACAAATCTCTTCTCTAGGAAACCTTTAAAAGAGAAAATATAGCTAAAAAATGAGGCTACTGTGCTTTCTTTTCTCTCTAGAATAGAAAAATGCAAGTACAACAGAGAAAAATCTCTATGGAGTTACTTAAGACTTGTGGCCTATTCAACTACTATAAAACACTCTGCTTTTTTATGCTCTCTCACTCCAACTCCTAATTGTGTTACTCTACTATGGAACAAGATACAATCGAATATCATCGAACCCCTTCTCCTTCTAGTGGCTCAGTTGTAACATAGGCCAATGGCCAACTAGAAGTCAGGTTTGAACCCTTCAACTCTTAATTAGAGTTACAACTTTGAACCTTATAGAGTCTTCTTTAAATTCCCCACATGCACGGGTAACAATGGTTGATGTGGCATATTCTCATACCATTGGGGATTAAACATGGTTACTAGGCCAACTTGTGGGAGACACAAATTTTGCAGACGAAGTCCAATTAACATAATTCTTGCACCATTGGATAGTTCTCTGAGTGTAGAACAACATCACAAGGGCCAATGGTTATATAAGAGAGTTTTGACCCCAAAAAATGTCATTTAATGCCTCAAAAGGTGTCAAACCCTAATTCCTGAAACTAGGACCCACTAGTGAAATGACCTTGCAAGTTAATTTCTACAATTTTTCCACTCTATCTGCATTGAGATAGATGACAGATAAGTATGATGATCTAATACAAATCATGCTCCCCATTTTTGGAGGATTTTGTCCCCCGTTATCTTTATTGAATGAGGTGAGAAAATTTGTCCTTTACCTTCTCCCCGGAGTATGATTTTGCTTTGACTCAAAGTAGTCTTTTCAACCCAATATACCACCCTTGTCTTGTATTTTTAGCCTCTTCTGCAAAATTGTGTCCTTTTCCAACTCTTCCTAGGCATTTGAATTTAATTCCTCTATGGAATTTAGGACTTGCTCCTCTTCATGATCCAATATGGAAAGTTCATGAAGTTTGATATTTTCCACATTCACCACAGAGGAAATGTGCATGTATGGGGGTAGACTTAGTTTGTAGGCATTATCTCCCACCTTTCATATTATCTGAAAAGGGTCATACAACAAAGCTTGATCTTCTTACCAAGACCATGTAGTCTTTCATGTTCAACTATAGCCATACTCTATCTCCCACTATGAATGAATTTTCTAAAACAAAATTATCATGCCTAACATCGTATTTTTCTTGTGACTTCTTTAGCATCACTTTTACTTGCAAATGGATCTACTCGATATTCTCAATGAATTTTTCTAATCTTAATGCACCCCATGTGAGATCCTTCATTACTCGTCCTTATTTCCCATAAACAAAATCCAAAGGTAAAGGTAGAAAATATCCAAAACATGTTTCAAATGAGGACTAATAGTAGAAGTGTGGATTGCTTAGTTATAAGAGTGTTGAATATAAATAAGATTTTCATCATAGGTCTTTAGATACTTTTGTAACCCCTCAAAAACTACACCAAAGTCCCATGGAATACTTTTTTTGCCCATTTGTTTGTGGACAAAACTTTGTTGGCCTCTTCAAATTTGTGTCCATCTTCTCCCAAAATGTAGTCCAAAATGCACTGAGAAATGTAGAGTCCCTATATGAAATGAAGCTCCTTTGTATCTTAAAGTGCACCTAGACTTGTGCAAATGACAAGTTTATTGCTTCTTGTCCTTGGATGTTCATTTTACAGGACATGGATACATATCTTGCTAACCTTATCAATTACCACAAACAGGTACCCATGTCCCTTACTAGTTGTTGGTAAACCTCCCACAAAGGCCATGGAAATGCTTTCCCAATGGTCAATAAGTATAAGCAAGGGATGGCATAGACCACAAATAGGTACCCATGTCCCTCCCTATTTGTTGGGAAACCTCCCACAAATTCCATGGAAATGTTTTCCCAATTATGAATGGGTAGAAGCGAGGGGTGGTATAGACCCTATTTCCTATTACTGGGCTTATTGGTACAACAAAATATACATTCTCTAATAAGTCTTCCTATATTTTCTTGCTTTCTAGGATATTACACATATCTTTCTAAATTTTAAATTATCTTCCTAACACTAAAATGCCCTACAACAATGGAGGTGTCAGCCTCTATAGTTAGCTATACTCACTCACATTTAGGAACACTGAGAGCTTTTGTCCAAGGTGTAGAGTAACCAATTCCAGGGATGATAGTCAAGTGTGTTGTCACCATGTCTGCTGGCCATGTAGCTATTGAAAGCCCTCCTTGAAGTCTTCATCTTTTGTATATGCTTCCTTTTATGCATCATGGGTAAAAGGCTTCATATGCATTAGAGTTTCCAAAGCTATAATTTTTTATATGGGTTGTCTATAAAGCATGTCAGCCAACTTGTTTGTGCTTCCCTTCTTATAATTGATGATTAAATGAAATAATTTGGTGTACAAACCCCATCCACTTGTAGTGTTAGATCTACTGTAGCTTATCTAGGCTTATAGGAATTGTAGCAACTGGTGATTTTTGTGGATAATAGTCTCATTTCCAATTAGATAATGTTTTTACTTTTTGACAACTTATACTAGAGCATAGTGTAATGCCCTACTTGATCTCATTATCTTACATTAGCTTATTAGCCTACCTGTTGAATGATTGATTTTTTTTCCTTAATTCCAATTAGTATTATTAGTATACGCACGAGATATGCTTATGTTGGCTACATACCCACACCTCACATGAATAAACTAGTATTCTAAAGCTTAAAATTTAGATGATAAAATAAATAATTAAGCTTGATTAATGACTAATCTTGATTATTGTTTAATTAAGCTGAAAAAAGTTGACTTATAATTATTAACTAATATTGGTATATACCTATTATTAGATACTTGTGAATATGTAATTTTATTTTAATGAAATGACTTAATATTATATTTTATTATTTAATTATTATTCATTTCCCAAGGTTTGACAAATTACCTCCTCCAATTTATTTCTTAATTAAATATTAATATTTCATTTCCCAAGGTTTTCCAAGTTGTCTTCTCAAATTTATTTCTAAATTAAATATTAATATTTAATTTCCCAAGATTTTCCAAGTTGTCTTCTCAAATTTATTTTTGGATAAGATATGGGAAGGAAAGTCAAATTCATTAAATTAAAAGGATGGGGGTATTCATGACATTAATGGTAGGTCGTTGAGGTGGATGAGTGAGAGAGACATAAAGGGAAGGAGGATGAGAGGAGAATGGGGATCCTTGGTCTTTATTTTGGCATTTGGGAATTTTATTTTAGGGAGGAATTTGGAGAAGGAGAGGGGAGAGAATTGAGAGAAAAGTGAGAGAACTCAAACTTGGATCTATTGGAGAGTGTTGGTTCTAACTTGGACACACTATTGTTGTTGTTGGACTTGGGCTCGGAGGGCTAGGGAACTTGTGGAGGTTTCTTAGGCTAGGAAGTGGGATAGACATTCATAGTTGGTAGGGTGGTAAATTCAGTGGGGTAACGCCAACAAGAGCATCTTAACATATCCATCGAATTAGGTATTCTTTCGGTTGTTGTTTTATTTATTTAAATTACAACAAATAAAATTCCTTAGATACTCAATATGTTGTATATCAAATTCTACGTGTATGTTATTTTGGGGATATGTTATTTTCCTTCTTATCGTTATTAAATTAAATGATAAATTTGGTTTTATTTAGAAGACCCAAGTTGGGTCCTCACATGTGGCATCAGATCTAGGTTCAAAATCTAGACCTGAAACCCATCAAGATAACCATTAATCCTCACCTGCAAAAAGAAAAGAAAAGTGATTAAACATTTCAACTCTTGAAAATAAGAGTGAAGGTCTGAAAATCGGATATGTATAAAACTCGCAGTCCACCTTTCTAACTTTCTGTTAAATCTAATTTCTTATTAATATTATATGCCTAGTTTGGCCAAAAATATTTTTGGACATCTAACCATAATAATCTTCACTTTATCTACACTTTAGGAACTATAACCATCTTCACTTTAAGAGGATGGAAAGGGAAAACTTTTCATTCTTAAAACTTAGAATTAGCTTAAACTCAATTTATTTTGTCAAATGTAAAAATGATTCACCAAGGGCATATAGTTCATGTTTATGTTTCATTTAAAAATGCAAACATATACGGGAAATGGAAGTGCCCCTAGGAATGAGAACAATCCATAGGGTGCACTTAGTGGAAAACATTTAAGCTCAATTACATAAAATATTGAAATATCATCAGCTATCAAAATACCAACGAGTTAGGTCGATATAAGTAGTTGTCTGGTGTCAATTTGTATAGTGTCTTCTACCCCTGAAAATGGCCCAACCAACCAACTTCATATTTAGATTAGAGCTAGTTCAAATTAAACCATATATATTTTAATGTTGACTTCCTCGTTGGTCTTGTCATTGATGCCTATATAGATCTCGCCAAAGGAGCCACTGCAAACTTTGTGCCCCCGGTTTGTACTTATTTCCTCCTCGTGGATCCATGCCACAAGATTGAATCCCTACATCTACTCTTACCTCTAAAATCAAATGTTAAAAAAAATAATAAAAAAAAAATAAAAGCGGTTGAATAAAAAAAACTATGCTCAAAAGAATATACTTCACACATCTTATTTTACTCCTTACAAGTTTGGTATTTAATAGGTATAAATATAACACGGTTATTGAATTACTTTTGCTCCAAAATTCTTATTAAAAAGTTTAATTACGTTTTTGAATAGCAAAGATTATTATATTAATACCGAAGGTGTTATATTGGAAGAATTCCACACTGACCATCGTCAACATTTTCATTTTCTGCCGTTCGTTTTGGGCACAGTTGTCATTGTTTTCTACCGTTCGTTCTGGGCATCGTTCATAAATTTTTACGTAGCCTCGCTAACCATTTACGTCGAAGTTCCAGGATTCCGTTTGAATTCTTTTATGCCGAAGCCAAAGTTCCAGGATTCTGTTTCTATTCTTCATAGCGCACCATGACGCCGACGCATTATGACATCTGACGCACATTTTTTTAGACCTGCCTTTCTCTGTGCTTCACATTCTCCCTCGTTCCTTTCGCAAGGTTAGCTGAATAGCGCCATAGCCCCTTCCTTTCTCCTCTGCTCACTTTCCTTTTTTTCGTGTCCCAAAAATTTCAAGCTTTGCAGTTGCACACGAATAGAATAGTCTATCTATCTTCTGCACTTGTGTAGCAATTGTTCAGTCAAGCCGTTGATGTCTAGGTTTTAAAGGGCGACTGTTGGTAGGGTTTTAGAGTATATCTTAACTCGGAATTTGGAGATTGAAGAGGTTTAGTGTTCTGTATGTTGGGGCAAATACGGCGTAGGTGGGATAGAGAAATTTGGTAAAAAGGTGTAGAAGGTATGGTGTGCCAGGCAGCGAGCCAAACGAGATTCCGGGCATTGAAGCATTAATGCGACTATCATCGTCAGAGTTATAGCGTGCTTTCAACTGTTATGAGATTGCCAGGTTTGTGTTCTTATCTCTTTTGTTCGAATTTCATTTCAATTCGTGTATTATCAAAATTCGTGTATTATCACATCTATTATCTATCCTATGGCGACCAAGATTGTAATTGTTGTTACCTTTTCTTATTTCGCATTCTGAATTTTACATTATTTTGTTCTTTTTCAGTTTCTGCTTTGTTGGAACTTTGTGTATATTCTCCCAAATAAACGGGACTTTGTGTAGATTATTTTATAGTCAGTTTTTTTGCACTCTACACACTTGGTTTTAGTTTTTATTTCACTATTCCTCTGTGGATCACTGGTTTACATATCCAATTATCTACGGAAGTGTAGGGTTTCTTCTATTCTTAGTATTTCGTAAGATGTGGTCTTCTTGCTTGTCTTTATCAGAATGCTTTTTGCTTATTTCATAGCTAGCATAACCCTAGAATATGATAGTTTCATTTGCAGGTCCTTGCGAATTTGATAGATAGGTAGATAGATAGCAATCATTTTTGATATATTTAAATCAATTCTGAAATAAGCGATAGATATATAGATGTCGATAATTTGATGGATATCTATCAGATCAGAAATAACACATAGTGAGTAATAGTCCCGTTTGCATGTATTTGGATGCAAATATTTTGAGAAAACTATAAATCTCTTATGTATGTTACTTCATTCTTTTGTTAAAATATGCAATTTATACCATTATGATGACCTGTACCATAGAAATCTCGTATCGAAGAGTGTAATTCATGAGTTTGCAAGTGTGTCCTCCCCCCTGTTATGATTTTCTGAAGTTTTTGGTTGTGAGTCCTCCAGCCTTAAGAACCCCGATATCAATGCTACCATATATAGAGCTGTTGCTGGTTTCGTCCTTGCAGTCAAGCCCTTTTTTTGGATTAAAAACTGTTGCACAACAGATAATCAAATATTTGTCATTTTAAATATCTATACTAATGGTATTCTGGGGCTAGCTTGTGGTTGAGATTTACAAGTTGGAAAAGTTTAGTCTTTCTTGTTTGATTTTGGGAGATATCCAAGTAACTGCAAACAGTTTTAACTTGACTACTTGCTTTCATAGGCTTCATATTTTAGTGTAGCCTTACCTTCCCAAATTTTGTATAGGGAGCGTATGTTATGTGGTTTTTTTGAGTTGCATTGTTGTAGCGATATGCATAAAGGCTTTCCTACTTTCTAGACATTTGGTATTTTAGTCTCCACATTTTTATTAAGTTGTAGGCATTGCTAAGTTTCATAGCTCTAACGCTATTTCTCCTGTGACAGGCGGAATATTTTCATCAACTGTTTAAGCCTGTAAGGTAGATGGGTAGTTGGCATTCTTAGCGTATTGGCCAGTTTTTATTTTCAAGCTACCTTTATCTAAAAATAACGATCTCGCGGTGCAAGAGAATATGGGGGCTAATGTGGTTACCGTTATCTACCTGCACCTTATGAGAATTATATATAGTAAAAGAAATTAATAAGCACACGCTGTGAACTCATACTCATTTGGTATGCTTATTATGATCCATTACGCATATGCTATTCTGCAATTTCATATCCAATAGAGTTGCAAACAGACGAGATGTTTTGAAGCTTTGATGTCTTTCTTACATGATTTCATTGTGTGTTTATACAGCTGGTGATTTCATCCTTTAGGTGGTTAATTGTGAAACTCCATTTGGTGAATTGATAAATAGAACAAGCCAGTGTTCTGTTTGAACTTGCCATGTCAGGGTTCAGAAAACGTGACCTTGGATACAGCTGGGATGCAGCTCGACAACTGGGATGCACCACATTTGACTAGTCCAAGGCCTCTAACACAGGCAACCAAGCTTGATGAGGTATTTAAATTAACTTATGTAGGGAGCCCTTACCATCCGAATTCTCAGATATTTTCATCTGAGATTAGTGGAGAGTCCAGCTCTGTTGCTGCTGCTACCCCATCCTACGTAGAGTTTGAGGACGGGAAGGAAGAAAGTTGTTATTATTGTGCCGAGAAGCGCATCTACAACCCAGTATGACCCCGATGTCAGGTGGGTCACGTCCTCATACAAAATGTCGGCTTAAGTTTAAAAAAAAAAAAAAAAAACTAATCGCATTGTGCTAGAACATAATAAAATTACGTATTATTTATATAATTTGAATGGATAGTAAATTATATACGTGAATTTGAATGGATCATAAATTTACCTTTAACAAAAAAAATTACCACATTGAATTTCCAAATTAAGTAAAATTTTAAACATCTTTACTCTTTACTAAAGTAATCACCATTTCCTAAATCAAAGGAAAAGAGTTAATTGAACACAAACAATCAAAATCCAAAATCTTTTAATATTTCTTCTATTTAAATATTTGTAAAATGAATTTATACTTACTCCAGAGCTATGGTAAATATATAAAAACATATATAAACTAGATGTATGGTAAATAAATAAAAATTCTTTTTATATTTATTCCATAAACCTTTTTATATTTAAAAAAACTTTAAAAAGAGGTTTTATTTAGATGAAGCCTATGGGAGGAATACCATGGGACAAATTAATATTGATACCATGGGCCAAATACCATGGATAAATAAATAAATATAAAAGAGGTATAAACAAGTATGATAAATAAATAAATAAATATAAAATAGATATAAAGAGGTATGGTAAATAAATAAATATAAAGAGGCATAAAGAGGTAAGGTAAATAAATAACAATATATCAAATAGGATTATAAATAAAAATCTAATTATATAACAAGCCTATGGGCCAAATACCATAGTAAAGAAAAGGGGTATGGTAAGTAAATAAAACCTCTTTTCATATTTACTCCATAATCTCCTTTATATTTACAAATATTTATGTTAATTAGTTTACATAACTAAGAAGAAATAGAGAGAGTGAGTGATAAGGGAGAGATGGAGAGAGAGTGTGTATGTTTAGGGGTGAGATAAAGAGACAAAGTAAAATGTATGGAAAGAAGGGGGGAGAGAAGAAGTGAGAAGGAGAGAGGGAGGGATATAGTAATGTAGTTGGAGAGAGAGAAGGGTGGAAAGAGAGAGAGAAAGAAAGGGATGGGGGAAGAGAGAGGATTAGAGAGAGAGAGAGAGAGATATGGGGGAAGAGAGAGAATTGGAGGGAAAAGAGAGAGAGAGAGGTGGGAGAGAAAGGGGGAGAGAGGAATGATGAGAGAAAGGTAGAGAGTGATGGGGGAAGAGAGAGTATTGGAGAGAGAGAAAGAGAGAGAGAGAGGGATTTAGGGGAGAGAGAGAGAGAGGAAGGACGAGAGAGAGGAGGAGAGAGGGATCGATAAGAGAGATGGAGTTAGAGGGGGAGAGATGTAGGAAATAAGAAATATAGAGAGTGAGAAGTGGAGAGAGAGAAGGAGTGACAAGGGAGAGACAGAGAGAGAGCGTGTATGTTTGGGGCTGAGATAAAGAAACAAATAAGGAGATATGGAGATAAGGGGGGAGAAGGAGATATAATGAGAGAGGGAGGGATATAGTAACATAGTTGGTGGATGAAGAGAGAGAGAGAGGGGGAGAGAGATGGGAGAGAAAGGGAAAGAGAGGAAGGAAGAGAGAGGATGTGAGAGAGTGGAGAGAGGGAGGGAAAGAGAGATGGACTTGGAGGGGGAGGGGGAGAGAGGTAAGAACAAAGAAATAGAGAGAGAAAGGTGGAGAGAGAGAGAGTGAGTGAGTGAGTGATAAGGAAGATGGAGAGAGAGGGAGAGAGGGGGAAGATAGAGATATAGATGGAAGGTGAAGAGAGGGAAGAAGAGAGAGATGGGGAGAGGAGGGGATTGAAAAATAGATTGATATATATGGATTGCGAGAGTGTGTGTGTGTTTATGGGGGTGAGATAGAGAGACAGAAAAGAAGAGATGGAGGGGGATATAGATATGGATGGAGGGTGGAGAGATGGAAGAATATTTCTCACACTAGATGGATTGATATAAGTGGAGATGGTGATTTATAATCCTGTTTGATTATTTGCACTATATGCATCGATTTTAGTGTAGATATTTATTTCTAATGATATTTGATTACTTGCACTAGATGCATTGATTTCAGTGTAGGTGGTGATTTCTAATAAAATTTGATTGCTTGCATTGAATGTGTTGATTTCAATTTAGATGTCGATTTATAATTATATTTGATTACCTGCACTAGATGACTTAATTTCAATGTATATGATTTCTAATCCTATTTGATTGTTTGCACTAAATGCATTGATTTCAGTGTAGATGGCGATTTCTAATCCTATTTGATTTCTTTGAGTAAATGCATTGATTTCAATGTAGATGTTGGTTCCTAGAGAGAGAGAGTGAGTGATAAGGAAGATGGAGAGAGAGAGAGAGAGGACAAAAGGAGGAAAGAGAGATATTAGTGGGGGAGAGGGAGAGAAGGGGAAGAGAGGGAAGAAGAGAGAGATGGGGAGAGAGGGTGATCGACAAAGAGAATGATATATATGGAGTGCGAGAGCGTGTGTGTTTAGGGGGGTGAGATAGAGAAAAAAAAAAAGAGATGGAAGGGGATATAGATATGGATGGAGGGTGGAGAGAGGGAAGAATATTTCTTGCACTAGATGGATTGATTTCAGTGGAGATGGTGATTTATAATCCTATTTGATTATTTGCACTAGTTGCATCGATTTTAGTGTAGATGTTTATTTCTAATTATATATGATTACTTGCACTAGATGCATTGATTTCAGTGTAGGTGATGATTCCTAATACTATTTGATTGCTTGCACTGGATGTGTTGATTTCAATTTAGACATCGATTTATAATTATATTTGATTGCTTGCACTAGATGCATTGATTTCAATGTAGATTATTCCTAATACTATTTGATTGTTTGCACTAAATGCATTGATTTCAGTGTAGATGGCAATTTCTAATCCTATTTGATTGCTTTGAGTAAATGCATTGATTTCAGTGTAGATGTTGGTTTCTAATCTTATTTGATTGATTGCATTAGGTGCATTGATTTCAATGTGGAAGTTATTTTCTAATCTTATTTGATTGTTTGCATTAAATGCATTGATTTCAATGTATATGTTGATTTATGATTTGATGTAATTGGATATATGATGGTACATTAATATTAAAGTGATTGGATTAACAATATGCATTAAGAAAATAATTTGAGATTGATTGTAACATGAGTACGTTCTTATTATTCACATTTTCTATCTTTCAACACTATTATTGTCACTTTGCATTTAAAAAATATATTTCATCATTTTTCATCATTATAGTTATTAACAATAATTATCATCTCAACGAACTGAGGTAACTAAGAAAATTTAAAATTAAAATGACCAAGTTAATCTCATAAATATTTAGCATATTTAAAATGATTATATTAATATTTGATATATTTACATATTACTGATAAAATTAATCATATCTTTGATAGATTTTCCTTGGCAGCACACGACTGAAACCAGCCTAGATCCATCTTACATCTAAAAAATATACAAAAATTTTAATAATCTGAAAAATGTGACGTTGATGCCTCCGACTGGAACCAGCCTAGATCCATCTAACTCTGGATCTATCATGCGCTGAGAGGGATCAAATCTCTCGAGGTGCAAACCTTTCCTCAAGTTTTGCACTCAAAAAATAGGTTTGCACCTCGAGAGATTTGATCCCTCTCGGCGCATGATAGATCCAGAGTTAGATGGATCTAGGCTGGTTTTCAAGAATTTGAGTGTTTGGCTCCATTTGCAGAATTTAAAAGTTTTGTAATGGAAGGTAACTGTTCTTTGTCAAACGAACAGGCTTTTGGGGCATGCAATGGTCTATTTAATGAGAAAATGAGGCTAGACTCATTTGCAACGTGTCAAAAAAGATTTATTATGTTTGATCAGACAGGAAGTAGGGGTAGAATTATATTCCACCCGAGTCAACTTTCGATGATGTTGCCGAATTCAACAATATCTAAGGCACAGATAAATCCTAATCGTATGGTTTCATAAGAAATAAAGAAGTTGGCAGTGCCTATTGAAGGCAGATATAGTGGTTGGGAAACTCTTTCCACTCCCTAAAATGAGACCCTGCTTGTCTCAGCTTTTGCAGCTTTGCAAAAGATAAGAGAAGATAGATTTAATTCTTTATCACCAGTCAATTTTGGTAATGAATTTATTCATTACTCTGCTGAAGGGGAAGAAAGAACAGGCAGGGTTAGCTATGATGGGGCGAGATAAACAAAAAGTGGGAGTCCTCATAGCCAGTTCCATGAAGACACCGAGGACTTGGAAGCCTTGCTATGCTCCGATGATGAAGAAAGTAGTACTGGGCACTCACCAAGTGAAGTAACTGGGAACAATGGACACTTGTCTTTAGAAGAAGATAATTCTGATGTAACCAGTGGTATTCCAGCCAAGAGGAGGAGAATTGAATTTATGGCAAATGGAGAACAGGCGGTTGACTACACACCTGCATCTTTCGAAGAATTTGATAACATATCCATGACAAATGAAATCTAACCGTCAGTGTAGTCACCTGATATTTCTATAGTTGACACTTCAAGCTGGGACATCATTAACCATCCCAAGTTTTCTGCTGACATCTATGATGATAAGTATATCCAGAATCTCCTCTGTGGCTATAGTTGTCATAGTATCCACGGAGAATATATTTCTAAAGGCAGTGGAAATGAACAGATGCAATCTGTGAAATGCCTTTTGGGACATTCGAGATCAGCCAAGAACTCAAGGAAAGGAAAGATAAAAAGAACTGTTAAGCTCCTGAAAAGTATACTTCCTGGTGGAGATTGCATGGACACCACTATTGTTCTCGACGAGGCCATTCAGTATGTAAGGTTACTCCAGCAAAAAGTAAAAAAGCTAGAAGCTAATCAAGATTAAAATGTGAGTGGATTACAAAACAGCTTCATAACTCTATAAACTAAGAAAGCAATTACTAGTCGCTTTTGTTGTGTGTGTTGATGTGTCTTGAGTTTTTATTAGTATCTCCAGTTTGATCTGGGCTGTTAGGGTTTGGTAAGTTCATTTTTAATGTATTAAGTTATGTCATGTTTTCAATATTAACTATTGTGAAGCAGCCGTCTTTGTGAATCCTTATGATGTGCACTTCCTTCTTGTGTAAGCAGTTCTGTTAATAACTAAATAGTAATTATCAACATTATACATATTCTTGGTTTTCCGTGAACGTAGACTGCTTTCAGAGTGAGGCATTCTTTCTCTCGTTGAAAATAAATATGTTTGGGTAGAAGATCCAACTTTTGATAATTTGCATGTTATTTATGCCTTGAGTATTTTTTTCGCAGTGTTGATCCTATAAATATCTATTCCAATGAGAATGAGTCGAAATGTTCTTCTCTACAATGAAAATAGCATGCTAAAACATTTTGAAGGCGAAAGCATTACCTCGAGGCCTACCTTCATTATAAAGTGAAACCTAGACCATTCAGTTTTATCTCTGCGGTTCCACTTGTTTATTGTTTCTATCTGTTCTTTTATTGTCCTCGTTAGGACAAAAACAGAAATATACTGATATGTTTTGGCTGTAAGGAGTTGAACAGGGATCATTCTACACATGCAATTTCAAAGAATTTCTAATAAAATGTCAAACAACTTTGAATTTTTCTTTATTGTCAGCGATAGTCCGAAGCTTAATAGAAGGAAACTCTAAGTGATATATATTTCCTCCAAGGCTTCAAAATTTTCCAATTCCTAGGAGACTCAAAACTTTTAGAAGACTTGTCTGTCAAGTAGAAGGATGCGACCACTGCCCGTTCGGCTATAGGGCCCCTCTCCTCATGGCATTTAAGATTTTGACAGCACTGAGTTCAACACCCTTCATTTTTCACAGCTCTTTATGGTCCATAATTTTTTTCTTCATACTATGGCCATTCGCAGTGTATGTAGTGACGCTGATGTGGCTAGAGGGGATACTCGAGGGCAGTACTGTGCAGGCTATCCTGCAATGGTTCAGGAACACGGCACACATGATGTATAAGATGATGGGAGAGGTGATCAGGGAAGAGGGCTTGGATCAGGGGTTCCACCCGACTGATTATTTGAATTTCTTCTGCCTGGGGAACAGGGAGGTGAAGCTACCGGACGAGTATGAAGCTCCTCAAAGGCCGGAAGAGGGGAGCGATTACTGGAACACCCAGATACATAGGAGTAAGAGGCATCATGAAATGTCCGTATAGGTAAGAGGTATGAAGCATCAACTTCATGATAGGTACGGACACTCAGCTCTGAAATTTCAAATTTATCTGGCCTGTTACTCCCAAATTTGACAATGCTCATTTTTGCGGGCTTTAGTGAACTTGAGGTAGTCTTCCAGGTAGTTATTCTCGGAAGAAACATTGAGTTCAATACAATAACGTACTAGTCTAATACAATTACAAGAAGACATGCATTGCAGATGCCATATTTGCCCAAATTATTTTTTAATGATTTTTATGTTTTTCAAACTATGATACCGAAATCGCAAGAGTATAATTTTTCTATTTGAAAAATGTTAAGATTGTAAGAGTAATTTTCAATGAAGAGATGTATGTACTAATTTTTGTATTTCTCATATTATAATTTGAAATCTTAAAGAGTAGTAAATTTTAAAGAGGAAATCTCTGTCTATTTCTGAGAAAGATGGAAACTAAATCGTAAGAAGTAACTTTTAAAGAGTTGTAATTTTGTTTGTTTGTTAAGAATATGTTATTAGTTATTTCTGGAATTTTGAAATCTTACTATTTTTATTATTACAAAAGCGTCAAAATACACCATAATGTAAATTTAACGTTTCCATTATGATGAACCATTAATTTATTAATTCCAAATAACTATTAATTTATTTGTATAAAAAGGAACAGGTTCTCCATGAGATTATTATTATTATTATTATTATTTTCCCTCAAAAAGTTACTTTTCATGATGGAATATGCTTTGAATGGTTCTCTATGAGATTTTTTTTTTTTCCTCTCAATAGGTTACTTTCCATGATGGAATAATGGATACAATGCAGTCATACCATTGCATAGATATGGCATGTGACAACTTATGGCAATTTGTGTTTTAATTATTGGATGGATATACATGGCACCGAAGATTTGGGCTAGGAGATGAATATGTGTAACTCCCTATACAGAAGAAAATTATTTAATAGAGTTATCGAGACTATGTATTCATCAAACAAAATCCCTCATTACGTGGCTTAAATTCCACAATTAATTGCCCACTTTTATCTAAACTCATAAAGATATATTGGGAGAGGATCTTTTCAGTTCTTATATACCTTTGGTGTATTCTTGCATCTTTAGGGGCAACTTCTAGTAATAGTTGTGTTCATATTATCTAAAAACTACACTTACAACTATATCATTGTTTATAAATAAACTTCAACAAAGAAAAGGATTCTACTTAAGGTCATACCCGAGGTCAGAAAGTGTTTTAATCTAAACAATATCAGCATCGATTTTTTACAATAAATGCTTGTAATAAGGCCACACACTTTTAAATAATGTGGGAGTCTTAATTAGATGTATAAAATGAAAGTGTCTTTTAAATAGTTAGATTTGGGTTGCTTTTAGTATATATATGTTCAAGAAGTTGAATGTTAATTAATTAATTAATTAAAATTGACTAATTAAGATTAAATGGTTATAATAAAGAGAGAAATAATTAATATTAAATAAATTAACATTATAAAATTAATATTAACACATTTTAATATTAATTAAGGTCATAAAAAGGGGAATTTGATCCTAAGAAGATGTTTAAGGGTAACTAGTAGTGTGTGATAGTGCTTGCTTAGTCAGTGATGGAAGAGGGTTTAGTAGGTCCATGAGGATATGCTCAGTATCAGTAATGCTCGTTTATAAGTATATCAAAAGGAAAACTTATAGCTATCAGTTTGTTAAACATGTGTGATCCGAGTAAGAACTGACAAGTCCCTAAGTTGTGCTAATAAGTCTTGTGTGTCATGTAAATATTTGAGAAATTCATAATGGTGAGGACATGACGAAATCAAGGATGAGGAGGGTCGACACAAGGACCACCTCCTCCAAATAACCCACTACCATCACCAGAGTTGGCTCTCATCTTGTGCTCCCTAGAGGCAATTAATGAGACATTAAGAGGGTGCCAAACAATTGAGGTGGAAGTAGACCACCCTCCATCAGGGGTAGGCAACCTCGAAGGATCAAGAGACTCTGATAGAGGACCTTTGACCGAGGACATTACTAGGGAGCTCCAAAAGATTAAGCTTCTAGAGTTTGTTGGAGTTCATGCTAGCGAAAAATTATAACCCTGGTTGGAAGGAATGAGAATGTGTTTCACACTAAGAGCATACACTTCCAATTCAAAAGCTAAGATAACGATAATCCAACTCATAGATAGTGCCCTGAACTAGTGGGGTAACTTGGAGCGATAACTACTCCTCACTCCCGACAAAGTTAACTAGGAGTTATTTGAGGAAAAATTTAGGAATAAGTACCTACCAGCATATTATGAAAAAAACAGTTAGGAGCTTTCCTGTAACCGCCCTTGTCAAAATTCCATGTAATAAAGTTTAAAACATCCTAGCATGGTTGTAGATTTTAACCTTGTACGGAAATTTTCTGCAAACTAATTATTAAAACAAAGATAAATGATAGCGAGAGCATAAAACATAAAACAGATATACACAGAGATTTTTCCACTGGATTCCAAATCGGGACTACCAGCTTGATTTTTCATTATATTCCTTTTAGTGTTACAAAACATGTATATACATGTCGAAGCATTCATAAACCCCAATTCATTAACCCTGGATTAGAACATAATCGTAGTTTCCTTGAACGAATCTACAAAATACCAGGGGCAAAAAACCATCATGCCCTAAAACCATGTGCAGACCCATGCACAAAACCACAGGCGGGTCTTCCCACCTAATATAGGGTCCAAAAATATCACACATACCCAACAATGGGTGTTCATTTGATTTATTATGGCTAAGGATATTGGAAAAGGCATTGACAAAGGCTTTGAAAAGGCAAAGTGACATTATTTGGCATTTTATTTATGAAAATATTGGAAATTAGGAGAAAAAGAAGGTGAAAGGTCACAGATTGCATGTGAGGAGGAAATTGAAGAAAATAGAGGCATCATTAATAAAAAGGTTTTTGAGGATCAGTTCACAACATTTTTTAATTTCAATTTTGGAGCTCTCTCTCTCTATTCTCTCTACTCTCTCATACTCTCTTACACTTAGAGTATACTTGGAGCACTCTAGCATTGGAGGAAGGAAGACAAAGGAAGGATGAGAAAGAAAAGGGAAGAAAAGATCAAGCAAGGAAGAGTGGGATCAAGTGACTACAATGGGATTACTTGCAGGTATCGAGTTGCATGTATCACTAGTACAAAATGGCTAATTTGTTACTAAAAAAACAACTAAAATTTGCATATAAACGACTATTTTTCGGTCGGTGACCAATAGTAACTAATTTACAGTATCTTATAACGCGACCAACTTTTGGTCATTTTTAGCTTAGTCATTAATTGGTTATCTCAATTTTGTTATCTAGTTGTATATTTGGTCATTGATTTAGTCACTGATTTGATCACTAATTTAGTCATTCATTTGGTCTTTCATTTTGTCACTGATTTAGTCATTCATTTAATCATTCATTTGGTCACTGATTTAGTCATTCATTTATTCATTGATTTGGTCTTTTATTTGGTCATTAAATGTCACAATTAATGACTAAATATACAACAAAATATATTACTATATGATCACCCGAGAAAATCAATTAATGACCAAAGAACTATGACCAACATGTTGGTCGTGTTATAAGATACTGTAAATTAGCTACTAATAGTCATATATATGCAAATTTTAGTCATTGTTTGAAACCAATTAATGACCGAAGAAATGTGACTAAATGTTAGCCGTGTTATAAGATACTGTAAATTAGCTACTAATAGTCGTATATATGCAAAATTTTGTCATCATTTGTAGTCACAAATTTATTTGTTGTAGCCATTTATTCATTATATAAACGACTGATTTAGTAGTTTATATTCATTTCATTAATAATCATTATAAATGACTAATTTAGTCACATATTCATTTTAGTTGTGTTCATTATTAATCAACATAAATTAATTTGTATGATTTAAAAAATGTCATACAATGTGCATGTTCATCTAATATGAAAAAAAAAAGTCGCATATTTTAACTACAATACTAAACAACATCAAGTGCAACTATAAATAATTTCAACCACATAAATTATATTATATGAAATGTTAAAATATTACAATATGAGTTTCCAACTTTATATTAGTTGGACTACAATTTACACATGAAATGATGTTTCATCACTTCAAAAAATTATCGTTGTGTTGTCAAAGCATTACAGGTGAATTCACTAACTCTGAAGACTTGATCATCAGTCTTTATGTGTGTCTTATGCGAGATATTGGTTCTAAGGGTATCACCAAACCAGTTCTCCTCTCTCTTTTTGCATTTGTCGCTCCAATGTTATTGCTCTTCTCTTTTTTCAATTCATGCTTCTTACCATCAATACTGATTTCATTTTCTGAAAACAAAAGAAAATACAATGCACTGTAAGAAATGAAAGACAATGAACACTAGAATATAACATAAATTAGACTATAAATAGTTTATACAACATATACCTTAACATCAACAATGTCAAAGAAATTTTCCTTCAGCATCAATTTCTGCAAAATAAATGTCATGTTATTCTTTCCCATTTCTCAACATGCTACATACGATAAATTGAAAATCACATAAAACCAAAAGCAAACCCTTTTCTAACCAAAATAAACAAACAAACGGTGCCTCTAATAAAACTTCATTATAATATTAGCAAATGAAAAGAGAACTAGTGGACCATTTGTGTTGTTTGACAAGATTGGAGGTGCCAAGATAAGAGTATGAGGTAGGGAATCCAAGATAAGAGTAGCCGTGGACCGATATTCTTTGAGGACTAGTTATCCAAGATAAGAATAGGCCAAAGAAAGTCATACTCGGTGAACACTAAAGTAGAGTATGTACCTTGAGAGACAATGATGATGGTGTCTATAAATCATTGGTCTCACCAGCATTGTGCTTTGATCTTGTGGAGAGATCAAGTTGTTAGTCAAGGCCTTGCTATGTGACAATGTTGGTTGATATGATGATAGACAGATGGGTTACCAATCAATCTAACTCCTCTTATGAGCTCTTTTTAGATTGAGAATTTCCATGTACCTCTTATGAATACCTCCCTAATTAAGAGGGAGTGTTGAAATATGTGCAACTAGGTTCGGTCTTCAATAATATGAAATGTATTTTTTATTCTTGTAAATTATGAAATGAAAGAAAAATTATTATTATTATTTTAGAGCATGGGTTTCATGCTCATGGTATTTTATAGGTCAAGCACCCATTGAGTGCTTCTAGGGTTTTCCCTAGGTCAAGAAGTCAAAAGAGTCATTGTCATAAGTTGAATACCCCTTTTGGCACATTGTAACTTTAAAATAAAAAAAATATTTGTCTTCAAAGTCTCGGAATACCCTCCAAGACCAAATCGGCCTGGCAGTTGGCAAGTCGGCATAAAAGGAAAAGCCACGTCCACCTTGAAGAGCCTATATATAGAAGGGAACTCGTCCTCCTTGAGACTCACTCATCACTTATTCTAGCGAAGGAAGAGGAAGGAGAAAGTAGCGAGGAAGAAGAAGGTCAAAGGAGATTTGTTTTTGGGCAAATTCTCTCTCTCGCGTACTAAAGAGGACTAAAGTTTTTGTAGCAGGCCTAGGGCATCCATCTACAAGTTCGATCTTGGAGGAAGGAAGGCAAAGAGGTCAATCGAAGGTCACCAAGGGTCACTCTCAAGCACCAGGAGTTGGGGAAAGGCAAACGAATATTAGAGGAGGGATCTAGAAAAAGATTGAAGTTCCCACGTGTGGTAGCAACAGTTGCAGGAGGCTAAAATTTTAGATCTGCAGTAGGAGGCCAAAAATCTTACAGCACAAGGTCGAAAAGGTGCTACTGGAAGATATTTGAAGAGGTTGATCTTGGTCTTAGAGGGTATTGGTCTCAGTCTTAAGGTCATGGAATTCGTCAATTGAAGAATCTATAAGGAATGGAATTCGTCAATTGAAGAATCTATAAGGAAGAGAAGAGATTTAATACTTTTCCTCTCAAGAGGAGAGGTTTTGGCCCTGGCTTGCAGCCTATATATTGTGTCATTGTTTTTCTTGTTTTAGTAGTTGTTTAATGCTTCACACATATAATAACAAGGAACAAAGCTAATATGTAGAAAAGGAACCACAAACAGTTATCAAGTAAAGAGAATTAATCATAATCATTGCCCTATATAATTCTCAACACTCCCTAGTTAAGCGGGAGAGATATACACATCATTTTTTTCTTCACTTGGGAAGATAGAATGGAGGATTGAGTAATCATATGGCATATGATACTCTTTGAGGATGTGGTAGGGCATCCAAAATAAGAGTAGTCGAAGAGGATTGATATTCTTTGAAGACTGGGAATCCAAGAATAGTCCTGATGGAACATACACTGAGAGAACCAGGTGGGGTATGTTCTGAGAAAGACAATGATGAGGGTGTCTATAAATCATTGGTCTCGTTGGCATTATGCTATGATCTTGTGGAGAGATAGAGTTATTATTCGAGACCTTTCTATGTGACAATGTTGGATCACATGATGCTAAAAAAATGGGTTACCAATCTGACTCTTCTTATGAGAATTCTTCAGATTGAGCCTCTATTGGTTAACCTAAGCCTCTTGAGTCATAGCAATTTTTGAACTCAAATCTGGAAATCACTATCTAGTCCATATTAAACCCTAATTTCCTATCTTATACTTTGGTGGAAAATCATTGTAGAACCCTTTGGGGGCACCTAGCTTGAGTTGATTGGATTATTTGAACCCTAAGATCTACTAGAGAAGCCTCCCTTGTATTAGATTGTGTCCATCACTAAAACAAGGAAATTTGTTGCTAAGGTGACAGTGGTGACACTCCCATTGTTACACTTAGTATAGGTTACTTAATGAGGCTTTGCATTAAGTTGCTAGATTTTATTGTAATAAATTCAATGATGATATCTTGGTTCAATATGAAGCAAACATCTGTGGCACTTATCTCAACAAAGGTAGAATTGATGGCAGCCAAAACTACTATTTGTGATGCCATCTAGCTCAGTAAGTTAGTTACAAGAATGTTTGATAAGGAGTTGGATCCCAAGTCATTTACTATGGCACTCAAAGTTGCATCAAACTCTGAGAATTTAGTATTACATGACAGGTCCAAGCACATAGAGATAAAATATGAAAGATCACCTCATATGAGATGGGACCGAAAAGAGTAGTGAAGCTCCCACATATCAACATGCAGCTGATATTCTGACCAAACCTTTAGTAAAAGGGAAGTTAGAAGCATTCATAAAGAAACTTGGATTGGTGCAGAATATTTTTCTCAGTAAGAGGGTGTGTTGAGAAATATTGCTCAGACAAGAACTTCCACACGAGTTTAGTGCAAATGTGCTAGAAGGAATCTGAGATATTTCAAAAAGTAACTCTTTTGCAATTCACTTCAAAAAAAAGTGAAAAGTCATATATTGAGATGTTGAGTCTAATTAAGTGTATTCCATGCATTAATGACTTAGACTCGTATTAATCTCAACCATACATCTCACTAAGAGATTAGGTTTTTGGTATATTAGGATTTCAGCTAAGAGTATAAAGAAAGGTCCAGATTGAGAGTTTAGAGTACCCTACAACATGTCCGTACAGTAAAGTCATAAAGCAAGGCCATCTCATAGTATGAATCCATAAAATACTAGAATTAATATCAAAAATACATCTCACTAATAGATTAGGTTTTTGGTATATTAGGATTTCAGCTAAGAGTACAAAGATAGGTCCAGATTGAGAGTTTAGAGTACCCTACAGCATGTCCATACAGTAAAGTCATACAGCAAGGCTGTATCATAGTATGAATCCATACAATACTATACAGACAACAAATATGTACACTTCTACAGCCATACAACAACTGTTGTGTTTTTTTTTCTCAATTATCCTTTCTTTAAAAGGCAATACACCTCAGGTTAAGGGTCAATTTATCAACCATAAAGCTGCTCGGTTTTAGCAGTTGCAAATATTGCCTGGTAAGTTTTAATTAGTTGAATGACAAGCTCAATTGAAGAAAAAATATGTGCATGTATGTAATTGATTTACATTTCTGCTATTTAATGTTTCCTATTGTAGAGCTGTTGGAATATTCAGAAATTAATTTGATTTATTTAATTAGGAAATTAGTCACCTAGGGTTGCAAAAATTTACACAACCACCTCCTATAGCTAGTGTGGTCAATCCCTGATGTTTCTTGCTCAGGCACATGCCCTTAATTTCGGATGACTATGGATACTTGGGACTTTGACTCTATGATTGTGAGTGTTTTAGCATAACCCAGCCTAAAGATTAGTTTTTGGACTTGCTAGTGGAGGCCACTTTTATCGCCTGCCTTTTTTGTATTGAAATGTTGTAAATGCTGTTTTATTTACTTAATAATAGAGTTTAAAGGAAGATTTAACTCAAAAAAAGGTTTGACTATTGTGCTATATAGTCAATTAAAAAGCTGATTGCACACCAAAACAGATCACTTGAATTCAAAAGGTTTCTGCCTTTCAAGTAACTCCTACAATTCCTACCTATTCTAGTTTAATTTAGGTTTATCTGGAAAGGAACAAATTTGAGTCCTGTTCACTGCTGAGACTGAATCCATCAGACATGTTGGTTAGTTTTCAGGGAAATATTTGAACTAAAATTTTCATATGATATTCACTATTTTATTCTTACAATATATGGCCATCCTTAGCTGCTATATTTTTTATTTTTTTCACAAGAAAAATCTTATATATCCATAAAATTGAATATATACAATGCTATCTGTACCGGCCGACTACATTTTGGGCCTTAATTGTAACCAACATTCTCTTTTCTCCTATTGTTCATTTTCCAGCTTCTATGTTTTGTCATTTTCTTCTATCGTTCACTTCAGTCCAGAATGGGAGACATATACAAAAGCTTAAAAAAAAGTCAAAAGAGACGTGAGAGAAACAGACATTTACATATGAAAATCCATGGCATCGAGTAGTTTTCCATTGCTGAATTCATATATGCCTAATAATCCTGAAGGGATGTCAAGAGCCTCTTTGGAGAGGGCATCGGATTCCTTATTAATTCTCTCAAGATGTGACAATATGTGATCCATTCAAAAGAAGAGGCTAGTTGACGAATTTCCTGCATAATTGGCACTAAGCCAATGTTTTGGACTGTTGCCCGCCCATTGGCCCAGTCAATAACTAGCTTTGAATCCCCTAAAACTTGGATCCTATTGATGTTTTTACTTTTGGCAATCTCAAGAAGCAAACAGAGCCCTGAAAATTCTACCTTATTATTGGATCCTCGGACAGGAGTATCTACAGTAGAGGAAATGTGTCTGATTAAAATAAATGTCCACGCCAACTCCACAACAAGGCAGGTGACCTTGATAGGCTCCATCAAAGAACCCCCATGAAATAACATAATCAATTCTGGCATGCTGGACACACGCTGTAGCAAGGATTTCTGTTCTGTCCTATGCTCCTTTGCCAGGGAAATAATTTTGGAAGCACACAAATCTGGAGCCATAGCCTTGTCTATGAACAGAGGCGTATTGTGGGTTTTCCAAATGTAATCAATAATGATGCACAGGAGGCCTAAAAATTATTGGACAGATTTATCTAACATCCACTTTCTGACTGAGCCTGCAAGTGAATTTGAAATACAACGAACTTTGGGGGAGAATTCTGACTGAATACAAGTAAATACCTGTGTCACATATGAACAGTTGACAAATACGTGCTGCGTGAATTCAGCCTTCTCCTTACATAGAGGGCATCAGCTGGGCCCGTGCCATCCATGAGAGTGAGAACCTCCCAGGTGAGCATCTTGTTGCTGAGATCAAGCAAGGCAGTAATTTTAGATTTAAGAGCTCTAACTTTCCAGAGGGCCCTCCACCACCATAACTTTGGGCCTTCAAAATTGTCCTCGACCGATGTTTTATAGACCAATTTGGCTGTGAAAGAACCTGATCTAGGAATTTTAGACCAGTAGAGAGTGTCCAGGGAGTTTGGATAGAGAATGATAAAGTTTTGTGATAGGAGAATTATGCATCAGTCCCACTCCTCTGCCAAATCGCCTACCAATCCTAATTCTTGTGCCGATTTCCAACCTACCCATACTCTAATTTGAGGGACCTGCACTGTGGCATCACCAAGATGGTGTATATTAGCAGCCTGCAGAAACTGAAGGAGAGGAGGAGAGAGCTCATAATCATTTCCAGCCGCACACCACGGATCCCTACCTATTCGGGCTTAGGATCCATTGCCAATTTTCCAAATTATCCACTTACCAATCAAAGGGAAGGATGCCACCAAAGCCTTCCATATATTTGTGCCTGCTGAGGATTTATGAGGGAGCCAAATCCATTCCAATAGTGGAGAAGGTTTTGAAGTATTTACATGAAGTGAGTTTTGTCCAGAGAGACTCCCCAGTGAGCATTCTCCATAGATTCCTGCCTGCTAGAGCTTTAGAAAAATAGGAAACGGTTTTTAAGGCCCCATCCCCCAAATTCCTTTGGAAACACAATCCTTGACAATTTAAACAGTGTAATACCAAGTTTGTCTCTAGCACCCATCAATTAAATAACTGAAACTTGGTCTATGAATGCAGTTAAGAATGCCCTTGGGAGCCAGAGCAATGGAAAGCCAATAAACTAGGATGCTTTCTAAGATAGATTTCAAAAGGATGAGTTGACCTCCATGAGAAAGGAGACAATGAGTTCAGACTGAAATTCTGGCTTCAACCTTCTGTATGAGCCATGACCAGTCGTCTTTTCTATATTTGTTGGGTTTCAGGGAGAAGCCGATATATTTGAGGCCCTCCTCCGGTGACTTAACATGATAACAAAAAATTTCAAGAGCCAAAGAGCCAAACTTCTGTGAATTGATGATCATACCATCTGACTGACAAGATGAGTCCAAAATTAATTTTAAAGCAGAGATATTTCTTCTTGGTATGTAACGAAGTACATCATCAACAAAAAGTAGGTGAGAGACATGTACTGCTTCAGAAGAGAATGCCCTTAATGTCACCAGCAGACTTTTGTGATTCCATAAGTTTGCTAAGAGCGTCAGCTACAAGCAGAAATAATAAAGGAGAGAGGGGATATCCTTGGCAGAGCCCTCTGGTAGCATTGAAAAATCTAGGAGACCCATTGACAAGGGCTGCAAAGGAAACGGATTAGATACATCCCATTATCCAATTAACTGTTGGATGGGACATACCCATCTGAAAGAGAAGAAGCCGGATGAAGGTCGAGTCCACCTTGTCAAATGCTTTGGAAAGATCCAGCCAGCAGAGAAACGAAATTATTTTTGATATTTTGATTTGGAGCATAACCTCTTGAGCTACAGCCACAGCGTCCAATATGTTCTGATTTTGAAGAAAACCAAATTTCTCCTGTGAAATCTACAAGCTTAGAATTGGCTTGAGCCTCCTGGCTATAATTTTGGATATGAGCTCGTATATAACACTTTAGCATGCAATAGGCAAATAATCAGAAAAAGTAGTGCTTTCCCGAGTCTTTGAGATTAGGCAGAGAAAGGTGCCATTAATTGAGCCCAAGTATCTTCCCTCATCCTTAGATTCTTTAACAACTATTAACAGATCATCTTTTAAGAGATCATAAAAACCCAAATAGAATTTGACTGTGAATCTGTCTGGGTGAGGGCTTTTAGATTTCTCCATATATTTCAGAGCTACAGATATCTCTTAATCCTTGAATTTTTCAGTAAATTAAGAATTCATGTCTTCAATGATAGTGGAGAGGAAAAGGGAGACCACCTAAAGAATGTTTTGCATTGGGCAACTAGGAGGTGCTTGGTAGAGTGATTGAAAATAGCAGGCACCTCCAAGAGCAAACCCTTTTCTAACCAAAATAAAAAAACAAACATCGCCTCTAATAAAACTTCATTATAATATTAGCAAATGAAAAGAGAGCTAGTGGACCATTTGTGTCTTTGTCTAAGGACAATATTGCTTATGTATAAGTCTGAAGGTGATAACGTTTGAAAGATAGCAAATACAAGAACAGTTTTGATTGCAGACTTATCTAAAGGAAGAACTGAATGATACACCATCCAAGGTAACTGAAGGACGTATTCTACAGAAGCAACTAAAGGTTAGTAATTGCTGAAGTAACTGGAAGATTGAGATATTGACTAAAGGATATGATTAAGTTATCTCTGAGGAAAGAATTGTAAAAGTCAGAAACCTCAAGTAAGGAAGGTAAATCAGAGATTTACCTTCCTAACTATATTGCAATATACTCAGTTACAAGAAAGATCAATTTTGTCTCTACATTTGTATAAGCACTTTGATAATTGACTTGATGAAGGATTAACTCAGCAAGCTCACAAGTAGTTATCAAGAAGAGAATTTGTATTAATCTATAGCCCTTAAATTCTCAACATGGTATCAGAACTATGGTTATGATCAAAGGTAGTTTGAAAGGACTCGAAACATTCTAAAAGGACCTATGTCAAAAGGGCTCAAATCATAGTAAGACAGTCCAATAATTAAACTAGGTGCAAGTTCACAAGAAAGGTCAATCTCAATGACATCGCAATGTTGAAATTACCTCTGCCTCAATTCAGTACTACTCTTATAATATTATTTCGATACCACAACAGTGAGGAGAATGAGTTATAAAGGTGTATTTACAGTTAAGGCTCGGTGTGAAAAAAAGATATCAGTATAATCCGTATTACAATGAAGATCTTCAGTGTTATAATCACAGGTCAACTATAGTCTCGATATAATCAAACACATGATAAGTATGATACTACAATTTGGAACTACCACAGTAAAAAATCTATCATTGTTTCATGCTACCACAGTGAGAAAGGTCTCACTGGTTCGGTGCCATCCCAGCTTGATGAGAAGTATGCCATTTCAGTTTGATGGTATCACATAGGGTCTCACTGAAATGGTCAACAGAAGTCAGAGACATGTACAGTGAAGTATTTACAATTGAAGCACAAAATAAGGTCAAAACAGTAATATGTATACACAGTGAAATAGTACATTCGAGGATCTCAGAATAGCTGCTTACATTGAGTTTGAAAGAATCTAAATTCTTTCCTATGAAGTTGACAGTGCAAGAACCAACTAAAAGAAAGAACTAGTTTGAAGGTATAATAAATCAGATCTAACTATGTAACTAAGTAGGTCTTCATTATAATGACTATGTAATTATGTATGTATGTAAAGATGAAGTCAATAATAATAAAATGAATTTTTGGTTTACTTGCTTCAGGGGTTTGACCCAAGACTTGGGGGAATTGACCCATTTTGCATGTTTCCTGCTAGATTTAATATTTGAAATTTGTGACATATGCCAAGCTCCATAGGAATGCTTCCACTAAGGAAATTATTCACTGTAAAGTAACCTATGCAAAATTTAATAAGGTTGCATGGAGAATAACTGGAAATGGGGGGCCTGCTTGTAACTCCATGGTTGATTGATTGCAGGGTGGTTTTACTTTGCTCTATCTTACCCTCCTGTGTGGCCATGCATGCCTGTGTTTAAATAAAACAGAGATAGTAACATTCAGATAAGCCTATCTTGTGGGGTTTTGGAATTTCTTTAAACACTACAAAATCTCCTTCCCTTCACTTCTTCCTAGTCTTAGTATTAATTACTTTGGAAAATCATTTGTAAACCTCTTAGAACTATCTTCGAACAAAACTTAACAAGTAACTGGCATGTACCTGTGTCACCAGCTTGCAATTGCATCGATTTAATACATGGTGTCACCCCTTCCAGAGCATACATCCTGCTGTTATTATTAGGCCAAAATCGAAACTGAAAGATCCACTCCTTGCCTTTGGCATCTTGAATTTTTAGAGGTAGCCCTTTTGGTTGTGATATTGGAGAACATTCTAATTAAAACAACAGAAATCCCTCAGAAATAGGAAAATCAAAGGCCTAGTCCGTTAATAGTTCTTCCATGCAAACACACAAAGATTTCACTAGTTCCTATATAATTACACACATATACACATATTCACAAAGTTGAAGATAGAAGGGAGAAAGGAAACATGATTAATTTAGCGTAGGGCATGAGAAACATTACATAGCCTTCATCTGAATGAAGGAGACACAAGTTACATAAAACCCTCAACGCCCAACCACCAACATGTGACTTAATTAATTTGAACCATTGTAGCTTAACGTTATTACATCATAACACAATTCTATAAGATAAAGTAATCCTAACTTAAATTTCCTAAGCTAATCTATGGTACAAAGTATGACCATTATAAAGCCTTTATCCCAACAAATACAGACAACAATATCATCTTCAAGTTTTTAATAGAAACATATAACGATATATTCAAAGTCTTTTGTGAAACGCAAGTTTTTTTAATCAACACCAAAAAAGAGGCCTACAAGGTCCCTGAAGATATCCATGCTGTAGTGAGACTGAAGAGGAAATGAACCACCTGCTGCTAATCTGTCTATGAACCAAGAATATATGGTAACCAGTGGCAGGTCTTTGCATAGGGTAGGTTCCAATGTTTGGGAAGATAGATCAATTGATATTCTATGTTGGCAATTTTTTTTTTCTTTGACTTGATCCAATAAGGTTTGAACCTTGAATCTTATGATAAATGTGTTTTAACTACGGGGACTTGACCAATTGAGGGTGACTCAACCAATTGAGCTAATCCTCTAGGCTAAGGGTGGGATTTCCATTGTGATGGTGGAAGGGGAAAACACTTTGCAAAGCTAAGTATTTGGTCCACATAGATAATAAGTCATATTTGATGAGATGATGAGCCTCATGTTTCCATATTTATTTTGCAGAATATGGATAATGTAATTAGTTTATTTATTTCCTCCAATATAAAAATTGAAACTAGTCATAATTCAAATATGTTTAATAGAGAAAAGCTTAACAGACTATCTAATGGTAGAGACTATTTTATTCCATCAAAAATCATGTAAAGGATGGAAAGACAAACGTGTACAGGAACAAAGTTGACAGTAAGATTTGTATACATATTCAGTCAGAGCACGAGCTAAAAACTAACCAACCATTCACTCGTCAACATGAGAGATCACGGTTAAACCAAAAAATTGATCAGACATTAAAATTGTACAGACATAATTGAAGAGTTAAAGAGCACCTGAAATAAAATTCATATCTAGAAAACAACATTGACACAAATATGATCACAGAAGACACTGTCTGTGAAAATATTACCCATATTTTTCTAACTAATTATCTGAGTAGAAACACCACAAGTTGACTAAATATAATGGGCATTATCTTATTGTTGAAGTGAGACACCTTATATGTGTCTCAAACAATTGATTTCTCACAATATACTCAAAATTATCCCACATTTCCTTCAACAGATGTGTGAATATTCAGCGGGGAAAGTTTTCTCCAATTACCATTATGGAAGAATCATATATGAAAAAATGTCAAATAGTCATATTATGTAAATGCAAAGAAAATCCGAAACCTTCCTCTCAAAGAAGAAGCACGGTTTTGTGGAGGATAAAAAGTAGATGGGATTGGCAATCATCCAATATTGTCAAATCCATGTTTTTCTGAAAATAATGTGATGACCAAGAAGGCACAAAATAATGTTGATGCTAGTTGGCCCACAACAGCTTGGACTAGAGTTGTCACATCTAGAGATGATTCATAGACACATTTAGCAAATTCAGGCATAGCTCAAGACAGTGTAAGACTAGACAGAGCTTTGTTGTTATAGAGAAAACTCGTGTATCTCAACTAGAAATTTTGAAGTGGATTGATGAACGACGTGTAACAAAGATGGATTTGATGTTTCACTTGTTTTAGCCATGGCCTTCAAGCTTGTTAGCACATGACAGGGAAGCTCTATCTAGATTTTCAAGAATATTATCATGTTCTAACTACTTTTCTACCACTAAATTTACCTCCAACATCGTTGCACAAGAAATTAATGTCCAATGTGCTAGCAGTTTCTATTCTTACAAAGATGAATGGTCAAAGTTGAACTATGTCTGATTTGAATGAAATTAAAGCATAAACATAAGATAATATACTAATTATATATCATTTGGAGAATTGAACTTGTCATAAGTAAAATTTTCTTCCAAGATCTCATGAGTATGCTAGAATATATCTCAATCATTGCCAACTTCTTTGCAAATCCCATATTGGCAAAAATTTTCAATGTGACTAAGGATATGTATAACTTACCATTCATGGTTCTCTTCTAGTGTTAACTGTGATTATTAGATGAGGAAACTTATTCTAGTAGATACAGGGGCTTTGGGCCTATCATATAACTTCAATGCAGTTATGATTGTAGCACAAGACTTGATACAGATCAATAAACACTAGCCATCTTGATGCGTAAGATATTAGGAGAGAATGAGAGCTCTATTCTGCTTTTACCAGTGTTTTCTTAACACATTAGAGGAAGATATATTTTTGAGAAGGAACTAAAGGCACACTATGCTATAAAGAGAATTACTTTCTCAAGCAAGATCTCAAGAACTTGTGAAGTAACATGTTGTGTTCAGACAATTACAAAAAATAATTGTTGACAGACTAGAGGTAGGAAACTTAGAGTTAATGCAATCAATGCCCAAATTTAAGCTTCAGTTTCCACCACACTCCTAACCGTAAAGGACGAATGAGGATATCATTGTAAAGAGCTTAAGAGTAGATCCTTGTTATGATTAGATGGCTTTGGTTGGGGCAAAACAATGAGAACAAGACAACTGAAAAATCATACAACAGGAAAGGACAACCTCAAAGTAACTAACCTGTTTCATGCAATATATTTAATATGCTACCAGCAGTTTGGGGAATAAGTATTGGTATAAAATTCCAAGGTAAAATAAAAATAGTTGCATCATTATAAAGGTCTCTTGTGGGTGTTTCACACTTTCTTGCAGTTGTCTACAGTAGTAACATTTCTGATCTATTAATATTCAATATTCTAGAGTTTTTTGATATATATTGACTACAGTAACTGCAGATACTCAACTGAGACCAATGCATATCATGACATGTCATCCTCTTTATGTATTTGAGAAGAGTTTTTTACTCTGCCAATGGTAGCCTAAGTGTTGGTTTATAGGCCAAAAGTTCGGGAACTCTCTGTTGCACCTACATTTTGTTATGAGAGCATGCTCAACCACTAATGAAGTAAAACTAAGTGAAACTTCAGTGATTTTGTGGGTCATTATTTCAAAGTTTAGTATTGAAGCTCATGAAAACTGGAAAAAGGTGGCAAGGTTAGGATCAGAAAGCATAGAAAACAAAAATTATTAAATCACAAACAAAAAAAAATGTTAAAATCCCATATGTTTGATGTAAATTAGAAAACCTAGAGAAACAACTAAGAACGAAGGTTTCATTTACTACTAGCGGACAGCGGTAGCCACCAATCATCACAATCCAAAATTCCACTGGGCCATTGCACTTGCAAACACTGTCAAACAAGAAGGTGTACTACAACAGGAATGTGGCCACTCAAGCTTGGAAAGCTGACTAGTTAAGACAAATTGCACAAGTGCCCAACTTCCCATACTATGATGAGGAAAAGTAATGTAAACAAAAATACAAAAAGTCAGCCACAATGTATTTGACACCATGGTTACATGAAAATTTCTGATGTGCCCATATTGTGGGATTTATATGGTGGCTTATGATAATATAGTGAAACCTTAGCCACATCATAGTTTCCATGACAATGTATGATGTGCCCAAATTGTGGGATTTATATGGTGGCTTATGATAGTGTGGTCAAACCTTGGCCCAATTGTTGAGGCAAGTGCTAATTATTATCCAAAGTCCCATGCAAGGTAACCATACGAGAACCTGGCAATGTTGGAAGCCTAGCCTTCTTCAACTTTGAAGTCATTATGGAAAAGAAAGTATTGAATGTAGAAGTGGCTTAAATGAATAGTTGAAATTCAAATATTACTAGAAAGGCACAATAGAGAATGCTGCAAATTAGCCTTTCAAGAGTCTCCTCACAAAACAAGTTAGATGGAGGAGTCTCTTTTCACAAAGAAGGATTCTGTTAAAGAAGCAATGGGAAACTATGATGTTTAATTCTACAATCATGAAGAACTATTTATGAATAGTGAATGAGTTTGCCCAAATGTTGTCAGAATCTAGATTCTATAGTAGTGAAATGGAACTCAGTGTGATACATTGTTTTCAATTGAACCATTCACTGTACATTACTGATATAAGGAAATATGAAGATAGTGCCAAGTCATAAACTGTCCATTTCTTAGATCAAAATCAACATATACAGTGAGAGAATAAGGGCAATCGAACCTAGTTTGGAGGCTTATAAATAAGTGACAAATATCAGTTCTGAAGGCAGAAGTGGACCAACTTTGACCCATTGAATTATGAGATTAATTTCTGGAGTACAACCAGCTCTTCCTCATTGTACAAACTCAACAACATTTATGGCCCCCTTTTTCTCCTAAATTACACCCTCTGCACACATGTAATTAAGGCATCTCCATAACCCACGCACAAAGATTGTGATAGTAGCCAAAAGAGGTTAAATTGACCCACAATAATGCTACAACTAGCAAGGAAATTTGACTAGCAACTCTTCCTTCAACACAATGTCACTCTCAGGAGGTACGAATTTCGAACTTCAGCAAATGAGAAAAATATCAATCCCGCCTTCCAGAAACACGCCCACAAGACAAAGACCAGATTCGAGCTCCCTTGTAACTGGTTATTGTACTTTCTTTGTTACAGAATTCGACCAGATGAGTGTAAGATTGAATACGGCCCTCTTGAGTGGCAACTCGACCCCTTGCAAAAACTGAACTTGACCCATGGAACAAAGGATTTCAGCCTCGTTCACAATACTAAACTTGTTCTTCCTTGAGATGAACTTGACCAACAATGAATAAGATGAACTCAACCCTAAATGCAATGCTCACTTCATTTCTAAGAATTATTGAGAGGTTGGAGACTTAGAGGTTGATTTCAACAATCCCATCTACATTGATCCACACTTTATGCTAATGCCCAAAGATAGCCTTTCCAGCAACAAGGAAGCTCTTTGTACATAGAACTGTAAAATCAAACACAAACTAGCATATATGGTCATTGATAATGGAAACCAGAATAACCTTCTCTTGCTTTAATTGGAAAAGGAACTCAAGTTACCAAACTCAGATCATCCCAACTCACATTAGCTTGGATGGGTCAAAGGTGCACATTAGCTTGTGCTAATCACTTGAAAATAGATCAGAATGTCTCTAGAAGATGGCAAGATTTTTCCCAATATCTTATATGTTCTTACAAACAAAGATGAGAAGACTTACGAAAATAAGCTAATGATAACAAGTGTAACTAATTGCGTAAAGCAGGGGCTTCTAGGTTCAACCTTAGACATGTGCCCTCTTTCAATCCTAATATTACTTGGAATTATTTCTATTGTGCATGTCAAATTTTTGGTGATTATGTTGATGGTATTGTCCTTCATTACAATTATGATCATTAATTCTAACTGAAGATTGGAACTGGTAGTGGTACTAGTATTCGTGCAAGTTTAGTAGCTCTTTGGGCCCTATTAAAATTTGTTATGGTTAAAGGTGTTCAAAATCTTCAGGTTGCTGGAGACTCGAAAGTGGTAATGAGAGTTTTAAAGGTTATCTGCCATTCGATAGTCTGGTTCTCTCTCACTGACAACACTAAGTTAAGGAACTCCAGGAAGCTTTTCATTCGGTTTCTATTCAACATGTTCATAGAGAATTTAATTCTCAGGCAGATCATTTTTCAAAGGATCCCATTGCAATCAGCAAAGGGATTATGCATGGAAAATTAGAGGGAGGGTTTTGGTTTCATCTTTCACAGAAATATTGCTTTAAAATAATTTTACAAGCAACTTTAAGATATTATTTTGGGTTGTCTGCAATGTTAGCACTATAGGTGGAAATGTCATTTTGATGTTCAACGTTTATTAGAAGGATGTTTTGCAAAATCTGATGATAATCAGGAAGTTGTCTAAAAGGAGCTCTTATGCGTAGGCACAGTCAATGCATACTTTAATTTCTACTTGAAATAACAGATGCCAAATATACATTTGTTTTCTTGGAAGAAAAAGGACATAGAAATGAGGAAAATTTTATGTGGAAGAAGATAAGAAATTTTCTGTAGGTTTCCATTTTCAAACAGCTCTTTTTTCATTTACAAACCTGGCTCCTTTCGCCATGGTTCTTTGGATGATTGTAAAGATGGACTTTTATAGGCATGCTCTTTTTTCGCTTTAGTTATTATTGGAAGAAGCAGAGTGACTAATCTTCTGGAAGAGCCAAACAAGGACTTTCTTTTCCAAGAAAAAAAATTTATATTCAATATTTCAAGTGTGAAATCAACATATACATAGAACCACCCACACATGATCAAAAAATAAACAGTCCTAAGGCTTAACTGTAGAAAGATCTGTTAATTGAAGTTAGAGATGGAAGGGTTATGCTAAATTTAGCAGTTTGGAAAAAAAACCCACATTTGAAGCAAAGGGGCAATCTCACTTTCTCTTAGTGTTGACTTAAGAAAATTCTCTAAAAGGTCAAAAATAGTAAATATAGCGAATATAAATGAGCATGCATGGAGATTTTATCTCACTAAGACTTAATTTCAGTGAGGCAGTTTGACTCGAATTTAAAAGGCCAGTTCGCTTGAGTTCTAGATGTCAGTTAGGCTTCAGTTCGGTGAGGCAGTTGGACTTGGGTTCAAGGAGCCAGTTTTCTTGACTTGAAGAGTAGATAGATCCTATAAAGAGAAGAGTGCAAACTTGGTGAATACATCATTAGAGCTCTCATTATCTTCTAATAGCTTACTAGGGAATTCCATGAGGGAATGAGGGAACTCAATTGAGATAATGAGCTTGAATAACTTAACTGAGTAATTGTTTACATTATGGATTGGCTTAAAGGAAAAAGGTTTTGGCAGAGTTGCTATAGCAAAAAAGAATCAAAACTAAAGTCTGGAAATTGCAAAAAATGAAAGCAGGGATGCAACAGTTTAAATCACCATTAGCTTTTCCAAATGTTCAACAATGAAGACTTCACTGAACTGATAAGTCTGGGAGATGATGCCAAGGCCTCTGAAACCGGGCTACACAAGGCTGCAGCTAGGCCTGCTGTTTTCCCCTATTCAGAATTAGTCAAATAAATTCCAAGAACAGATGGATAGTTGATCAGAAGGGATCACCCATCAAAGGTTACCAGGAAATTTACCTTGTTACTAGATCTATATTCCCAACACCTGAGGCTAATCTCAATACTAAGTGGGTAAGGATGGTTTATTATCATTTAGCCCCAACAACAATCCAACAGTTTAAATCACCATTAATAACCATAGATTGAGTAGTAAGAATTCATTGCAACAAATGTTTCCTTGTATTTCTAAATATGACCATCAACCCATCAACTACGTTTTTACTTCATGCAACCGCTTGAAATAAATCAATGGTTCCCCTCTGGTCTCATACAAATCTCTGAAAAATCATTCTATAGGATAGAGTTCTACTCCTCGGTTATAGCCTCCTTCCACTCCTAATAGGTCTTCTCGAAGTCGTAGTAAGAATTCATTAGCAGTCTGGCGGACTTCACTCTGGTCTAGTGGCAACTTGTAATGGGTGGCTGAATGTGGGGAATGGGTGCTACCACCTAAAAAAAAAAAGATCTATAGAACTATTAACTTCTTGTTTTATTTCTGATTTCTCAAACACATCATTTCATTCGTCTACAGGTCCTACCACTTATTCTATATTTTGCTTCAGATCTGAGCCTGGACACTGGATATGATGAGATAAATATGGATGATACCATCAAAGGAATCCTAGCCAGCGACATTAATAACTATTTCCTAATTATACTCCTCAGTTGGACTAGGACCTATTAAATTCATTTTTTAAGGATATGATGAGATAAATATGGATGATACCATCAAAGGAATCCTAGCCAGCGACATTAATAACTATTTCCTAATTATACTCCTCAGTTGGACTATGACCTATTAAATTCATTTTTTTATCCGATCTTGCTCATGTTGAACCAACTAGAGAGGTTTCAAATGGGAAGGCCTAACCTATGAATGACAGGAAAGCTCAACCATAATTTGGGGGCAGATTCGGGACCAAACATATCGTCTGCACCTGGAAATGCTGGAAATGATAGTGATTCACTTCCTTTAATGATGCGGCTACTTAAGCTGGACTGCTCGATGGAGGAAGCGATTCGGTTGAATCCATTGATTAGCTAGTGAGTACTTGAAAAAAAAATCGGAGAACCAACAGCATCAAAAACAAAAATCCTAGAACCAACAGCATCATAGTACAAATGAAAAAAATTCATTTCCAGTCGATCCTTACCCCAAAAAAATCGTATGAAACAACAACATTTTAAAAAAAACAGAGAAAACACAAATGCAGGAAATAAAAAAATATAATCTTATAAATCCAGCCAACCTGTGACTCCAAGTATGCAAACTTCAATTGTGAATTTGTTGCTGCCCGCCTCTTCAAAAGCCTCCAATTTCTTTTTAATGTGTCTTTATATATAAAAATTTGCTAACCCTAAAAATTTTTAATCACATTATCAATTTCTCTCGAAATATATCAAAACCCCCCCGCCAGTAGCAAAAATCCTCCCACAAACCGCAAAAATTTGGCGCCACATCCACTTTTCATCCAGTTTATATCTAAATTTTAGAACTGTCTACAAAAATTGGGCACCAAAGACTGTGAACATCGTCTCGGGTAAGAACAACGAGTTTCTCTCTGTTCTTGGGCTTCCAGACAAGTGAAAACTTAGACTTTCATACGGATTTGATATATTTTGAATTGGTATGTAAATAAATGCCATTGCATATATTACGTGCTTGCATGTCCCTTTTTAAAAATAATTGGGTTGTACACAAAATTAAACACATTGGTTTTTATACACACATTACGCATCAAGTATGTATTTTTATGTGCCATGTATTTTACAAATCTTCAAATAATTTTTTTTAAATAATTAAAATATTAATATTAATATTTATTATTTTAATTATTAATTAAATATAGAACGACAATATATTTAAAATTTAATTTCATATAATATAATTAAAACAAATAAAATATAAATATTGATAATTATTGTTTTAATAAATTAATTAAGGTTCATATCAAATAATATATATATATATTAAATTGGTGTCGCACAATATATCTATGTCAAACATATTATAAATAAATTTTATATGTCTGTAAGTATTCACAGCTTGAGTGGGTCTAATGGTTCAGAGCGTGTGTTTCCTCCTAAGAGGTCATAGGTTCAAAACCAAAGGGGGTAGAGTATGTATGGCTTCATAGACTTAGCAGTGAAATCGCTACGTGGAGGTGGGTCCCTTGTCCCACAAACAAGGGGGTCTCATACACCAATTTGGTGTCTGGCTTAGCCGTGACCTTAAAATTAGATTATTATTATTATTATTATTATTATTATTATTATATCAAAGGTTCATACACTCTCCAATGGGAGTGAGGTTTGAGCAACACGTGGAAGGAGTCTCGCATGAGTAAATACAAGTGGAGCGAGGATGAGAGAGTGTCACACCCTCGACTTAGTGTCACGACGACTGAGTGGTGGGGGGGTGCACCTTGGCGCGATGAGCGCCTAACTTGGGTATGTGCGACGATGATGTGCAATAGTCACGCCATATTAGCGAACGCCCACCTTGCAGGGCGGGTTGTGTAGTGATGGGCGAGTCGTGTGTTTTTGCAGACACGATGAACGACAAATTCGAATGGGGTATGTGCCCCATAGCGGGCGGACGAGTCAAAGGCATTGGGCGAAGTCGTGTTGGTGAGCGTGTTCGGTGATACGAGAGTGTTGTGTAGCAATTGGGCGAGCTAGGCGGGACAGGGCGTGGGTGGCCGATCAATCGTTAGGGCGGATCAGGAACCCGTGGTAGCAAGGGGAATCATGGGACGTATGATCACTTTGAGGTAAATGAGGGGCAGGGTATCCAACATTAATGTTTCTTGGAGAACTATCATCCAGTACTTATCAAAAACCTAATGGAAAGAGTATTGGACATAGATGAGAGAATTTTAACACTGCAGATGGATTCAAAGAATCTTGTAATGAAATGTAACACTTCGATATCAAAATTGCAATTTTCCATTTCTGACATGACACAATTAAAAATTATTGACATAAATGAATAATTCATATACTTGTTGTACTGGTCATATTCTTATTCTTGGACTATAATAGTCATTTACATTAATCATTATTAATTTTGTCAATTATTATCTAGTCATATATTTTAATCCTAGACTAAATTATTCATTTAAGTTAGTCGCTTTTAGTTTAGTCACTTATTATCTAGTCATATATTTTATCCCTGGACTAAATTAGTCATTTAAGTTAGTCATTTCTATTTTAGTCACTTATTATCTAGTCGTATATTTTATTCCTAGACTAAATTAGTCATTTAAGTTAGTCATTTTTAGTTCGGCTACTTAAAATTGCTCAAATTTAGTAGTAATTCACTTGAAATAATAGCGGTGACTAACTTTTTTAGTCACCTGGTCATTAATTTCATTATTTTTTACTATTGTATGATTTCCTTGCTAGTTTTGGCATGAATGTGTGTATTTGGTTCTCTTACTTTCATTGGCATGGGTTTGTCCATGTGTGATAGTGGTTTTCACCCTTTCCTTGCCATTTACGGATAGCCATGGTGATGGTTTTTTTCTTATTTGGTTGAGTTGGATTATTGGATGGTTTCGAAACTGAGTGGGGTGGTCTCAGGAAAAATCACAAGGCCTATGAATCCCTTGAACAATAATGGTGAGATACATGGTAAATCATAGTTTTGAATACCTTCGTTGGGCCTAAGTATCCCTTGAATGGTAATGACGGGATACATGGTAAATCCTAGAGGGTAGAGATGAAAAAATCCTCACGGTTTAGGTGGACAGATCCAAAGGCATCCATGCTTGTTTAGGCCTAATGATCCCTTGACCAGTATATGGCGGGATTGTGATGAATACTTTAGTGTATGTTTATTTTTTGGTCCTAAGAATCCCTTGGCAGGATACACGGTAAATATTGAGGAAGCCTTGGTTGGATTTGTTGTGAGTCCCACATTCATGCTTGGAATATGGCACAAGGGTGATTGGATGAAAGAAATTTTTGGTTCATCTCAATCTATGGTCGGGTGGTACGTGGAAGTCCTGACTTGTTTGGATTTTGCATATGTTAATAAGAGTTATTTTCCTCTTGTGTTTTATGTGTTAATGTACTTTTTATTATGTTTCTTTAATGGTTGTTCTATTGTTATTATTTTTCTAGTTAGATGTCGGTTATAAGCATTGTTTTATGACAAATCTTAGTCGTGGCTTTCATCATGTTTTGATTAGTAAATGATGAATGTATTACCTAATATATGATAATGCAAATATTGTGAGAGGGAATCGGTTCTTCTTGATGATTACCTGTTCATATTTGTTGTTATGACCTATAGATTACCTGTTCATGAAATGTCTGACAGAATGTATGTCATGGCTGGTAGGTGTTAGGTCAAGTCCTTGTTCAAGTAGCCTTGTTTTAATGTTATTTACCATTTCTGGAAGTTTCATGAAGTTTTGGACAGAGCCCTAAGTCCTAGCCCTGGAAAAGTGGCTTGGAATCTGGGGTCTTTAGCACCGACTACCTAAAAAATATTACATTCGTATTGATGGTTTGTCATGGGAGTGACTGGATGGTTTCAATCGCATGGAGGGCTTGTCATGGGAGCGATTGGGAGTCTAGTTCAGTGAAAAGTTAATTTGACTTAGGGGTTGGGCACATGGAGTGGTTGGTTGGATCTTAGGGGTCCTGTAGCACCTGAGGAAGGTATGTAAAGTGTTTTCCCGTCGGTTCTAATTCTTGAATGAAATCTAGGAGGTCGAGTCATATCATAGTAACTCTTCATCGCAAATTTACCCTAGCAGGTTAATAACTTGGGTAAATATGGCAGGAGGTTGTTACAGAGTGGTATCAAGGCATGGTTCACCCCTTGGACTAGATGGGTTGAATGTGTTTGTCATGCGTACATGTTGGTTTCATATATATCCTTATGCTTGTGATTTATGTGCTTGTTGTGTATGCATGGTGGTGGTCATTGTTACATTTGCTTTGTCATGAGGAAGTTGGTGGTGTTGTTGTTGAATGTGTTCATCATTACTACATGTCGGTTATGAATTGGTTATGCATGTTAGTGTTTATATGTTGTTATGAATGCATTGTCATGACTATGGTTGTCTTGCATGAGGTCATGGTATGTAGTTGGTATAGTCATGCATAGTAGCTAGATAATGATTAAGATGATGTTGATATATTGATATGACTATGACTATACATTTATCGTGCTAATTTGGTTGATCGTGCAGATGAGATATCCTCCCTTGAGATATATTGAGGTATGTTGGTTATGTTTATGTTTTGGTTTATCTCACATAGTATGCTTGCAAGAAGAAGATCAAATATGACTAGAAATATGGTAGAATACATTTCACGAGATTCTCCATATAGATCATATGAGCAGCATGGTGATGGGCACTATTCTAACATAGCGGACACATTGAGAAGTTTGAAGGAAGAAATAAGAAGTTGCAAAGCAGATAATGACATAATCATTCAGGCACAGGAGAAACAAGCAGAGGTCAATGCAGTTATTTTTCAAAGTTTGTTATATTTGTATAGACAGGGACTGGTAAGGATTAGTTATGGACAAGAGGATACGACCAATGGGGCATATGGTAGTAGGTCTCATGGTGGGCACAAGTAGGATAGGGATGACACGATCAGAGGTGGAAGGTTCTTGGATACGCCGGATAGGAGTGGTGATGGACACAGGTTCTACTCTATTTTTAGTTCCAACATGTATAATGATCATCATCGTTATCATCCTTACAGGAGGAATGACAGGGGATATTTTCCAGATGAGTTCAAGAAAGCTAAGCCACCTACCTTCGATGGAGATTTGAAGAATTTGGAAGATGCAAAGGCATGGTTTCTCGGGATGAAAAAGTTATTTGAGTTGCATGATTACACAAAGAACATGAAGGCCATAATAGCTATCTTCAGCCTTAAAGAGAAAGCAGAAATCTGGTGGGAAGATGTGAAGCAGGTCAAAGACATCAGGATCGATTAGTTGACTTGTCATGAATTCTAGAGACTCTTCAAGAATAATTATTTGTCAGAGAGGTACTACAACAATAAATCCAAGGATTTCTATGAGCTAAATATGAGATCATTAACATATGAGGAGTATACGACTAAGTTATTGGTGTTATTGAGGTATTTTTTTTTATCTTAAGGATGATAAAGTCGAAGTTTAAACATTTGTATGTGGATTACCATTATCATTTAAAGATCGAATTGAGTATGATGAGCCTCGATCACTTGAAGAAGTCATTGGGAAGTTGAAACACTTTTATGATAAGCGTAAGACCGAATCTCAGCAAGGTTGGAAAGAGAAAGACAAGAATAAAGGTAAATGGAAACCAAAAATAACAAGAGCTCAGGATGTAGGTGAGAAAGAGAATGTTGTTCCTTACAAGAATTTTAATGCATTTGGACAAGGACATGGGTCATGGCCTAGAGGGAAACACAATAAAGGTGTTTGTAAGTGACAGTTGTAGTGTTGGATAAGTGGTAAGGAGCATCTCAATAGGTATTTTCTGTAGTATCAGTGTGGTAGGCCTCAGATTTACAGTGCACTAGAGGCGCAAACAGTTGGGGATGTTGGGCAGAGCATTCCTCGAATCTATGCAACGTTGGATAACAGGCAGGAAGATCAATAGGTGTCTATTATCAAGATGGAAAATAAGATTTGTGATCAAGTTTTTTCTATTTTTATTGACCTTGGATCTAATTATATTTATGTTAATCCTGACCTGGTGGATAAGTGTGATTTGAATAAAGAAGTGCATGCAGATTCTTGGTTAGCGCAATTAGTTACAGGTACAAAGAAAAGAGTTCATCATTGGCTAAGGTCTTGTGCATTTGAGTTGAATGGTGTGCATACATCAGCGCATTTTAATGTACTTCCATTGGGATCATATAGTATGCTTCTAGCTATGGACTGATTGTTATGACAAGGCCATTGAATAGTTGGATGACAATGGAGAACCAAGAATCTTTCAAGGTAAGAAGAAAGATAAATTTGTTAGAATGGTTACAACTATGTAGGCAAAGCATAGTCGCAGGAAAGGGTGTGTGTTATTCGTAGTGAATATTTTTAGTGATAAAGGTAAGAGTGTTGAGGATGTAGAGGTATTGAGCAGGTACCCAGTCTTACAGCAGTTTTAGGATGTGTTTCTGGCATATATTTTAGAGTTGTCACCTCACAGGGAAGTGGACTTTTCCATTGAGTTGGTATTAGGGGCAGCACCAACATCAAAGGCACCTTACATGATGAGCACAACGTAGTTGGTAGAACTGAAGTTGCAGTTGAAGGAAATTATCGATAAGGAATACATCAGACCAAGTTTATCACCTTAGGGTGAACCGGTGTTGTTTGTGAAGAAGAAGGATGGTACTCTCAAGTTATACATTGATTACAGGCAGTTGAACAAGGTAACCATCAAGAATAGGTATTCATTGCCGAGGATTGATGACTTGTTTGATAAGTTGAAGGGAGCAACAGTGTTCTCGAAGATTGATCTGAGATCCGGATATAATCAAGTACGCATCAAAGAAGAGGATATTTACAAGACTGTTTTATGAACTAGGTATGGGCATTATGATTTTGTTTTAGTTCCATTTGGTTTGACTAATGCTCCAACTACTTTTATGTGTTTGATGAATAGTGGGATGTGTCGTTATTTGGACAAGTTTATTATTGTGTTCATTGATGATATATTGATATATTCTAAGAATGAGGAAGAATGTGTCGAACACCTAGCAATAGTATTGAGATTGTTGAGATAGCATCAGTTGTATGCTAAGCTCAATTGATCCAGATTTTGGGGGGAGGCCCCCAAGATCTGAAAAATTCAAATGCCAGAAAAAAAAGGAGAGAACACACAGTAAAAAAAACCATAAAGAATTTTTATTTTTATTTTTATTATAACATAGAATAATTGTAAAGGCTACATTGTGGTGGACAATCTATCATTTTACAAAATGTAACTTGGTACTTATAGTCTTTTTTAGTTTCAATACCGCAGGTAAATCCCATGGATGGGTAAATAGCATGGGTATATGCCACTTACAATACCATGGTTAAATACCTTGGGTGGATGAATACCATGAGTGGATGCAACTTACAATACCATGGGTAGATGTTGCTTACAACGCCATGGGTAAATACGATGGGTGGATGCCACATTCCATTTGAATCATTCCTCCCTCCTCAAGAAGCAGTGGTCCCTGTTGCATGAAATTCCCTCTTAAGAAGCTTGTGTTGAATATGAAGAGCCACTGAAGAGAAGAGTTTTGTGTGGTTAACCCATAACCATAATGAACGAAGATCTGAGGATAGAGATACTTTGTAATGCTTATGACCAACTATGATACTAATAGTGTGTTCTAGCAAATTGAATTCGATGAAGTGTGGGTTTGTGGAAGATCCATAACCATGAAAAATGAAGATCCGAGGATAGAGATACCCTGTAATGTTTGTGACCAACAATAATACTAATAGTGTGCGTCCTAACAAATGGACTTCGATGGCAATGATTTTGTGCGGTTGACCCATAATCGTAATGTTGATTTTTGATGAAGTAGCAATTGCCTACATAGCTTGGGATAGGAGGGGATGTATCCAAAGAACCCAAGCCAGATGTTGCTATGATAAAACTAATGAATGTGAAGCAGGTGCCTACTAAAGCAGAGTGGGAGGTCATGTCTCCAAAGGGAACCCGCTCTGAATGTTTCTTTAGATATAAACCTAATTTAAAATGGGCATAAATCGGTCAATATAACTCAGAATATTTATTATAACCTAATTTTGGAAATAGAATGATCATTTTGCATCTCCCCACGTGATTGAAATCCATATATGGATATTCTAGAAACTCATATTCGCGTTGCAATTATCTCGCCATCATAAAAGTTCTGAAAAAAAATAAAAATAAAAAAAAATAAATAAATAATAAATTAAAAGAATTGATTTTAAATCAGCGATATCTCCCTCATCCGAACTTCGATTTGACCAATTTTTTTTTGAAATTGGGTGACTTTTCAAGAGGAACTTATATATGTAATCATTTTTCTTAAATTGTGTATAAAAAAATGAAAAAAAATAAAAAATTATAGGATAGACTCCATCCATGAATTGTCGTCAAAAAAATATCTGCAGCACAACTAATTTTAAATCAATGATATATCCCTCATCTGGACTCTAATTCGGCCTATTTATTTTTTAAATTTGGGGATAATTTCACAAGGAATCCAGATTTGGTATTTTTTTTTGTAAAATTTGCACTAAAATTTTCAGATATGATCTGCAAACTCGCCACCCGAAAAATTCTTGCAAAAAAATGAAAAAAAAAAATCTTCCTACTTTGCCCGAGAAAGTGTTATGTGGAGGTCATAACACATTCATGAAATTTTTTGAATATTGGTGAAAAATTTTGAAATTGAAATATACGTGAAACCCTCATTCGCATGGAGTCGTAATATGAATCTGATACCACTGATATGGATCTTGGGCGAAGGCCCCAAAGATCTGAAAATTTGAAATGGATCTTGGGGGGGAGACCCCCAAGATCTGAAAAATTGATATGCCAGAAAAAAAGGAGAGAACACACAATAAACAAAACCACAAAGAAATTTTTTTATTATTATTAAAACATAGAATAACCACTACAAGGAAAAGACCCTCTAGCAGAGGTTATAAAGAAGGTTTTTAGTGTTATAAATTGGTCAAAATTGTCAAAAAAACATTTTTTGCAACATTCGTTTTTGGTAACGGAGGTTTTGGCAGAGTATTTTTAGAAATTTCAACACATCTAAAAGTACTGGGCGGTCAGAGGTTATTACGGATTTTTTGTTCATTGGTGTGCTACTAAGGTGTCAATGCATCGGTGCATGTCAGCTAGACAGTCAGCTCGGGGTGGTCAAAGGTGAATGCACCAGGCCGTAAAGGTCTAAAACTGCACCAGGCACACTGTAGGTGATACCATGCACGAGGCCTTTCTAATTGGTATTGGGATTTGTGTGGTGCCCATAGGTCGTATTAACGCACTGGTACGTAGTCTTATCGAAACGTACCAATGTGCAGTATCACACAAACACATCGATTGTTTTAATTCATATTGGTATTTGTGTGGTGCCCATAGGTCGTACAAATGCACCGGTGCGTAGTCTCACATAAACGCACCGGTGCGCAGTATCACACAAACGCACCGAGATTTCTAATTGGTATTGGTATTTGTGCGGTGCCCATAGGTCGTAGAAACACACCGGTGCACTGTATCTTACAAACACACCGATGTACAGTAACTGACATGAACCGATGTTCATTTTGTATTTTTTAGAAACATCGACCTGTGACAGTGCAATTATTGTGATTTTTTAAAATTCATTATTCATCAAAAGTCGACACATCTTATAACAGTATTCATATTAGTTAAATTTTTATTAATGCATTTGAATGTGATGTTTGGATTAATTTGTTGTATCATATCATAATTATTGTGATTTTTTTTTAATTCATTATTCATCAAAAGACGACACATATCTTATAACAGTATTCATATCAATTAAATTTTTATTAGTGCATTTGAATGTGATGTTTGGATTAATTTGTTATATTGTATCATCAGATTTCACATCTCTTCATTATAATATTTAATCATCCATAAATTTAATCAGTGGTGTACATTTCACAGCGACAATGGAGAACACAATAGAATAAATTAAAACATATTTTATTATATATATATATACATATATGAATAAGACAGTCTGTGTCATACAAAATAAGACAGTTATTGGTATCCCTTTGTCTTTCAATTGGGACACTATGTCCATTACATTAAACAAAATGTCTGATTCCACAGACAAATATTTCAAAAAATACAACACCTTGCTTTGATATCCAAACATAATGATCATCATTCTTCGCTTGAACTATTGTCACTGCTCGAGCTACTTCCATGACGGGTTATTTTCAGGAACCTTTTTTCATGGTGTTGATTGTTTTCTTCTACTTCACCTTCCATCTACAAACATAAAAATTAATTGTAATGAGTGTATATACATTGGTGAGAATAATGAAAATTGCAATATTAAATAATATACATCAATGTAAATCGAAAAGAAATGGCGTACCATAGCAACATTTGACACATGAACTATACACATTCTTTCAAAACCATGTACTATGCCATCTTTCAAGATTTCATCTGTTTGTCATACTTTGTTTCCTGCAAGTTTTATACCCCATAACAAATCATATATTTAATATAAAAGATTTTTTTGTTCTATTAATTATGGACGGAGCTAAGTAGAACAAGATCGATAGATGCTTACAAATTCCACAATTAATTTTTGAAATGCCAACATATACTCACAACCCATATTTAACCCAATGTCAATCAATTTGTCTGATGATTCTTCTTTGTATGTTAACACCTATTTGAAGACATTCAATGATGATTTTTGTAAAACAACTTAAAATATACAAAAAAATGAAATCTAGTTAAGTTCTTATAAAGAAGTAACAATTACTCACAAACTTAGATATCAACCCTTTTCTTCCTTGTCGTCATGTTTTATTTGCTGAATGGGTTCCATTTCCTTTTCTTTTCTACAAGAAAATACTTGAAAATTAATATTTAATGTTAAATTGTATATTTATTGTACCTAATGATCGAAAAATTCAATGATTACATATTACATTTGAAGCACATTGTTGTTGAGATGGCTCCTCCTGCGATGCAATTTTGTCCATTTCTTTGACCATCTCCTTATACACCTTTTTGGACATTCCTATTGGCATATTTCTGATATCAGCTCATTCATCTTTTGAGATTTTCATAATCTTCCTGAAAATGTAACATGAGAATAAACTATTTCATTTTTATATTGATATATAAAAATTAAATATAACAAAAGTGATATTTATAAATAATTCTAGAAAAAACATTTAAAGGAATATGACTTTTTCATTCCTTCTTTTTTGTTGTTGTACGTTTTTTCTATTAAAAGTCTGACATGTCTCATTAACCAATTATTTGGAAACTCTTATTATAGTTTAGATAAAATTTGGTTCTTGGAATCATTGGATTGATATTTGTATTGTAAGTGGAAAGAACGTCTATACATTCGTTCCACTAGATCCCTCAAACTTTTGTAAAAGTTTTTCCCCCTTTCGTTAACCTCCAACACCACTCTAGATGAGCTAAGGAGCAATTCATTTTCATTTGCATGTTCTATTTTTTTTTTTTTTTCTTAGAACAATATTCATTTTCTAAGTTGTTGGTCCCTATAGAACATTAAACAGATGTACATTAATAGCTTGTTTGAAACATGTTATCTAAAATTTTTAAGTATATTATTAATGAAAATAAAAATAAAAAAGAAACACATATTAGATCGATAGTATTTTTTCATTTACCTGATTCATCCTTTTGAAATTTTTTCATCAAGTTTTTACGCTCTTCTAGTCCTAGATCAGAAATAATCTTATTGAGCTTCTTCATTTTGTGGCTCTACATGATACACAATAAACAATACATATTAGTTAAGCTTACATATAGTTCAAAAATAATTTTTTTTGTAAAGAATTTACAAAGAACTTTCATTTTTTTCTTTTCTTGATGTGTTATCAGTATTTCTGTTACTTGATCTCTTGTCATCTATTTCTTTATCAATATGAAACTTGTACCATATCATTCATTAATATATTTTATAAATAAATTATCAACTTTTCAGGTAAAAAAAATATATCAAGGAATTGGTGCACTTTTAAATGATGTATGCACCAACGTCAATGCGTCATGTTCTTATAAACGCACTGCCCAAACAGTATAAAACACCGTTTGGTGCTCTATGTCAACAAAGAGCACTGGTGAATTACATGTTAACCACCGCACTGATTAACACAGAAAAAATAATAAAATTCGTCTAGTGTTAGTTTTTGTAGCATATGGTGTTGTGGAGGGGGTGACGTGGCCTATTCTTATAAACGCCCCGCGCAAACAAGGGATCATTGTACAGTGCTCTCTATCAACTAGGAGACCCGATGCGTTATATGTTATATGGTGCATCGATTAACACAAAATAAAAAATTGTTTTTCCAAACAGTACGTGAGCGGTGCGGTATAATGAAATAATGCATCGGTGCCCTATTTTACATATGGCGCACAAATTTTAAAAAATTGTTTTTAAATTTTTTATCAAACAGTACGTGCATGGTGTGTTGGGATACACCAGTGCGTTAGGTTACGCAGGGCGCACCGATTAAAAAAAATTCTGTTTTTTTTAAATTCACGCAAGGGCTGACATGGATTGAGATCTGATTATGCAAGTCGTCCCGTGGGTTGGATTTCATAGGCATATATATATATATATAAACCCTATAAATCTAAAATGAAAAGCCCTAATCTGAAATCACAGAAATAAGAAGAAGCAAGGGCAGAAACAAAAGAATGAAGGGTTTAGGGTAAAAATGGAAATTTTTTTGCTTTTTGTTTCTGAAAATGAACAAAAAATTGAAATTTTTTACTTATTGCGTAAAAAAACACTGTAGAAAATGTAAAAAAAAACAATAAAATTTAATCACGAGATCGTTTGAAATTCTATGCTACAGGATTTGAATCACCAGAGGTTTGGAATTTTGGTTGTTTGAATAGTTCTATTTGAAAGTATTTCGTTGCTCCACAGTGCTCTCGTGCTCTCTTGCTCCAGGTATGTCTCGTGCAAATCTTTGGCTGAATTTTTTTGCAAAAATAGTGAAATAATGAAAACTGTTTAGTATTTAAAGAATTTTTTTATGAAGTTAGATTTTCGAAAATATTTTTCCGCCCATTTTTCAATTTATCATTTTTGTTTTTTCACTTTAAAAAAATAAAGTTGTGTGTGTATGTGTGTGTGTGTGTGTTTTTTTTGGCTTTTCGTCACCGGTGTATCAATTAATAGCACCGTACCGGTGCGTCAGTTAATAACACGGCACCGATACGCAGTAACTAAAACAACACCGGTGCAGTTATCTATACATAAGCACCGATAACAATAAGTCCATTTTTAAAGCACTGAAATTACTTTTAGGTGTGTGCACTAAAATGTATTGTTGATTTTGCTCAAATGGAGGGAGAAAATATCATAATTATATCAAATGGATAATTCTTCAAAATCCAGCTCATTCCATAATATTTCTCAAAGTCCATCGCGGAGTTCTCCCTATCCATCTCGAGACGTAATATTTACTTCATATTTTATTTATATTTTCATTATCTAATTGAATTTATGTTTTTTATCCATGTCAATCAGCTTAATAAAATTTATAATGTATACAAATTTGCAGGTTCATGTAGATTCAAAATCAAGTTCAGATGCACAAAATAATCAAACAGCTCCAAAACGTTGGAAGTTCTTATCAGGAGCAGCATACCACAAGGCGCATTTGGTAGATGAAAATGGACAGCCACTTCACCCCGCCAATTATAAAGATGTGGGATGAAGCTAAAGAGCCCTATGTTTTCCCCAAACACTACAACCAGGTGTTTTTTTACCCAGATGTGTTGGATAGGGATTGGTGGTTCGTATTGATACATGACCCTAGATCAAAACATATTTTTGAGAACAATAGTGTTATCGTATCATGCGAGCTAGAAGATAATGAGGGTGATCATGAGAACCAAGAGTGATATGGTACATGTGTTATTTCATCAATATTTATACTTTTTAAGATGAGTTTTTATAAAGAAGAGGACTGAACTACCTTATAACTTATAAGACTCTTTTTTTCGAAACATTATAATATGTATTTTGAATTAATTGGTAATTTGCATTGTGTTAATGTTAAAATCAATATTTCACTTGATAATTTTCAATAATGTTGATCTCAAAAATAATGGCGTACTGTATAAATTTCTTTTTCTTTATGTAAGATCATAATAAAATAATCAATTATTTACAATTATTTACAATTTTACAAATTTACAAATTTAAAAATTTTAATAAAATCATTTCACATTAATACAATTAAAATTTTACAAATATTTTACATACAGTTACAATTAAAATTAAAATTACAATTACAATTACAATTACAATTACAATTTTACAATTTCACATACAATTACAATTTTAGAATTTTACATACAATTACAATAATTTCACAGTAATACCATTAAAATTTTACAAATATTTACAATTACAATTTTAGAATTTTACATACAATTACAATTACAATTTTAGAATTTTACATACAATTACAATTACAATTTTAGAATTTTACATAAATTTTACAATTACAATTACAATTTTACAATTTTACATATATACCATTACACTTACAATTTTAGAATTTTACATACAACTAGAATTACAATTACAATTTTACATATATATGTTGAGATTCAACAAGATGATGAGCTTAGTGAAAAGTAAGCACCTTCACTAAGTGGGGCCCACAAGCTATTTTTAGGTGTATGTCTATTTTTAGACATGGTGAGCATATTCTATAAGTTGCAGGATGTTATTTGTAGATGGTTGATCAAATGTGAAAAATAGATGAAATTCTATTTTTAGAATATTGGGCGAAGTCTATTATAGATTGTCAATCTAAAAATAGGTGCATGTCGATTATTATTAGCCCTTAATAATAATCCGACAATAAATGTCAACTTATTCTCTTGGAGCACTTTATTTCAGTGAACAGATTTGGAAACTCAGTGGGCTGAAGGAATTACGCAATACCTAGGGTTGGTTGGTGACTCATGCATGGAGGACTAAGTTAGAACTGAAGTGGAAAAGTTATGACAGAGTTGGAAGAGTAGTTACATGAGTTGTTATTTAGTTTAACTCAGTTAAGTGAGTTAAACTCAGTTGAGCTAGTTGTATCTAGTCTAACTGAAAGATACACTAGTGAGAGTTTAGTGAATTAATTATTTAATTAATTCATAACTAGACACTCACTTGCAACTGAACAAATACATCAGTTAACTACTTGCATGTCAGTTCCCGTGGAGACCCAGTGGAGAGATAGGTGAAAGGGTGAGATGGACTATCTGTTGTGACTATAGTGATGCATTCAATGCATCTGACACACATTGGAGATGCCAATGAGGATTGCGCAGTCAAGGCAAGGCCAATTCAAATTCATTCAGGGGTCTTTTCAGCAGGGATTGCGCAGTGGAGGCAGGTTGTCATGAGGCAAGAAATTGGTACATAGATATGCAAATTTCTGCATGACAGTGTGTAATGATTGTTGATTGTACTGAAAGCTTGATGTAATAAGATTTGTATGAGATTATTACATGATTCCATTGATATACATAAAATATTATAGTTGGGGTTTTTAGCTTTAAGCTTTCCCGTTAAACAACTGTGTTTATGTGCGATTGATTTTCTTCATGAGTTTTGCAATTGGCGATTTAATTTCCGCAAAGAATTAAGTGGAAGGATTATGTATTTATCAAGAAGATAAATATTGTTAGATCAGTAGAATCCGGTAATACATCAGTATTAATAAATTTCTACATGGTATTGGTGCAGTATTGATCACTGGAGAGTGCAATAGTGAAGAGGTGCTAAGTTTTGTGCTGGTGGACAATTCGAATTTGCTGCAGAAATTTCTTGGTGCGACAGTTGAGTATTCATTGAAATGTCTTTCAATGGGTTGTGATTGGAGTATGCCCTTGAGGGCAGCTCGAATTACATAGCCTGGAAGGACAGGATGGAGGCAATGCTTGAAGATAATGGAGTGAAGGAGTTCATCGATAGCGATGTTCCTAAGCCTACTTCTAGCGATGTTGCAGTACTTGATGCATGGCAAAAGAAGGTAGCGAAGACAAGAAGAATTCTGTTGGAAGGTGTGAAAGACCATATTGTGTCAAGCCTTCATAGGAAAGCCACTCCATTTTCAATGTGGAAGGCTTTGACAGATCTTTTCCAAAGCAGCAGCGACCATAGGAAGTTGGCGCTGAAAGATAAGCTCAGAAAAATCAAAATGGAGAAGGGCGACAGTATTCCAAAATATCTCACAAAGTTTGTCTAATGTAGGGATGAGATAGGGAGTGTGGGAATTACAGTTGTGGATGATGACTTGGTGAGCTTGGCTCTCCTTGGGCTTTTGAAGAGTCAGCATAGCTATGAAGACTCTTTCAATCGAAGGGAGAAACTGTCGGATTTGGAGTGACTTTGGTCGGATTTTGTGCAGGAGGAGATAAGGCAGAATACCAGGGATGGCTCTTCATCGAAGAATGATGATGAAGAGAATTGTGCTTTGGCTGCCAAAGCAAGGAGAGGGAAGGGGAAGAAATCCCATCCAAAATCCGAGGCTAAAGGCAAGAAGCTGGATTTGTCCAAAGTGAAGTGTTTTCATTGTCACAAACATGGGCATCTCACCATTAACTACCCACAGAAAAAGAAGAACAAGAAGGATGTTGGAGCTGCAGCGGGCGAGGCCTTAGCCTCTTAATTTGAACTTGATTTCTCTTTGATCACATGCTTGGTTTCAAGCGCATTAGTATCGGTGTGGTATCTTGATAGTGGTGCTTTCTTCCATATGATGGGAGACAAGGAGTTGTTTAGTGACTTGGAGGAGAAGGATCTCCAAATGCATATAGAGACTGGTGAAGATGGTAGATACAATAAGATCGACATTGGAACCATTACCTTTGAGAGGGAGTTAGGTAAACCATTTTTGCTAAAAGATGTTATGCATGTTCCAAGTCTGAAGAAGAACTTGGTCTCAGTCACCATGTTGGAGGACAGAGGTTATGACGTTGTTTTCAGTGAGGGAAAAACTTTCCTGCGACATAAAACAATGGTTCAAACCAAGAGGATAGGGATTCAAGTTAAGAATCTCTACAAGCTAGAGGTAGATGGCTCCGCTGCAATGATGGGCAAAGTATAAGAAGTGGTGAGCCAGGATGAGGGTGAATTATGGCACAGGAGATTGGGCCATCTTCACCATGGCGCCTTGAATATTTTGCAGCATATTGCTACTGGACTTCCCAAGGGTACTCTTGTGTAGTTAGATCAATGCAAGGGATGTACTATGGGTAAGTTTGTGAAGACCACCTTTCATGAGAAGGAGAACTGTGCTTCGGTGATCCTAGAGAGAATTCACACAAACGTGTGTGGACCTTTCTCAGTTGCTTCAACAACAAAACACAGGTATTATGTTATATTTGTTGATGACTATTCTTGTAGATGCTGGATCTTCTTCATGGAGAATAAGAGCAAAACATTCTCAAAGTTCTGTGAGTTTAAAGCATTGGTGGAGAAGGAGTCGGGGAAGTAATTGAAGGCTCTACGGAGCGATAATGGTGGTGAATATATCTCTAACAAATTCAAATAATTTTGTAGCAAAGAAGGAATTCGAAGAGAACTCATAACGCCTCATAACCCATAGCAGAATGGGGTCGCGGAGTGCAAGAACATAACGATCGTGGGTGTTGCACGAGCTATGCTACATGACTAGGGCCTACCGATGCACTTGTGGGCGGAAGCATGCAACACAGTTGTTTATGTGCAAAACCGTTGTCCTCATAGAGTATTTGGCATGAGTACACCTGAAGAAGCTTTTACTGGTAAGAAGCCTGATATTTCTCATTTGAATATTTTTTGGCTCGTCTGTTTACATTCATGTGACAAAGGACGCTAGGAAGAAGCTGGAGCCGACTGCAGAAGTTGGGATATTTGTGGGGTACACAGAAACACCCCATAGTTATCGTGTGTATTTTCCAAACAGTCGAATGACTGTGGTGCGATGGGATATAAAATTCAATGAGGTGAAAGCTATGAAGTTGTCGCTTGAGCGGGATCTACACTTGCATGCAGAGGAGGAGCTACTTATTCCCAAAGATGAGCCTTTAGATGTGGATCAGCCACAGGAGCAAATTCATGGAGTGGAGGAATCCACTCATGCAGAACCAAACATCAGAACAGGCAGAAAGCGTACCACAGAAGCTGAGAGACTGAAGCTTGATGCGGCACAGAATGTAGGAGTCCCTACATCACAACGCAGAGAGAGACAATCACCTGACCGATTTACTGGATACATCACTCTTATGAGCAAGTGTATCGTGACAGAGCCATCTTATTTTGAAGAAGTAGCGCACGAGCCTACATGGGTAGATGCCATGGTGGAGAAGTATGACTCCATTATCAGAAATAGTGTTTGGGAGATTGTTCCAAGGCCGGTGGGTAAATTAGTTGTAGGATCAAGATGGATCTACAAGGTAAAGAAAGCTGCTGATGGGAGCGTCGAGAAGTATAAAGCAAGATTTGTTGCTCAAGGCTTCTCATAGATCGAGGGGATTGATTATGAAGAAACCTTGGCACCTGTCACACAGTATTATTCCATAAGGACCATCCTTGCTCTCTCAGTGAAAATGGGTTGGCACATTCATCAGATGGACGTGAAGACTACGTTCCTTAATGGGATCATTGAGGAAGAGGTGTACATTGAGCAGCCAGAAGGATTTGAGATCTTCAGCAGTGGGTCACATGTGTGCAGACTCAAAAGAGCATTGTATGGGTTGAAGCAAGCACCACGTGCTTGGTACACACGGATCAACAACTATTTCACCGAACTTGGCTTCACCAAGAGTGAGGCAGATGCAAACCTGTACCAAATTGTGGTGGAGGGTAAGATTTTAATCATTGTTCTTTATGTTGATGATTTAATACTAACGGGTGATGAGCAGTTGATACACTCATGCAAGGCAGATCTTGCAAAGGAGTTTGAGATGAAGGATTTGGGCCTCCTTCATTATTTCCTTGGATTGGAAATATGGCGCGAGAAGGTGAACTGTTTGTGTCTCAAGGCAAGTATTCTCGGGAGATAGTTGGTAAGTTTCACATGGAGGACTACAAGCCCATGGATACTCCTCCTCCTGGAAATTGGAGGAAAGAGGATGCTACATCGGTAGAGGTAGTGGATGCCACTGTTTATCAATAGTTGGTGGGTTTGCTCATGTATTTAGTTAATACAAGACCGGACATATGCTATGCGATGAACCAGCTTAGTCAAGCGATGGTTAAACATACCAATCTCTTTTGGAAGGCAGGAAAGCATGTCCTGAGATATCTTAGGGGCACATCTAAGTATGTTTTATGATATAGACAGAAGGATGAGGTGAAGTTGCATGGCTTCACGGATTCAAATTGGGCAGGCAGTCCAACGGACAGAAAGAGCACATCAGGAGGGGTTTTCAGTATCAGATCTACAATAGTTTCTTGGTACAGCAAGAAACAAAGATCCATGGCACTTAGTTCAGCGGAAGAAGAATACATGGCAGCAAGTCAAGCTGCATGTGAGGCTATCTGGATGAGGAAAATCATGGTCGATTTGTTCAGTTCTCATTTAGATCCTATAGTGATACATTGTGATAATAAAATTTGCATTAAACTCTCGATTAATCATGTGTTTCATGTTAGATCTAAACATATTGATATCTAGTATCATCATATCAGAGATTGTGTGTAGCGGAATATCATGTTGCTTCAGTACATTCCTACGGAAGATCAGGATGCAGATATTCTGACGAAGGCGCTCAGCAGGAGCAAATTCAAATACCATAGAGGCAGGATTGGGATGAAGGATAATCCCTATCTTGTTGAGAGGGAGTGTTGAGATTCAACAAGATGATGAGCTTAGTGAAAAGTAAGCACCTTCACTAAGTGGGGCCTGCAGGCTATTTTTAGGTGTATGTCTATTTTTAGACATGGTGAGCATATTCTATAAGTTGCAGGATGTTATTTGTAGATGGTTGATCAAATGTCAAAAATAGATGAAATTCTATTTTTAGAATATTGGGCGAAGTCTATTTATAGATCGTCAATCTAAAAATAGGTGCATGTTGATTATTATTAGCCCTTAATAATAATCCGACAATATTATTCTCTTGGAGCACTTTATTTCAGTGAACATATTTGGAAAATCAGTGGGCTGAAGGAATTACGCAATTCCTAGGGTTGGTTGGTGACTCATGCATGGAGGACTCAGTTAGAACTGAAGTGGAAAAGTTATGACAGAGTTTGAAGAGTAGTTACAGGAGTTGTTATTTAGTTTAACTCAGTTAAGTGAGTTAAACTCACTTGAGCTATTTGTATCTAGTTTAACTGAAAGATACACTAGTGAGATTTTAGTGAATTAATTATTTAATTAATTCAATTAATTCATAACTAGAGACTCACTTGCAACTGAAAAAATATAGCAGTTAACTACTTGCATATCAGTTCCAGTGGAGACCCAGTGGAGAGATAGGTGAAAGGGTGAGATGGACTATCTGTTGTGACTATAGTGATGCATTCAATGCATCTGAAAAACATTGGAGATACCAATGAATATTGCGCAGTCAAGTCAAGGCCAATTCGAATTCATTTACGGGTCTTCTTCAGTAAGGATTGTGCAGAGGAGGCATGTTGTCAGGAGACCAGAAATTGGTGCATAGATATGGAAATTTCTGCATGACAATGTGTAATGATTGTTGTTTGTACTGAGAGCTTGATGTACTAAGATTTCTATGAGATTATTACATGATTCCATTGATATACATAATATATGATAGTTGGGGATTTTAGCTTTAAGCTTTCTCGTTAAACAACTGCGTTTATGTGCAATTGATTTTCTTCATGAGTTTTGCAATTGGCGATTTAATTTCCGCAAAGAATTAAGTAGAAGGATTATGCATTTAGAAAGAAGATAAATATTTTTAGATCAGGAAAATCCGGTAATACATCAGTATTAATAAATTTCTACAATATACAATTACAATTACAATTACAATCATTTCACAATAGATTAAATATTACAATTAAAATTTTACAAATATTTTACATACAATTACAATTACAATTTTAGAATTTTACATACAATTACAATTTTACAATTTTTCATATATATAATTACAATTAAAATTGCAATTACAATCATTACCCAATAAATTAATATTACAATTACAATTAAAATTTTACAAATATTTTACATACAATTACAATTACAAATACAAATACAGTTTTACATACAATTAAAATTAAAATTTCAATTACAATCATGATATAATATTTAATAAATATCATGATCATTTAATATTAAATTAAATAAACATCACGATCATGATAACCATCATACAAACATCATCTTCGACTAAAAAACACATTGAAATTCGCTAACATCATCTAATCATCGTGATCATGATCATCTAACAAAACACAATTAGCATTGTATAACATCATCACAACACAAACATCAAATATACATCTCATGTCAAATAATTGCTATCACATACATATCTATTTGCAAACTGCACATTAAATGAACATATCTAACATGACCTAACAATATACACATCATGATGATCACCAACATGTAAATTAAGTAAACTGCAACATGAACATAAAATGCATGGACCATATATATATAGTGTCAAAAATATACAACTCTAATATAAATGTAAAATATCATCTCGTAGTATATCATCAATAGTAGTACTAGTCGAGGCTTGCTCAGTCAACGGTGCAGCCTCGACAAGCTCAGATACATGATGATCATCACGTGCATGTTGATATATTACTGGTACCTCATGCTGATCAGGATCAACTGTCGGCTGCTCATTGTGATGACTTGACATGGTCAATGGTCCAGCCTGCTCATGATGGCCCAGCCTACTCTCCATCATGACTGTTGGTCGATGTTGTAGGTTTCTCATCTGCAGCGCAAGGTGGACGATGATCACTCCCCTGATTGTGATCATCAAATGATGCGTCGTTGTTCGCGGACTGTCGACATACTGCATCTCGACCACGCCTACGTATAAGGGCCCTCCTCAATCACGTAACTAAGCTCGTAGCTCCTACGACATGCCACATTAGGTTGAACATGTCATGTGACATGCCTCTCCACATATGTACCAGCCTAGCATCAGCCTGTATATCTCTCATAGTGGCGGGCCTGACTCCCACCTCCACAAACAATGCACAGAGTTGGTCGCCCAACTCCATCCTCAATCTACTGTCAAGCCTATGCCTAGAAAAAGGCGGTACCGACACACCATGAGGACCAAGTCTATCTGCACTGGCCTGATCCTCAACATCTTCCATATCTTGACCATCATCAGGATCCACACCTGGATCATTTGGTGGCACTGGCATCTCATCACCATCGAATGACCCAATGTCTGCAAAATATATATAACTACACAACAATAATTAGACAATTTCATTAAACAATTTAATAAAAACAAGTTAAAGAACATGCTAGAATAAATTTAAATAAAACAGTAATATTACCTCTATCATCCGGCGGCTCATCATTTGTGAGGAGGATGTTGGCACACCTTCTCCAATCCAAACCAGCATACGGACACGGGACCATAAAAAAGGGATGATTATCAACACTGGCTAGCAGCTCCAGTGCATCATGCGATATCCTCGCGAAAAACTTAGACTCGCCCCTGTTGGGCATCATCCATCCCCACATCTAAATCCATACATGCAGCATCGGCCTACGAAGCTGTCGAACAAAAGTAGGCCTCGTCTCTGGAAACCTCTCAAAAAATAAAAAATAAATAGCTCTAAAACAAAAGGGAAGTTCACCCTCCCTTGTGCATGAGAATGACATCTATCTAAAGTTGTACATAACTGCCACAAAAAAATAGCAGACGACCTCACAAGTCGTGTCTCCTGTACTAAAGAATCAACATAAAATAGGAGCGGGCAACTAATGCATTTTCCATCGCTGGTGTTATGTGAAATGGTCGAAATCAGTAGTGAGAGGCACCTCACCTCCTCTCTACCAAATGAATCAATATGTAACTAACCTCCGGAGACCTGAAAATCTGGAGGAGACAATATATCTGCGCTAATGTATCTCTGGGAGTACACCAACTGACTCCCTGCTGCATAGCCAACTGGGACCTTTGGGAACAAGTTAAAATCCACCCCTCTCCTCGATAGGCCAGTAATGAAATAGATGTCCTCCTCAGTGGGTGTGTACCACTGGTTAGGACCAACCCGTAAAGCTTGTAGGTGGGCATTCCACCTGCGGATAAGATGTCGCAAAAAAATACCATGGCCCTTTAGGGATGTAGCCTCATCATAGAACTTGAGGAGGCCTACCTGCCTCAGGAGCCCCTGGGTAGCTGCTATAATAGGCCGAGGGTACGCATCTCTCTCCCTCTCTCGTGCCTCCCACAGACGAACCATATTATACTGGTTCGCCTGTTGTTATTGTTGTTCCCTCTCTTCTCTCCTTTCACATCGTTGAATGATTGACATATTAAATACAATTTTTGTTTTAAATGAGACATGTATTTAGGAATATACATATATATAAAATTTTGACAAAAAAATTAGTCGGTGCGCCACAAAAAACAGGCATGCACCGGTAACGGTACATCTTTTATTGTCACGCACCGGAGGCGGGGCACCAATAAAATTTCAGCGCACCGGAGGTGGTGCACCTACAAATTTTCAGTGCACCACCCTCCCGGCATTGTTACAAGGTCAACGGTGTGGGGGTATAATAGACTGCACCGTTGGCTATGGACCAGTGTTGGGAGGGCAGTGCACTGACCAAACTATACGTCCTATGGTGTAAATTTTAGGAAGCGCACTGCCCTCCTGACATCACTACATATTCAATGGTGTAGTCGTTTACCCGGCCGCACCGTTGACCATGTCGAATTTCCAGAATGCGGTGTGCTAAAAAAATTACCTGCCTTGGGGCGGATATTTCCATCAACGCACCGCATTCCAGCAATTTGAAATGATCAACGGTGTGACCGGGCAACCGACTGTACCGCACTTTTTTTTTTAAATTTTAAAAAATCACGGTGTGTTGTTTCGATACCGCCCCAGAACCGGTGCAGATACCGTTAGCACCGGTCGTGGTGCAGTCTGTAAATTTACAGGCAACACCACGAATCGGTGCGAGCCAAATAGCTCTAGCGCACCGCGAGAAAATAAATAAATAAATAATAATTAAGGTGAATTTTAAGCTATTTTACAAAAATAATCCGCTAAAAGGTTTAATTATGGAAACAAAAGGAAAATACCTATACATTTGGCCATCGAGGAGGCATATTGGTTGTAGAATTTTCAAAACTAAATTTTCCCACCATTTTGCAAAATTCAAAATGGAGATGATGGGCAATGGATAGCAGTAGTGCATGCAATGGGAGCACCAATGGAAGGGCGCCTCACACAAGGTAAAGTTGCATCGGTGCTTGAGAGCTCTAGAGCACTGAAAAGTGAAAAATGTGGATTTTTTGCTGTATTTTTTTTTTATTTAACCCTATTCCAGTGCACGGGTTTTATAGGTGCACTGGTGCAGTTTCTTAAGACCACACTGGGCTGTTTCAGTTTTGGTGTGAGGTTTTAGGACACACTGGTGCTAACTATTTGTAAAGCACCGGTGTGCTACAGTAATAAGATGCACCGGGCGGGTTTGTACTGAGCGCACAGTGTCCCGATGTGCCAATATTTTGTGCGCATCGGTGCTTTCTCTAGGTGAACGCACCGGTGTGGTTTATGATGATAAATGCACTAAAAGAAAAACATCCACAAAATCCTCCACCTACCAACCTCCTCTAGTAACCTCCGCTACAAATGGATGTCTGGAATATGTTTATAAAGGGTTCCTCAAAAACATCCGCTATAGGGTCTTTTCCTTGTAGTGAACTCTAAATGCTACATTGTGGTGGACGATCTGTCATTTTACAAAATGTGGCTTGTTATGTATAGTCTTTTTTAGTTACAATACCAAAATTAAATCCCATGGATGGGTAAATACCATGGGTAGATTCCACTTACAATACCATGGGCGGATGCAACTTACAATACCATGGGTAAATTCCATGGGTAGATGAATACCATGGTGGATGAATACTATGGGTGAATGAATACCATGGGTAGATGTCGCTTACAACACCATGGGTAAATACCATGGTTGGATGTCGCATTCCATTCTGATCATCAGTAAATGCAGTTTCTTCCAGACAGAGGTATATTACTTGGGACATGTGGTCTCCAAGGAGGGTATAACAGTGGATCCAAAAAATATAAGAGCTATTTGGAATGGGAAGCTCCTAGGAATGTGGATGAGGTAAGGTCCTTTATGGGGTTAGCAAGTTATTATAGGAGTTTCTTTAATGAATTCTCTCAGGTTTCCTATCTTATTACGTCATTGCAGAGGAAAGGTAAGAAATTTGAATGGACAGAGGAATGTGCGGCCGGTTTTGAGAAGTTGAAGCAATTGTTGACAAATGATCTAGTTTTAAAGATTGCATATCTAGATAAAGAGTTTGTGGTATGCACATATGCTTGCAAGAGAGGACTTGGTGAAGTCCTGATGTAGTAAGGATAGGTAGTGTGTTATGAGTCACAGAAAATAAATGAGCCTGAGCAGAATTATCTGACATGTGATCTTGAGTTGGTAGTAATTGTCTATGCATTGAATATGTGGACACACTATCTTCTTGGCAAGAGGTTTGTATTGATGAGCGGTCACAGTGGATTGAGGTATATATTTGACCATTCGAACCTGAATTCCAGGAAATCTATATGGTTGGCCACGATTAGTGAGCTCGACTTCAAGATCAGGTACATTAAAGGTAAATAAAACATGGTTGCAACTTCTCTTAGCATAAGGGTACAGGTGAATCACAAAGCAGCTATGAGTTCATATGGGATGAATTTATAGGATCAGATCTTGCAGGCAAGGCAACCGAATGACAGGTATAGGGAGCTTATGCATAGGTTAAAACAAGGTGCAGGTGATTAGGATGTGGACTATCATCCCATAGAAAATGGTTTGGTCAGATTTAGGGGTAGGATATATGTTCCATACAACAGTGAACTAAAGAAGCTTATCTTGAAGAAATTTCATGCAAATCCATATTCAAGTCACCCAGGATATCAAAATACATTGACAACAGTGAATAATTTCTACTATTGGTTGAATCTAAAGAAGGAAATGTTAGAGTTTGTGGCTAGATGTTTGTATTTTCAACATGTAAAAGTAGAATGTAAGCATCCAGGGGGTTTAATACATCCGATTATGATTCCAAGGTGGAAATGGGAGGTCATTTCCATGGATTTAATTATAGGTTTTCCAAGGACATCTAGACAACATGATTTCATCATGGTTGTGGTTGACAAGTTGAGAAAGGTAGTGTAATTCCTTCTAGTGAAGTCTACTAATTTGTCTAGTGAGGTAGAAAAGGTCTTCATCAATGATATAATGAGGTTGCATGGTGTTCCAAAGAATATTGTGTCAGACAAGGATGCTAAGTTCACTTCCAGGTTTTGGAAAGAGTTATGTGCAGGTTGGTTATAGATTTTGACTTCAACACAAATTATCATCCACATACAAATGGACAGATAGAGAGGGTCTGAGGATGTATGTGATACATTAGTAACGTAAGTGGGAAGAATATATTCCACTGGTTGAGTTCGGCTACAACAATGGGTATCAGGAGTCACTAAGGATGAGTCTGTTTGAGTCATTTTATGGGCAGAGTTGTAACACTCCCATAAATTGGAGTGATCTAGTGAACAAGGCATTAATAGGACCAGACATGTTGGCAGATATGGAACAGGAAATGTAGGTTATCGAGCAAAATTTAAAGGCAAAACAGGATAGACATAAGATTTATGCAGACCAGCATAGGTTGTTTAAGGAGTTTCGGATTGGGGAACATGTGTACTTGTGCATCAAGCCCAAGAAGATCTCCTTGAGGATTGGATCATTTGCCAAGATGGCACCTCAGTTTTGTGGGCCTTTCAAGATTCTTGAGAGGATTGGACCAGTAGCCTATCGACTTGCACTACCTCTGACAATTAAATTCCATGATGTTTTCCATGTGTAATTTCTTAATAAGTATGTTAAATATGTTGATCATGTGATTGACAGGTTTGTATTCCAAGTGGAGCCAAAAGGATAATTTCATCTGTAACCTCAGTGTATTTTGTAGAGAGATATGTTCATGCTCTGGAACTAAGAAATAGAGCAAGTTAAAGTGTAGTGGAAGCACGTTGGGCCAACGAAGCTACATGGGAGATGGATGATCAGACGAAGGCTATGTATCCTTCGTTGGTTGAGCGGATGTTTTTTGGTATATGTGTATATGTATATGAATGTAAATACCGCCATGAATTATGTTATAAAGCTCCAATAAGTTGTATGGTTGTCATGTTGGTTTTCTTTTCATCAGGTTGATCATTGTAAATACTACATTGAGCTAAGTTATAAATCTCCATGGGCAGTATGTTTTTCTTTTCAGCGGTTTTGTTGGTTGTAGGTTTCATTGAACACCAAGGATGGTGTTCCCCAAAAGGGGAGGATTTTGTAATAACCCTAGTAAAAAATCCATGTAATAAAGTTAATAAAGGAAAAATAATAAACAAGATCATGGGACATGTATTCCACGCTAAATGTTGGGCAAAAAAATCCTTGTGTGGGTGTTCATTTATTTTATTATGGCTAAGGAAATTGGAAAAGGAAATGAAAAAGGATTTGAAAAGGAAAAGTGATATTATTTGGCATTTTATTTATGAAAATAATGGAAATTAGGAGAAAATGAAGGTGAAAGTTCACAGGTTTCATGTGAGGAGGAAAATGAAGGAAAATAATGGAAACTGGAGAAAATAGAGGCCTCATTAATAAAAAGGCTTTTGAGGATTAGTTCACAACGTTTTGTCAGTTCAATTTTGGAGCACTCTCTCTTTCTTTATTCTCTCTACTCTCTCATACTCTCATACACTTAGAGTATTCTTGGAGCACTCTACCATTGGAGGAAGGAAGGTAAAGGATGAGAAAGAAAAGAGAGGCAAATATCAAGAAAGGAAGAGCAGGATCAAGTGGCTACGGTGGGATTGATTTCAGGTATTGAGTTGAATGTATGATTTCCTTGCTAGTTTTGGCATGCATGGCACATGCATGTGTGTATTTGGTTCTCTTGTTGTCATTGGCATGGGTTTTTCCAGGTGTGACAGTGGTTATCAGCCTTGCCTTTCCATTTACAAATCATCATGGTGCGATGGGTTTTTTCTTATTTGGTTGAGATATATTTCTAGATGGTTTCGAAACTAGGTGGGGTGGTCTTAGGAAAAATAACAAGGCCTAGGAATCCCTTGATCGGTAATGGTGGAATGCATGGTAAATCCTAGAGGGTAGAGATGAAAAAATCCTCATGGTTTAGGTGGAGATATCTGAAGGCATTCATGCTTGTTTAGGCCTTGTGATCCCTTGACTAGTATATGGTAGGATTGTGGTAAATCTTGTAGTATATGTTTATTTTTTTTCCCTAGGAATCCCTTGGTGGGATACATGGTAAAGCCTGAGGAAGTCTTGGTTGGTTTTGTTATTAGTCCCACATTCATGCTTGTAACATAGCACAAGGGTGATTGGTTGAAAGAAATATTTGGTTCAACCCAATCTATGGTTGGGTGGTATGTGGAAGTCCCTGACTTGGTTGGATTTTTCATATGTTAATAAGAGTTATTTTCCTCTTGTGTTTTATGTGTAAATGTACTTGTTATTATGTTTATTTAATGTTTGTTCTATTGTTATTATTCTGCTAGTTATATGATGGTTATAAGCATGGTTTTATGACAGGTATTAGTCATGGATCTCCTCGTGTTTTAATTAGTAGATGAATTAATGATGAATGTATGACCTAATAGATGATAATGCAGCTATTGTGAGAGGGTATCAATCCTTCTTGACAATTTTTAGATAAGTATGAGACCCTTATGTTTAGATATGCTGTTATGACCTATATGCCATGAATGGTAGGGTTAAGGTCAAGTCCTTGTTCAAGTTTTGAATTAGTAGCCTTGTTTCAATGTTATTTATAATTTCTAGAAGTTTCATGAAGTTCTAGACAAAGACTTGAGTCCTAGCCCTAAAAAAGTGGCTCAGAATCTGGGGTCACTAAAACAAAACTACCTAAAAAATATTGCAGTAGCATGGATGGCCTATCATGGGAGCGACTAGAGTGTTTCAATCGCATGGAGGGCTTGTCATGGGAGCGATTGGGGGTCTAGTTCAGTCAAAAGTTAAATTGACTCAGGGGTTGGGCACCTAGAGTGTTTGGTTGGCTCCTTGCGGTCCTATAACACCTGAGGAAGGCCTGTAAAGTGTTTTTATGTCGGTTCCACTTCTTTAAGTTGATCTAGGAGGTTGAATAATATCATAGTAACTCTTTTTCACAAATTTACCCTAGCAGGACAGTAACTTGGGTAAATGTGGGAGGAGGTTGTTACACTTCCATGCTTTAGTACAAGGAAACCACATGGTAGAGGAATAGGAGAGTAGATTTATGGACTTGGTCAAGTATGTCTCCTACGTGGATAATGATCAGTGACAAGCAAATCGTTTAATTTATGGATTGAACCCTAATATTAGGTCAATGCTCTAGATGTGGAAACCATCCTCAGTTGTAGAAGTTTTTGAACATGCTCTCTATGTAGAATAGAAATTAGGCTTAAAAGGGGGGGAAATAACCATTGTTCCACAACAACCAAGGTTTATGGGGAAGACCCCTCATACCTTCTCTAGGGGAGGAAGTTCAAGGCCACCGTCATATGGAAACAGGGTTGTACTGAGAGCACCGACAATAGAGACTTCAATGGCTACCAACGCAGCTTCACTGTCAACTTCGAGGACTTGTGAAAATAACGGTCAGATGTGAAGAGCCATAAGCAGAGTCAAGGGTCCCATGGGAAGGAGCTCTTTCCAAATAACTCCATAAAAATTTTTTTAGAGTCTACCATGCATCACTTGTTGGGGATGTAGGGGGCCTTATTACCAGTGTGATTTTCATGAGTTACAAATTGGTAACAACGGTAGAGAAGGAAAATCACCAATGGGAGGATCAGGTAGCCACCATCAGATATATGAAATAGATGATAACCAACAAGTTGAACACCAATCCTCCATGGTTAGAAACCTTGGGTATAATAAACGATGTAAAAGTTAAAATTTTGTTTGATTCATGTGCTACAGATATTTTCATTTCACTAGTTGCATTAGAAAAATGTGGGCTGGCAGCCTATGAGCACGATGACTTTAAACAAGTTGAAATCGCTTCTAGTATAAAACAAGCAATAGGACCTAATGTTGACCAATTTCAGGTAAACCTCGGGGTGTGTACAACTAAGTTGAAGGAATAAATCACAACACTGGGGACATATGATGTAATCATTGGAATGTATTGGCTATAATCTCATCAAGCTTTGGTAGACTATTTCAAAAAGAAGGTGATTTGTTTATATGATGAAGGTAGGTCAATTGAGATTTGTGGCATAAAGAGAGGAGTGTCCATACAATTCATCTCCACAATGAAGGTAAAACGTTGTCTCTAGTAAGGCTGTAAATCATATGTGGTCGAGGTTCTAAGTGACTAAAAAGGACCCTTCGTAGATCAAAACCCAATTTTGTCATAATTCAAGGATGTTTTCCCTAAGGAATTGCCTGGATTACAACGTGTGAGGGATATTTATTTCAAAATCAACGTAAAACCTAGTGTAGAACTAATATCCAAGACACCCTATAGGATGAAAGCTATAAAAATTTGTGTGTTGTAGATGTAGTTAAAAGAGATTTTAGACTTGGGATTTATTAGACCAAGTATTTCACCTTATGGTGCACCAATGATTTTTGTCAAGAATAAGGATGGTTCCTTAAGGCTATGCATAGATTATAGGGACTTGAATTGAGCCACAATAAAGAATAGGTACTCGATACCCAGAATAGATGACCTCATTGGTCAAATGAAGGGAGTAGCAGTTTTCTTAAAGATTGATATGTGATCTAGATACCGCCAATTGAGGATTAAGGAAGGTGACATCCCAAAAACTACATTTTGGACTCGTTTTGGGTACTATGATTTCGTAGTTGTGCCATTTGGTTTAACCAATGCACCAATAGTGTTCATGACTCTCATGAATGGTGTGTTATGAAAGTATTTGTACCAATTTGTGCAAGTATTTCTGGATGATATTCTTATGTATACCAAGAATGAAAAGGAGCATGAAGAGCGCCTAAGATTTTCATTGACTTGCTTAGAGTAAAATTAGTTGCATGGAAAATTGCTAAAATGTTCCTTCTTTTAGAAGAAAACTCATTATCTCGAACACATCATTTTAGGAGAAGGGATTTCAGTTGACCTGGAAAAAGTAAAGGCCATAATGGATTGGCCAGTACTAAAAAATTCTCATGAGGTGTGTAGCTTCATGGGGCTAGTATTTTATTATCACATATTTGTGAAAGGGTTTTCAAAGATTGCAAAACCCTTCACCACATTGTAGTGAAAGGGGGTTAGGTATGAAAGGACATATGAATGTGACACTACATTCACTGAGCTAAAGAGATTACTAACTAGTGCATCGATCCTCCGAGTGCCTAACATGGAAATAAATTCATTGTTTGCACATATGCTTCAAAGCAAGGATTGGGAGCAATGTTGATTCAATAAGGAAGAGTAATAGCTTACGCATACAGAAATTTGAATAAACATGAAGAGTTGTATGCTACCCATGACTTAGAGTTAGCAACAGTGATGCTAGCTTTGAAACTATGGAGACACTACCTCATCGGGAGAAACTTTGAGTTAAGAACTAATCATTAGATCTTGAAGCACCTCTTCACTCAAAGATAGATATTTGAATGCTAGGCAGAGGCAGTGGAGCGAATTCATGAGAGTATGATTTTGGGATCTCATACATTAAGGGAAAATAGAATGTGGTGGTCGATGCAATAAGTAAGAGGCCACGAACCTTCTCCATAGTACCCTTGAAGGTAAATTTCAGGGAACATGTGTTGGAGAAACTCTTTGAATATATTTGGCATCTAAAGGTTATATAAGAACGCCAGAGTGGGAAGCAAAAAGAACCAAAGTTTGAGGGATATTTCCTTGAACCAAATGGACTATTGAGATTTCAAGGGAGAATGTACATCCCTAAGGAAGGGGGTATTCAAATAACCATCCTCGATTAGTCACATAGAGCACTTTATTATGCACATCCTAGAGTGAAGAAGATGTATACAAACATGAAGAAACTCTTCTTTTTGGTAGGCATGAAGCATGACATAGTCCAATTTGTGACCAAATGTCTTGAATGTCAACGAGTAAAGGTCAATCATCGCCACCCAGTAGGACTCCTACAACATGACATCCCTATGTCCAAATGGGAGGTCATTTCTATGGGTTTTTTATGGGTTTTCCACTCACTTCACATAAGCACAATTTTATATTGCTTGTAGTTGACAAATTGACCAAAAGTTCCCATTTCATCCCAGTGAGAGACACTTACAATGTTACTGACATGGCACTAGTTTTTATAAGTGAATTTATTCATCTACATGGGTTACCCACAAATATCATTCTGATATAGATTCTCTCTTTAAAAATAGGTTTTGGACAAGTTTGCAGTCAGCGTTGGGGACACAGTTGAACCTGAGCATTGCATGTCATCCAGAAACAAATGGGAAGACTAAAAGAGTAAATCAGGGTATGGAAGACATGCTTATAATATACGTCATGGATAATCAGACTCAGTGGGAAAGATACTTACACTAGTACATTTGGGGGAAATTCCGACACTTGGTTCCGACACTTTTGACCAAATGTCGGAAATTTCCCCAAATTTTTTCAATCCTTCTTGAAACCGTCGCTATACCGACGTTTAGAGAAAAGTGTCGCAATACCGACACTTAGACAAAGTGTCGCAATTGCGACGTTTGGAGGAAGACGTTGCAATTGCGACACTATGCCCCAAAGCGTCGCTATTGCGACGGCTGCCTCCAAACGTCAGAAGTGCAACACAATGTCTAAGTGTTGCAATTGCGACGTTTGGAAGCATCCGTCGCAATAACGACGCTTTGGCCGCCGTCAGTATAACAACACTTATATGCCTTTGCAAAATCCATGTCACTTATGGTTTATTTTTTATTTTCTTTTGCTTGAACTAAGTCTTATTTCCATGTGGATTATGTAATTTCACTTTTATTGCATATTATAGAATGTGTTTGTTTATAAGATTATATGATACATGTGAGATAAAGGTTTATTATTTATCATATATAAATAAATTTTATCAATATTGTACATTTACACTTTTATGAGGTGATGTTATAAGTAAATTCATAAATATCTCTTTTTAATCTTCATTTTACTCCATGAATATGCTTGGAAATGAAATTTCAATAGATTAATTTTCTCCTAACCTGTGTATCATCAATATTGTACATTTACATTCTTAATTATGAGGTGATGTTATAGGTAAATCCATGAATATATCCTTTTAATCTTCATTTTACTCCATGAATATGTTTGGAAATTAAATTTCATTAGATTAATTTTCTTGCTATTATATGTTTTACGAAGATATGGTAAGGAATTCTCTCTTGTTCTTCTTAGAAATAATTATATATTATTTTATTTTATTTTCAAAATAGATTAAAAAAATTATATGAGAAAAATTATTAATTCATCAATATGTGTGTGTGTTTGTTGTGATGAATAATTTCATAGTTCAACTTAATGGTTCATTATATAAGCATGTGACCATCACCAATGATATATCTTAAAAAGCAACTAAAAAGCCATGTGTACAAAATCGATGTATACTTTAGAGAGTGGTTCTCATATCACTATGTAATTAATTTTTGTATGCTACTTCAACAAAATTATAAGATAAATTGTAATACACATCATATATGCACCATAACAATTTCCATACAACTAATTTGTTTTAGGATACATGTGGCATTCTAGGGGTAAATTCCATATGATGTGTATATCAATCTATTAGGTGTTGGTAAGTTGTGAGTATCTAAGAAATGATAAGGAATATCCATACATCATGATCTTGTAATGTGATTATAAATTGTGCCTATAATTTCCATAAAATGTATAAATGATTTGTTTAAAAAAAATCAACACAATCAACGAACTATTATGATAATTTAAAAATATAAAACTCAGGCTGAACATAGTTACAAAGATACCAAGAAAAGAAGAGTGCATGTGCATGATAACCTCTTTCTTGACAACCTATGAATGACATTCTCAATGAAGACTCAAGACTCAACTGGATTGGATTGTGTATCAAAACAGTAGGAATGAATCAAAGTTCAATGAATGAATAACTTGATCGAGAAAATGTATAGGGAAAGGTAACTTGAATATGAATCTACTAAACCTCACTTCCATGATTAAAAAAACACCCCCACCTTCTTAGTGGTCCCATCATGGTCCACCTATTTAAAAACAACCAACAAATATTATTTTTTATATATTTTTGCATGGCCATTGGACAATGATTTACTATGGTTTTCCTACTAAATTCCAATGGATGATTATTCAAAAATATTAAGAATTAGTTTAGTCTTAAGGCATAGCCAAGAGTCTTACTGGATAATTATAGATTACCTCTCCATTGGATGATTGTACATTTTTCATCTACTTTTTCACGTGTGTTTCAGTTGATGCTAGATCTTTGCCTTCTATTTCTTTAGTGAAGCTAAGAGTTAAATTTGATCTTACATTAATAACTATACTTGCATGAATATCCATACTTTTATACTTCCCCACTGCGGTCAATGTTGATGTATGGCCTTGGCCCATTGATCTTACAATTAACTCACTATTCATATTCAATTTTCTCCAGTTCAGCCCAATAAAATAAGGAAAACAGAAAATGAAGTCTTGATTTTTCTTTCGAGTGCTCCTACATAATACAAATACTCTTAAAAACCAATTAATATATAAATTTTCATCATTCATGCTAAAATCAGTTTGAATTTTTTTAATGAATCTTCTTACAATTAATAGATTACATTGTTCACAGAATAAGAGATAATTTAGAACTATGATTTCACAATAATAAATTACCCTAGCAGTTCAAACTTCGAACATACCTTATGAAATTAAAATATGGCAGGTTAATGAGCCAATCTAGTTTCCTCGGAGCCAATCTTGAGCTCGGCCTAAGTCCGAATGCCTTGAGAGTGCGAGTGTAAGGAACTAGACGCCTAAAGCTTTTATTTTGTGCTTGTGTAATTCATTGTTTGGCCATCAAGCCAAGCCACCAGCTATATTAACACTACTTCATGTTGGGGCAGATTGGCATTCTAATTTTTTAGTGCTATAGCCGTACTTTTTCACTGCTTCACTAATCACAACCTTGGAAGTTTGCAGGGCAACGGGCTTTATTCTTTCTTTGGTGTTTTATGTAAAAGAAAGGATTTGTGAACATTTTGTAATAGGAAGGGGAAAACTAAATTGATTCTAATTTTAAAATATCAATAATGATAAGTGGTAATTCCTTTATTAAATTTGTAATTTTGAGTGAGCCAAAAAAGTAACTTTCCTTACTTTTTGAGTACAGCCTTGCAATTGCGAAGAGGATTAGTGTTTCAAAATTATTGGTAACTGGAAATTAAAGGGCGTAAGAACGTTTTTGAAAAAAATTCAAACATCAAAATTAAGTCTTATATCCTTCCTAGCACGTCACGGAAAACGGGAATCCACAAATTCTAGTCGTCAAATACGTGCAAAATGCCTTATGATGGGAAAAATGGAGGACTGGTCCTATGCTGCTACATGAGTTAGGGTTTCATGTGGCAACAGGAAACCTTGTATAGTTTTTCAAGGATAGGAAAGGAGAATATTGTCAGTGAATCATCACATGAAACTTCATCACCATTTGAAAATTGTGTCCTAATTTGAAACAATAAGACTACCCAACTATTTCATTATTTAATTTAGATTGTGTAATAAAAAAAATATCCTAGATAACTTAAATAATGTAAGCACTTTTGCAAAAATTTAGTGGGGAGAACCTTCAATTACATTTATTTTGAAGATCCACTTGCATTTTAAGCCATTTTAATTAGTCTTTCATGGCTATTCTAGTAAAAATTTCAACCTCTTGTAGAAATTTGTTTGTCACTTGTAATAGAAATGCAAAAATCAAATGTATATAAAAATGATTTGAAATGCAAAAATCAAATGCGCGCAACATAAAAATTATTTTATTAAAAACTACATTAATGTCTGATATCACACGTGCATTCGCCCTCAGCTCTTGCAGAACAGCATTCGTCCTCAGCTCTTGCAGAACAGCATTCGCCCTCAGCTCTTGCAAAATGGTAAGTTCTTACTGCAGGCCCTTCCTCCTATAGTATGGTTGACTCTATTTTGGTTTTTTTGGTCAATTCCATTGGATTGTGTTAGGCTATTGGGTTCTCTCTAGATGTCTTCTAATGTTCTTTCAGATGAGTTTCAAAGAGGATGTGTAAGATGTTTTTGTGCTTGCATGAATTTGACTCCACCAGTTTCATGAAGTTTAAGCTATGGATTTTAGTTCGACAAACTCATCCATCTCAACACCCAGTAACGAATTGCCCTTGGTCTGATCTATATTGAAGGTGAAGTGCAAAGTGGTAGAGAATGGGAGATTGAGAGTCATCAACTTTATCACAAGGGTAGTACTCCAGATTGAAAGTGATGAGCTTTAGTTCTCCAAATTTGGGGATTTTTTGATATTTGGGGATTTTCTGATGACATACCAAAGGTCGTATCCATATAACCATATCAAGGTCAATGTTGAGATCATTCTCATATAGATATAGGTCACTGATATATAGGGTTAATATCATCATCACTATCCATGGAAACCGAATGGTTACAAAATTTGTGATTGTGGTTGGCTCATTTATAATTATTACCCATTTACAGTAGAGCACAGAAACACTAAATATGGCCCGAGCAAAGCCTTTACAACAGGCAATGGAATTTCAACTGCTTCACCAATAACCAATAGCTCCACTTGAGAAAAATTTTCATAATCTTGGGGCTGGATATAATGCAGAGCAAACAATTGTAGTTATCATTTGTGCTCCAAAATATTAATATACTTTTTACATTGAATTGAAGAAAGGGAAACAAGCAAATTCTAGCCATCATACAATGCTTTGACATAAGAGTTTTGAGTGACATACTTGAAAAAACAACTCATCCACTGATATTTATAATCATTTGAGTTATTCAAGTTAAACACAATGTCAAGAATCAAGATTCAATACCCTCTATTATCTTCATCACCCAATACAAGATTTAAATTTTTCCCAAAGAAACGCTTACTAAATTGGCAGCCATTATTTCTCCCTGCTTTAAAAACCCTACATTTAAATGAAAACAAGCATTTCATTTCAACTACAAAAATCTTCCCGGATGCGGGTGGGTAACGAGGCGAATAGTATGTTGGCGATTTGGTGGATCAGCGCGTGGATCATCACCACCGCCATCCGACCTCGCATTATGTTTGGTTTTAATTCACCTGCTCGAAACTTCAATGCTGTGTTAATGCAACCCATCTATCCACGCCAACCTGCTCATTCGTCTGTCATGGCGCCCTTCCAAGAACTCATTCGTGCTCCTCCCCTGCGCACTCGTTGCTCCCTTGCTGCTGCTGAGCCTCGCTCTCGCACCAGCACAGGGAAACGATGCGTTTTGGGTTGTTGTGTTGATCTCATGCCGAGATTCCATGTTTCCCATAGCCCTTTCTGCAAGTACACTCGTCCTCAGCTTCTTACAAGAATTCTCTGTGAGCTGAAGAAAGGCTCCTTCCTGTTCCCCCTTGTCTCCACAACACTGATGATAGCTCCGCTCTCTCTGTTCTTCATACAATGCCAATATTGCGCCAGTGAATGCACTGCAGGAGGGGAAGCTCCTATGGGCATGTCAATCGCCAACCCTCCTCCTCCATTTCTGATTCTTCGTCTTACTCTTCAGACTTTAGCCTTGTTCGCTATCCTGCCTCCCGGAGGGGCCGTGGATGGGGTCAAGGGTGGCCTAATTCTATAGCGCACTTTCGTCTTTCTTCCAGGGATCATTCTCACATTGCTCGTCTTCAATACCCCTGTACTCTCAGCAATTTCACCTTCCTAGCCACAGTCACCATTGAGCTTCGTGAAATTACCGCTGGTCAAGTTATGGCCACTCCTGGAGTGACTCTGGAGACACGGGAGGCAGATGCGCTTGGCACCTCTTAGAATGACAATAGGCAGAGCGTGGAACCTAGTGGCAATGCAACCCAGGAGGTGAGCTTGCAAGCAGGTTCTAGCATTCCAATTGGTGGCGGCTCTACAAGCCAGGAGGCCCCTCCTCTTGAAGAAGATGATCCCTACCAATATGCTTGCCGCATTGTCGAGGAAATTCCATCCCCCTCTCATGAAGATTAATCAGGTTTGCGCTCCTTGGTTTTTGATTTCAGGTGACGAGAAGATGTTCAATTCCCTCTTTTTTAACAGTCTGCTTAAGCTCTACAATTCTCAGGCACAAATGTTCACTCATATGTTAAATTGTCGGTTTCCCCTTCATGGGTGGCATACTACTGCTTATGTCTATGTTTTTTGGCGAATGTTACAGTAGTACAATATGTTCGTTTTTTATTTTGATATGGGCGGTGTCTGTTTGTGCCCAGTCAAAAGGTCAGGGTATTTGAATCTCCTCTGTGGCAGTTCACAATCTAGTTATAGGAGTTAGCTGTATCCCTGAGACAGACAAGGTCATGGTTTTTGACGTTTTCTTGGTCAATATCCAGATGTGTGCATCACTTGTGTAGGGTATTCCTTTTCCACTTTCACATTATCCAAGAATGTGTGCAGTATAGTTCATATTTTTTGTGATTTAGATTATCTTGAAAAAGGAAAGGTAAATTATTTCCCATGGAAAAAGAAGGTTTTCCCTTTTTACTATTGGAAATGGTACAACAAAGTTCCATTTCTACCGAAACTCCTATGAAACAGGAACCAAATAAAGGCCATGTCCTCAATGGACATCATTTGGCTTTGAAAATGGCCATTGCACCGTGTTGTTTCTTATATTACATCACGATAGTTTCTTAGGTCATTTCTTTTTTCTTGAGATGAAAAAAAACCAAAGAAATCGTGAAGATCCTTTCAAGAAATAAATGACCATTTTTCAATCATATCTCAACTATTTTTTATTTTATTCAGTGGTTGCTTACTTTGAGAGAAATTTGACACTTTTATAAGGAATATAACATAAAAACACAAAATGGGAAGGAATTGATGAGGTAGATGACCTTTAGTTGTTGTCAATTAAGAATTGATAATACACGATGCATGTTCTGTACTAAAAACTAGATTCCTTCCTGGAGTTAGGACACGGAGTATTGAATCAAAGTTGTAGTTTCTAACTTCTTGTATTGGTTCATAAATCTTGAAATTCAGACATTGCATGTCTTCATTGCTTCATTTTTGAATAATTTGCATTATATCGTACAATAGGAAATTAGGAATTATGATTATTATTACTTTATGGATCTGTTAAGTCACTTTTAAGTTTGCATGGTTTAGTGTGAAATTATTCTTATGTGCCCCTAGGCCCAGGTGAAGGAATGCCAAGGACTGAGAACCCTAGTTTTTAAATGGTATTGTTTCTTATACCCAAAAACCCCTCAACATCACTTCTTATTAGTTCTTAAAAATAGTGTTGTAAACAATTTGAGAATTGATATAGCAAAATATCGCACTTCTCAAGATAAATTCCTAAAGCTAAAGTGTGATACCATGTGTAATTCAATAGCCCCATTGTCACCTCACCAACCTCTTTTCACTTTGGGCTAGCTCTCCTCCAACTCAAGGGGGGTTCTCCCTAGTAGATGTTAGGGATATAATGGCCCAACCAAACCAAGTCAAGAGCCCCCTAACTCTCTATGTTTACTACTATCAATAAAAATATTGAACAATAGGGTCAAACATGCATCCTAAAGATAAAATTGCCAAGGTATTTTTGGGTAATTTCAAAGGGAAAGTCCCCAAACACATATAATCAAGGAATTATAACGTGATTTCAAACATTAAATATCAACAAAATCGTTTAAATGATATTGAAAGGAAAAAGGTGATGGAAGATAGAAAGTTCCTTACTTAAATGCTCTAAGGATTTTCAAATAGTTGCTCCAAAAGCTTCACTTCAAGGCCCTTCAAGATCGTCTCCAACAATGCTATGCCATCAGCTTCAACAATGTTGCTCCAAAAATTTCCTCAAGGTCTTCACAACAATTTTACTAGAAGTTTCTCCAACAATATATTCAATAAGGTCTTCATTGTCAACTCGTCTCTTGTTAGGGTGCCTTAATGTGCAATGACATGTTTCCAGGACTGAATTAAATGCAAGGCATATTTGAAACTCTAACTCTGTCTTCCAGTGTCTTATTAGAAATTATTTCAGTTTTCATTTTGTGTTTTCAAGTTTTTACATTTATAATTTTATTGCAATGTGGCAGACTGATCAGGGCAGGACAGGAACAACCCCGAGACGGGATGATCGTGGAAAGAATCCAGCGGAAGAACATGTAAAGTGCCAGCATTGCTCTATCTTCAGGTATTTTAGTTATTTACATAATTGAAATAATATGAATTTTGTTCAAATATGCAGACACCTAGCCATGGTACGCCTGATGATTCCCTCTATGAGGAAGAGCTTTCTTCATCCCTATCTCCAGCGCTCTTGTTGCGAAAAAAGGCACGAAATGCAAGGTCAGAATTTGATACTTTGATAGACGCGCCTCAAACACTTGAAACATAAGAGAGGATAAAACAACTTATGACCCAGCTAGAAACATATCAGGTAATAATAAAAAGTCAAAAGAATAATTTTTTGTTCTGCATGAGATGAATTGTGATAGTTTGATTTTTAATTTTTACATTGACTAATCTAACAAAATGTTCTTTTGTATGTAGCATTTTCTGACACTTGCTGAACCCAGTGTTGGTAGAACTGGGACACAAGGGGAAGAGATTGCCCAACAACCCTCTCATACACCTTCTACTCCTTTAGGTGCCAGCCAAGAAACACACCCTGCCCAAGAAGAAACCCAGCCAACTGCTGAACGTGTTGGTAGTGATGAGGCTGATATGGCCAACTACATTATTGAGTTTCCTGGAGCTACACGTGTCAGATTCACAGGGACCCTTAATGGCACATTGTTGGTGAATGATGAAGGTGTCCCTATAAATCATGTGCAACTCCGAGGTAAATTTTAATATTTTAAATATTTCATGTACTCTATCTAAAACATATTTATCATGATTTTTATTTTTAAATTAATGATAATATATATATATATATATATATATATATATATATATATATATATATATATATATATATTTATGTGTAGGAAACAATGAGTTTTATAGGTTTTTGGAGAGCCATGCGTTGGTAATTTTTGGCCCAACCATACACACAAGGTGGAATTCCCAGAATTCCAACTTGAAAAAAGAACTTCTAGATTATCTAGAAGCCCTTTTTGGGGTCGGCACATTTGACAGAACAACGATGGCTCAGGTAGCCGGGAAATATTTGAAATATACCAGGGACACCTATAGGATGCAATTGTAATTTAAACCTAGATACGAGTGTCCTCTCACAGTTCCATAGAGTGAGTGGAGAGCACTCATCCATGATGGAAAAGAGAAAAGGGAAAAGAAAGAAGGAAAAATGCCAACTGGACCCATAAGGTAAATTACAAATTTAATTTAGTAGCTTTAATTTTCTCTATGTCTAAAATAAAAGTGCGCTACATCATATCTGACTTCAATATTTTAATGATAAGTTGCCTGACACCTCTAAGGCAACCAAATCTAGGATTGAAAAAAAGGGCCATCACAAGGTAGGCTAGGGCGGCTACTTGAACTTAGCTGGAAGAATTGTAATTAAGTAGCTAAACATCTTATAATTAATTGTATCGCCTTCCAACGTTTTTGTAATACTATCAAATATGATTAAAAATACACAATCATATGTAATGTAGGGTGATGACTTCAGAACATAAACTAGAGAGGATGATAAAAATATCGCTTTCCATTCCGGCTATCAAGCCGTAGTTGAACGTCGCAGAAGCTTGGGGAAGGTCCCAAGATCCAGAATGCCTAATAAGGTAAAAAATTAACCTTTCAATATGTTTTGTTTCGTCCATAAATTTAATGTATAACAACTTTGTTTAAATCAGGGGAGCAGCACTACCGACGAGGCAAATAACCTAGTTTCTGAGCCAGATGTAGATCTTCCTCACGTGCAACCTAATCATTATTATGGGGACTAGGCAAAAAATGCTACTATTACTGAGGGCCGTGACGGTAATTAATTTCCACTTATAATTTTTTCTGATTATACCTTGATGGTTGTCCTTATAACGTTTTTTGTTTAAATGACAGAGAAAGTTTCCCTTGAGGATCTTACCACCAAAGAGGAAGACAAGGAAACCGTTCCAACGGCGACAACTGGTGCACCAGGTAAATAATATCATTGAAATTTTTTTATTAATATTACCGAACTAGTTCAATGATATTTAAAAACTGACAATTAAAATTTAATATTATATGTTTTTGTAGGAGATGCCCCGTCACTGGATGATACCGTACATCATGACTACGCAACTAGGTCAGCAGTGCGGGTCGAAAGGCACGAAACAGGAGCAGAGCACGATGATATTGATGATGTAATTAGGATCTTTAGAAATAGGAAGAAGAAAAAGAAAATTTGATAATGTAAAATATTGTATTATTATAAGACAAACGTTACCATACTTGGAACGTTTTTTGCGTTATATAAAAATCTCATTTATCATACTATTTTTATGTCAAGCATTAATTTCAATGTTTCCTTGCGTACTTTTTGTTGAATTGTTTTTTTATTAGTTATTGAATATTTTTTTTATGCTCATGAAAGTAAAAAATTAAATATAGATTGGGTATTGGGGAATTGAGAGTGATGTGAGGGGGGGGGAGGGGCCATAAGAGCTTCCACCTTCACGTGGTTGGCCCTGTTTAGTAGAGAATAATTTATTGGAGCGATTTAATCTTGGAGCAAACCTCCCTCAATCCAACGTAGCAACAAAAAAGTCACTATTGACTTAGTTGCTACTCTTTCAGATCGTGGGAGGCTTGTTCCAAGTTCATGCGACTCCAATAATTTGTTATTGAAACAAAGAGGAGCTTATTCAGGTATGTTTTGACATTTTCAACATATGTTCTAACATTATCATAAGAATGCATCTTAGAGTAAAAAATACAACATCAATTACTTGTATTTATTGTATAGATAATGATGGATTTTGATTGACTTGGCAGTGCAGGTACAAATGCTCTTGCATCATGAGCAATACAACTTGTCAACTAGGGTCATGTCCAGGATATTTCTGCTTGTGCGCTTGACCAGGTTCGTAATGTCACATTTTGTAAGTTCCTTTACAGTTCATAATTCAATATTAAGCTTGTTCATAATTAATATCTAGGTTTTTTGTATGTGTTTTTTCATTTATTTGATTGTAAGCAACTTTGCATGTTTCGTGTTGTTCACTATAATTTCTCCCATTACCACTCCTAGGATGAATCTGACTTTATCGTTACATAGGTTACTTTATTGTTACTATGATTTCTCCATTTACGATTTCATAGGTTACATCATGTAAAATTGTCAATCTCAAGTTGGTGATGAGCTTTAGTTCTCTAGATTTGGGGCTTTTCTGATCTTTTCTCCCTCATGTCATTCCTGCATCACGTCGTTGTTTGAGCATGCCAATTTTCTACCACTTGTACCAATTCGCACATGTCAATGTCTGAGTGGTGCCACATTTCACCTATTTTCGTCCCACTTGACCACCTAAAAAACTCAAATCCACACACCATGTGTCTTTATAGTGGAGTGCCACATGTCCTAGATATTTAAGTCGATAGGCATTCTGTTATGAAAGAGATCAATTTTTTTTCGTCAACACTTCTTTTCTAGGCACAACACGTGTTACTTGTTTAATCTGATGGTCACAATCTCTCGGGTTACCTTCTAGGTTTGACATACCACTGGTTTCTGGTATATTTCCATGTAATCAGTCTGAAAATACCAGCAAAAATCCACACACCTGCAACCGTCGACAGACCTACCGTTTTAGTAGCTACATTTTCGCAACTACCAATACACCTGTCATTTTAGTTGCTGCATTTCGGCAACTGCCAATACACTTGCCGTTTCATTCTCCTAGACTCTGTGTATGCATATTTTTCATATAATTTTATCACGAAGTTGGCTACAGTGCTTTGACATGCCTTTGAATATTTTTGCAGGTTAGAAGACATTTCAGGCCATAGCTATTGAATAGACTTGATGAGATAGTTGTATTTGATCCTCTTTCTCATGATGAGCTCAAAAAATTTGCTAGACTACATATGAAAGATGTAGCGATTCATCTTGTAGAGAGAGGTGTTGCTTTAGGGGTTACAGATGCTTCTCTAGATCTTGTTCTTTAGGAAGCCTATGATCCTGTAAGTAATCAATTTTTTTTTCTTTCTTTCTTATTCAGAGTCTATCTTGCTAGGGGATGTGCCTATTACGGTTTGTTATGAGACCGTTTTCACTTTCATCACTGTCCCTCATAATATGTTTGATTGTGTTTATAAATAATAAAAAATTATTACACCAAACAATAAACAATTAACTGTACTATGAGTAATATGATATATTGAAATAATTCTCATTATAATTTTATAACCTCTTCTCTCACTTGGTGGTGTCTATATCACTAAGTGTGTCTTCTTTAAAATTATAGTTACAACAGACAATGAACAATCAACTGCACTGTGAGTGATATCTTGTAATAATTATTATTATAATTTCCTAACCTGTACTCTCACTAGGTGTCTATATCACTAGGTGTATCTATTTTAAAATTATAGTTTCAATGATAGATAAATTGTTATCTTAAAATTATAGCTTTGATGGTGATAACTTGTGATTGATAATGTAGTTTGAAGCAGCTTTGGCTTTGACTAATATAGTCTCAGGAACCTCTGAGAATACAAATGTTGTGATTGATTACGGGGCATTGCCTATATTTGTGGAACTTATTGCCTCCAGGAATGATAATGTTCGAGAAACGGTAGCATGTCTATTTTAGAGGCATAAAATTATTCTTCCCAACTATCTTTATATGTCTGTAATTTTGGAATTTGATTTAAAAAAATAGTACCCAACTTTGAGCTCAACTGGTGTTCGTGTAAGGATATTTGGGCTTTGGGAAATATTGTTGGAGACTCTAAAACATTTATGGATATTTCCCTCAGTCATGGAGCTCTGAGGCAGGTGCTTGCCCAGTTGAATGATACTGCCAGAATTTAAATGATAAGAAATGCTACATGGGCTCTGTCAAAGTTTTGCCATTGTAAACCCCAAACACTATTCGGACAAGTAAGCAGAATACATTTTCTGCCTCTTCTTCTTAGTTCGACGATACTGTGGATTTTTTTTATAGATCTTGGTGCATGGTAGATTTTGACGTAATATGGACGTAGGCGCTTGTTCATTACAATGACTCTGTCATCAAGTTTTAGAAAATGCTCAGAAATTTGGGTTTCACAAGGGGATTAACCTTGCTTGCAATTATCGATTATAAATCACATTCAAAAAAATTCTTTCATAGCATTGATGAGCTCTTTTTAGGTGAATTTCCGAGGAAATTTAGCAATATTTGAACTAAATTTTTCTGTCCTTTTCAATACTCTGCGCTTGTAACAGAACCAGACAAACAATCTAGTGGCCAATGCAACAACAACAACACCTCCTATTGCAATGCCTGCAATTCACCCTCTCTGCACGCATGAATGACTATGGCACCCTCTTTTGTGAACAGGTACTGGAGCTGAAGGTACATGTTTCCATTAGGATTGTGGAATTCAACATCCAAAATAGTATCAAATTCCACTGCAATAGTATTCCCCGGTGAGGGCAACAATTCATTGAGACCTATTGGAATGATCACCCACAAATAGCCTCCAGGACTACCCAGAGTGTGGTCATCTAGAGAAATAACAAATGCTGATCCATCCCCAATTGAAACGAGAACATGACCCACATTGGTTATTTAAAATGAGAAACAGGTTTTTAAAGAAGAAGAAACTTTTGTATTAGAGTACATAAATCTAACTGGTCTATTGTACAATGCCCTACCTGCACTTCAAATTGGTACTCCCAACTCCATGCTAAGGCTCACTGTGCCATTCTTCAGATGAGCATCTTAACCTGATGTTTGATTCCAAAAAACCCAAGTCCCCTGTTCTATGCCCAAGACCTCTGTTACAATGAGTAGAGTTCTGAGCGAAATAATTCACAATAGGAAGAAAAATAAACATCGAAAAATTTCTCGCTTTAGACTGTAATTTTCTGTGCGAAAATTCAACTGCGGATAGTAAAAACATAATATCAAACACAACTAATCCACAATGGAATTTGAACATGAGGATTTATAACCAAAGAAAACCCTCTCCAGGTTAAAAGAATTCCAGAATGGATTTAAGATTCTACTAATGAGCGCTTACAACACCATGGCAATTACTCTCATAGTGAAATCTGCTAGAAGCAAAGCCCTTGTACAGTTTGTACATTTCCACAGTGGAAGCAAGAATCTTGCTATCTCTCATGATCTAGTTCTGTGGTCAGATCCTTTGCTATGGCTGTCTTGTTCTGCTAAATGTGAATTTTTCTTAGTTTTGGCTCTGGTTCTCATTTAGGATCGTGGCTATCTGATCTTGTTGTGGATTTTACTATACAAACTTGTTCAATAGGAAAATGTTGACTCTGCTATATACAAGAGCTTCAATGGGTGCTCTCAAATTACTCTACTATAGTAGTTGTACTCTCAATGGAATTCTACAACAATTGGCACCATAAATCTACTTTGTTACAATGCTGGCTCATGTCAACAAAATGTGGTACAACCATTGGCACCATGAATCTTCTCTTTGCTTCGTCAAATGGTTGGCACCATCAACTGACTTTATGCTCCTCGGGGTGATGACAGTGGAAAACACTTTTTTGGGCAGCTTTGTTTTGTCTCTGATTCAAGGCAGAACTATGTTGCCTTGTTTTTTTAGTCCTTGGAACTTAGTTCTCTCATATTTTCCATCCTATCCCCAGTTTTCTACTGAGAAAGAGATAACTTCACGATATCAAAATTGACTATTTTTGGCCATTTATCTTTAGTAATGGTACAACTTTAATTTGGTGCATTCGTACAGTATTTGAAGAGCACTCTCAAGATGTTATTTAGTATTTTAGCATAACTAATACATTTAAATGCCATGCTCTAATATTTATATCAACCATAAGAATTCTTAAGGTAGTTCCATGTTTGTGAAGCATAAGGAATGCTTCTGACAACTTCTTATCATAGTGGTACAATTCTGTTCACAGTTTATCTTTTATAAACCTCCAATTTTCCAAACGTAGTAGAGACTACAGTTTGCATCTCAAATTTTCGACAAATCTGTTTAGTATTCTACAGAAAATGAATTAAGAATACAGTGTTGTGTCTACTAAGCACAAATAATTGTTGTACTGAGTCATATAAACATCTTGACATCCTCGTTTTATATTCCTTTTCTATTTTCGCAAAGTTTCCTCTGCTACAGAAAATGTAATTATATTAATTTGTTTCCATCGATATACGGATTGGATCTAATTAGATGTAAACCCTTGCTATAGTGGTTATTCAAATGCGTTAGAATGTGCATTGTTATTTTTTTCTTTGAAATACATGCATTACCACTACGCGAGATCTTTGCATTAATTTTGAAATGTTGAGATATTTGCGTTGATGTTGCCTTTGCTTGGTGTTGTATCTGAGATTGAGCTGATCCAAAGGAAATGGATGTGCATTAGTGGTTGATTTCTCTTTGCTAGTACTGTAATCCAAATCCTCTAGCATGCAAACAGGTGCTACAACAATTATATCTAGGATTGATCATTTTTTTCTCACCTTCACTTTAGGCTTGGAAAAATTTGTTCGAGACATTTTAGCATTTGACTCACTTGATAGACAGTGATCTATGTGGGAATTTAAGGCTATATTGGATGTAGATGAAAAAGATCTACAAACAGGACAAACCTTTGGTATCATGGCCTCTGGAAGAGATCCCGGATTCCCAAATTCTTCGTTCTTCCCAGGATCTGCCTTTCTCTTCTCCAAAGTTTGGATCTGCCTTGTAGGCTCCTGCCTCTTCTACACTGCTTGAATTGGAGCAGCTCCATTATGATATGAAATCATCCGCTACTATGAAATGACACAGGTCGTAGATGCTTTGATAGACTTTCCTTTCGGGCACTTCACATGTCAAGATCAGGCTTTTGATGAAGCGAATAACTTGGTAAAGAGAATTTTTGATTACTTATGTATTCAGCCCAACAATATAGTTTTTGATGCACTATCAATTTTAACCATGTGCTGAAAAACATACAAAAAAAATTGTTTTTAATGAAATTTGAGTTCACAAGAATTGATGCCAGTCAAAATCTAGACCTTGCTCCCAGTTTACTGGTAAAAGGCGGTACTCATATTTCATTAAAGTAATGGAATGCCTTTTTCGTTGTTTTATCTCGTCTTATTCAAACTTCCAATTCTAGCATCAATGATTGTCTTATGCTTCAGAAAAACAATATTATGCTTTAGAGAAGTGTATCTACTTCTTATTATACTTAACTTCCAAGTCTAGCATCAATGATTATTTTATGCTTCACACATAATCTAGTTTTCATTATACTCCTTAACACATTTTTTATTAGTTGAATGAGACAAACTTAAAAGGAGTAAGCTAATATATTAGCAAAAGGATTTATGTCACAAATCTAAGATTCTTATAGGAATTCAATGGAAATTTTAGGCATCACCTGAGTAGTCTTCAGTGTCTGCAAATTTTGACATCTAGAGAGAAGTTTGTTACAAAATTAGGCAGCTCCTACTTGAAAACATGTTAATGTTGATTCGTCGAAATCTCCTTCATTTATAGCCATGTGTTGGAATATTTGAAAATTCCAAAATAACAATGGAGTGAGTAATACTCTCCTCTTCTAACACAGAGAAAATATTGAAATTTCTTCACTGGAAATAGAGTTCAACACTTTGAAAAATTTCTATTCCTTCAAAAAAAAACTATTACAAATTCTTCCTCACTGAGAGGGATTACAAAATGTGACTGCTGCAAAACACGGTGCATTCAAAATTCTTCTCTGTCTCTAAAACTACGCACTGTTGTGCTTTTCAAAACATTTATACTGCTTTTGTGTGTAATAATAAACTTTACAAATACATTCCGAAACAAGCTCACAACCCTTTTCTTTTATATGCAATGCATATATTAAAAACATAACAAAACTATGCAAATAACAAATCTATTAAAATTCTCCTAGGGTCCACAATTTATAAATGTTTTAATATATATATGAAATATATATATAAAACATATATACGTCCCGTTTAAAACAAAATATTACCAAAAACCAATGTGGGACCTTAACAAATAATAAAAATATTACGCCGCACGTTATATAAAACATATAACAAAACCTTTGTCAAAACTTCAAGCGAACCCTTTAGCCGTGGAGCCCACCGGACTTCAAACAACGATAAACCCTAATTCAAACCAAATTTGCTTTCCAAAATAGCCTACTGACGTCGGCCAATTTTGTGATGCGAAAACCAAACGAATTTCTCCCTAATCTTTTTCGGGTTCGAATTTGGGCTGGCGTACGGAGAGAGAGTTGTGATGCGAATTTCTTATCAAATTCGCCCTAGTATTTTTCGGGTCCAGATTTCCACTGCACAAGCGGCCCAAACAAAGATTTGCTCCAATCACTTTCTACCACATGTCCTCCTCTAGCTTGTCATATCAATCTCATTAAGTTTTAACGCTGTTCAATCAATCACATTAAGTTTTAACGATGTTCAAGATCAGACCTCCACTCCTGTTAGTGATTACGCATGCTCCAATATGCTCTGGCCTTCGGATCTCATCAATGAGAGATTTATGACGGGCATTCCTCGATGCCATTACAGTTGGGTCGATAAAATGGTGTTTCATTATGGTTTCTTAGACGAGCCGCAACCTTTGAATTGCAGCAACCTTTGAATTGCAGATGCTCTCCGGTTGCTGGGTTACACTACCTACTCACTGTGACGAGAAGGAGAAGTCAGCTAAACTACTGCTTATACCTTGGTGAAAATCTGCATTTCTCTCAGTCTGGTATGTGTCTGTCTTCTTCGGTTCCTTGGAATCCTGCTTCTCCATCTCGTCTTGTGCCCACTGCTGAGGCTGCACCCATGCCTTGCCTGCGTCAAAGGATGCGTTTCCACAGGGGTAGCACTACAGGCCAGCCCTTGCGTGCTCCCTCCAGCCCCTCAAACGAGTCATCTTCCCACTCCAATGATTATTACACAGGCCGCTATCCAAACACTAGAAGTGGGCGGGGTCGGGTTCTAGGATCTGGCCACCGTATGGGCCCCCCTGCTCCTCATTTTCCCACCGCTTCACCTTCTCCCATGACGTGCACTACGTTTTTTTCCTTTAATTTCTCTCTGGACCACCCACGAATCACAGCTTCAATCACCGTGGTTTTTCGTGAAGAGGCCCAAGTGGAGGAACAATGCACCCATCCGGCGGGTTTGAGCTTAGAAAAAGCCCAGATTTCGGGCCTTCAGGAGGGGAGTGATGGCGTGAATGTGCAGGAACCGGATGCTCAGGTTCGTAGGGCTCGTGATGTGGAGATAGCACCTGGAGATCCTGGACCTTCCATGTCTGAAGTTGCTCCCGCCATGGAGAGTGACATTTTTGCTGAAGGATGGTGCCGAATTGTCGAATAACCACTGGATGAGTAGCTGCTTCTCTTTGGTTTGGTTTTCTTGCTTCGTGGCCCACTTAATTGGGCATTTTTTCTCTTATATTACTGTGTTGGACCTTCATTTTATTTTTGAATTTTGTAAACACTATAATCGTCAAAGATATCAGATGATGTTTCCCCTACATGGGCAATGCAACGACCTGAAAAATGTTCAAGACTGGTTTTTCCGTATGAGGGTAGTCTTCTTTTTTGACTTTTTGACAAATTTGCCATAAGTCTGGGAAATGTTTTTGACTTCGGTCATGCTGTAATTTTATTCCCACTGTTAATAGATTAACTTTACTTAGAAAAAAAAAAATTTCCCTATTTTTTATTTTAAACTTGTTTTTTGAAATACAGAGCCATGTTTATATGATTGATTATAGTCGAAGCGTTGCGGGGTGGTTTATTATATTAATATTTCATGGTCGAATTATGTTCATAAAAATTGGAACGCCCACAATTCATAACAAATATTGAAGATTTATTGTCCTGTTTTAAAGTTTCATTTTTATGTTTGCCGAAGGATGGTGCAGAATTATCGAAGAACCATTAGATGAGTAGCTGCTTCTCTTTGGCTTGATTTTCTTGCTTTGTGACCCACTTAATTGGGCATGTTTTTGGTTATATTACTATGCTGGACCTCTGTTTTATTTTTGAATTCTGTAAACACTGTATTCGTCAAAGATATCAAACGATGGTTCCCCTACGTGGGCAATGCAGCGACCTGAAAAACGTTCAAGACTCGTTTCCCCGTATGAGGGCAGTCTTCTTTTTTTGATTTTTTGACAAATTTTCCATAAGTCTGGGAAATTTTTTTGACTTCGGTCATACTGCAATTTTATTCCCACTGTTAATAGATTAACCTTACTTAGAAAAAAAAATGGCTTTCTCCGAATTTCGAATCCTAATGAGCTCTTAGCTACCAATAGCTCCCTAAAAAGTAGGTGATGAGTCCACTTTACTGCAAGTGAAGTGTACCTTTGGCACACTTGATCTCGAGTTCACTTGGCTGCCTTTGATTTCGAGATGTTGGAGGGAATATCGAGGATCCCTTGGCTACCTCTTCAAGTTTAAGGAGGTGGAAAATCCCCCTAGAATCTCTCCTTCTTCTCTACTTTGAGTCTTAATGGAAAAATATTCACCAAAAATGAAATATCTTCATGATTTTCCTACATTTAAATCATGTTACGTACTCGAAGTATGATAAGCCTCAATCACCATATAAACTGGCATTATAAGTCCATAATATAATCAAAATGCAAGAGAAAGAAACTTAATAAGGAAAAAAGGTAACCATTAACCCCTCGAAATGTACCTAATGATAGAGCTCATCATCACCCTCCTACTAAATGGTTGCTCATCTTCTGAGTAACTAGTCCTCTTTTTTCATTTCTATTATGTCTTTGATGGACCCTCTCACTTCCAAAGGAAGAAGTGTGGGAGTCCCTTTAGTAGGGTAAAAACCATGATTCTTTTCTGCTTCCTCGAATTCTTTGTTCTACTCATCCTGGTTCTTTCCATCACTCAGACCGAGCAACAAGGGTGGATTGAGCTTCAAGACAAGCCACTTAATATTTTTCACCTGCATGGCCCTATTATAGAATGGTGCTCTCTCCAAGGCACCCTTGAATCTTTCTGGTGTGTGGTAGTTCATGTTTCTAAGGTTGTGAGGGAGGTTGTTCCATCTTGTTTGGCTAGCCGTTATGCACTCATCAACCTAGAAACATCAACAAAGTGAGCCATTTCTTGAGCTTGTGTATGGAGGTATTTTTCTGCAAGTGCAGGATCATTTTCAATATTTATATGGTTATTGATGAATCCACTAGGGCTAAATAGTTTTGCCTTAATGTGTAAGGGCTCTCTGGTTTCTATTTTCATAACCCTTTTCATTTCTTGTGCTTTGGTATCTTCATTAATCATCCATGATGCCAATTCCATAAATTGCATATCTCCCATCCTAGGATTTGGGTCCCAAATGATCAAGTCTTTCAACACAAGGTGATGCATGTAAAACTATTATATTTTTGCGTTGTCTTCCATACCTGCTTAGTAGAAGAAATCAATGAATTTTCTACAGTTTAGGAAAGGTAAGGATACATGGGAGGCTAAAGTTTTGATTTTAAAGAGGAGCCACTTCTCCTTGAGGTAAACTTCATATGCATATGAAGGATATCTGTGTTGAATGGCCTCCATGCAAAAATATTCCATGGTGGCCACTTGTTTATCATTTTTCTAAAGCTGCTCTTGTAGTGCTATATTCTCTACATGTGCCTTCCAAAGCTGTTCCTTCAAAACTGACTCTCTGAGCCTAACATCAGATAATTTTTTGGATGTCTCCTATACATTCACATTCCCAAAGACAAAAGGAAAAATTTGGACCGAACAAGTATAAAATGCATCTTTTTTGGATATAACACCTCATATAAATCATACAAAGTCTACATCAAGGAACAAAGTTGTATTAAAGTAAGCAGAGATGTCATTTTTTCTGAAAGCATTGCATACAAGAAGTCCAATGATATTGCCATTGATTGCAATGAAGAAGAAGAACATATCTTTACAAATGAAGAAGTTTCAAGGAAAGAAAAAGCTATAGAACCTACAACTAATTATGAAGATACTGAAGGACCAAGTGAACCTGTGCAACAAATCTTCATTCCAGAAACTCGAAAGAGCCCAACTTGGTTAGGGTCAACTCTACAAGAAGTCAACGATCATGAAACAATAAAAGGAAGATTCAGAGAAAGAAATAAGCCTAAGGGATATTCAGGTTATATATCTTACATGACTAAACCTATTGAAGTAGAACTTACCAGTTATGAAAAGGAAGTCAAACATGAAGAATGGAAGAATGTAATGAAAGAAGAATACGAGTCTATAATTAATAAAGATGGTTGGGAAACTTTTCCTATACGTAAAGACAAAACACTTGTGACTTCCAAATGTGTGTAAAAGATCAAGCTTGTTGTTGATGGAAAAATTGACAAGTATAAGGCAAGATTTGTGGCAAAAGGATTCTCTCAACAAGAAGGAATGAATTATGAAGAAACTTCTGCTCCAACGGCAAGATATAATACCACTAGATCACTCATTTCTATTGTGGCTACTATGGGATGAGGGTCTCTTAATTCTCTCATGTTTCAAACACTAATTTCATTGACCATGGTTTCCAAGGGCATATTCATTCCTTTAAAAATGCAAATGTTGTGGTCATGCATTGTTCAGAGTCACTGATTTTACATTTCTTTCTAAGGAAATGTTTTTTTTTTCAGCCCTATAGTATTCATTTTTCCTCCTTTATATTATAAATATAATCATTTCCATTTCTTTTTTATAACCTCGTGAAGAAAATAATGTTAAATTTATAATAAATATTGAAACTTGTAATATTCATTAGCCATATTATTAGTTGGAGTGTCATTATTATCATTATTTATTGAGTCATTAGTATTATTTTTTAGCTATCACTAAAAAAACCTATATTGCTCCTACAAATTAGATTCATGTATAACTCATTTTCTCTAGCAATGAAGTTTTTTTTTCCTTTCTCGAAGAACAAAGGAATAAGCCTCCGATTATCAAACAAATCAGACAATCGTATACTTTCTCGAAGAACAGCCGATAGCCTTTCCCGTAATATTTCTTCTGATCACCATTTTCCACAGATTCTGATCCTTGAGAATGAGTAGCTTGAAATTCTGCAATCTGATCACCATTTTCCATAGATTCTGATCCTTGAGAATGAGTAGCTTGAAATTCTGCAATCTCAATAAATTTTTCTTCTGTAGCCACATTATTAGTCATGCCATCCTCTACTCTCTCGTCACGTAATTCTTCCATGTGATTATCAAAAGCATCATGCTCGTCTGAGCCTCCTCCTGCCCCTTGCCTTTCCATGTCGATACCCCAAATGTTACAGAAAATCTGACTAGATTGGCGATGCACACGTGATTAACCTGAAATCTTTCAACGACGATCAGTAAGTACAAACGCAAACCCAAAGATGACTCCACCTCTGCAGTCTGCACAAACGCAAACCCTAAACACATATGTCTTTAGCTTTATAATAACATTAATACAAAGATGTCTTTGGCTTTATAATAACATTAATACGAGTGTCATTATCGTCATCTCTATTCACAACAACCGACGTTGGTCAAAATTTGTCTATTTCCATAACCAAGAAAATTTGAAAGTGTTGAATTTAATTATAAATAATTGGTAAAAGGGCTCATGGTAGTTAAGATAAATATACCAATATTTTATCACTATACAAATAAATCATATGCATCTATACCATGGATTTATTTTACTCTAAATGTTCATCTCACTCTATGATATCTCGAATTTATATATTGTTTTTCTGAACTTCCTAAATTTCAACTATTTAATTTATATAAATAATAGGAAAGAAAAAAATATATTTTTAACTTTATTTCTTCTAAAATCATGAGAAGGCTCCATCTAGTTATTCTGATAAGCTGTGATATTTTTATTTATATAGTTTAGGAAAATTATCCCATTTCATTCTTAAAACATTGTCAAATTAATAATTTTATAGATATTTAATAGTCTTTTTGAAATAGCTATAGTTATGATAATTATATTAAAATTGTTCTTTTTAATAAGAGTTTTTAATAAAAATGATGGTTTAATCATTGGAAAATCATTTTCTTTAACATTGAATGATTAAATTAATATAGAATATCTAAAGAATTTATTAAAATACATTTTAAGCAGTGATTAGCTTACCATGATTATATTTCTAAATCTTTCATTCCTTACAACCTATAAATCATCCATGAGTGTGTAGCTTTGTACTAGATAATTTAGAATCTACCACAATATGAAGTGGCCCATGAAAATTGTTGTTAGCAATGATTAGCTTACCAATATTATATTTATAAATCTTTCATTCCTTACAACCTAAAAACCATCCATGACTATGTTACTTTCTACTAGAATAACTAATTAGGTATCTACCACAATATGAAGTGGCCCATGAAAATTGTTATTATCATCAACTTTGAGTTTAAAACTCCACAAGTCAACTACAAATAGAGTAGTTCTAAATTGAGAGGGATATACTATTTATTTACAAAATGTACTTATATGGAGGTTAAGGTTCATTTGGCTTTTGTTAGAAGATCTAAAAAAATCATTTACACTTAGATAAATTACATTCCAGTGTGTAAATTAATTAATTTTTTATTTTATTAAAAATAATTTAAACTATAGTTAAAAAATGTCATTCAATATTAAATAAAACATTTATGTTAATGTATTATCTATGGATCTATCTATGCCTATTAAGCCATAACATTTATGTTAATGTATTATCTATGGATCTATCTATGCTAATGAAGTATGGTAAATGAGGATAGTTCATTTTCTAATATCACATTTTACCACACCTTTTCTAGCCACTCAATTATAGTGAAATTCCAAAATTGTCACCTATTCATAATTGTGGTGTTTGGAGCTAGTGGTGGAAGTGTTGTAATTGTCCAGACCTGAAACTAAAATTTTATGTTGAATATTGAAGCAGTTCATTTGCAATGCATGCGATTCATTCATGAATCAGCCATAATTTATTTTTCCTTTTTTTATGTTTTTTAATTTAAAATTTTCATCACTTTCTTTTTTCTTATGTTTTCCTATAGAAGATTTTCAGGAAAGGGAGAAATTTTGTTTATAATTTTCCAAATAATTTTTCCGATCCACATAAAATAGTAGAAGGCATAACAAAACAAAAAGTGTATTAAAAAAAATATGAAAAGCGTCTTAGACAAAAAGGGAAATTGGCAATGTTTTTCTTTTGTTTAGCATTTAAATTTTCCCTCTTTTGATAATAAGAATTATAGTTAAAAAATTATTTACCACTCAAGTTATTTTTGTGGATTAAAACAACAAGTGAGCACCTTTTTTTTTTGTAAGCTTAGTAGTTCCTTACCATTTTCTATTAATATAAAAAGCGGGCATAGTAGATACAAAAATTAGACCTCAACCTGCAAGAGGTCTGTTGGCCATCTAAATGCATTTTACGCCATCCAAAGCATGAACTTCCTTAATCTTATAAATTGAGTCTTAAGATAACTGATATCAAAGTTTGCTAATATTAACATTTACAAAAAAGATAAGTAAAATTTACTGTAAACATAAGTAAATCTATCTACTAAAAGACTAGAAGTATCAGCTCTTCATCATGTCACTCCACCACGGCCAGATCTTTGACACTGGAACCTAGTATTTCAACCTCTTGGATTGATTTTATATATTTCTCCATTTTTCCAAGACGAGCATACTGATGCAATTGACATAGGTTGATTTCCTGAATGTTTCTCTCAAGGTGGAGACTAAATTTGGCTCCCATGTTTCCTGAATTTGCATTTTACCAGCAATATGTTCTGATTGAGTGTTGAAACAATGAGATTCTCCCATGAGTATGCCATGGATCATCAATCATATGCTGCAATTCTTCTGCTGTCAATTCATCCTCTTCTTCCATTTTATTTGTGGCTTCAGCTTCCCATCCAAAAATACGAGATTTTATAGAACATGGTGTGTCTTTTGCAAAGGTCTGCATTAAGGGCTTCATGAACTCTTTTCTAGATTTCAGACCTCTCTTGGTTGGCGGGAATGTAATAGATTCTTTGCCTTTGTCCACTTTGGGCTTTCTTCCTCTTGTTTTCTTGAACATATTGACTAGAAAGAAAATGAACACTCCTAGAGCAGCGATAAGATAGAAAATTACAAGACAATTAATTTTAAAGTAATTGAAATTACAGTAGTTGGGTGAATCAACAGATAGACAGGAGTCGTAGGCGCCTTGCCCCTTCAACAATGTAAAAAAAATCCGGCCTTGCCCCTTATCCTTCCTACCTACTACACCAACTACCCCAACCCATAGAAAAGGCATAAAATCGAAACAAAGTAACCAATGCCCATAGCAAAACAAAAAAATTCCAACCCTACCCAGAACCGAAATTCTGCAAACCCATGATATTGTTAAACCCCATCAGTCAAAACCGCTGACTCACCTATTCAACAACAGATGAAAATACTCAGAACCGTCACCTGAGAGCACAAATTTACCCTCCGAGACGCTATCCTACCAAACATTCACATCATTGACCTCCATGCAGACAATTTCCCAAGCAGACCCACATACATTTTTGTCTTACCTTCTAATTTCACAAGGATGAAGAGAAGCAGTTATTAAATTTTCTAACCTTACAAAACTATGACGACTTCTACCACTGGTTTTACTAACCCTGCCAACCCTACATAATTCACAAATCTTGGCATAACCATTATACAAAAAATCTAAAAACAATAAAAATTTTGCCTACATGTTGCGAAATTCCAATACCAACTTCATTTGCACAGCAAGGAGGATTTCGAATGCATATCGAGACATCCACGCATTCCACCAGCTTCGACGATGGCTTCTCGTGGGCACACAGGAGGAGCCGACTTCTCCACAGCAGAAAAAAGTTATGAGGAAGGTTACAATGTTGTTCTTCTTAACTTGTCTCGAGACTTTCATTTAGCCCTTATCCCAATGAAATTATGACATCCTCGCTAACTTTTCCAGCTGCTTGACATATGAGTTAATTACCATAATTCTGATCTTGCTTGGGAAGTGTCCTCTCCATAAACCCGTCGGCCATTATCTGCCACTCTTTGCGTGCGATGGCGACGTTGTTGTCCGACCTCTCCATGTGGTGTTCCCATTTCACCACTGTGTCCTCTCGTCCCACTCCTTGCCGCTAGCCACTCTGATCGAGGGTTTTTTTGTTCCCGACCTATATTGTTACCATCATGTTGCACTATATGCCAGAGCTCCCTCATGTATGGTTCCAACTCCCACCTCCATGATTGATCTAGGAGAATGCGTCTATTGAGGAGCATCTTTCTCAATTTTGGGTCACACATATAACCACTTCCATATCCTTGTTATAGAGTTTCTCAAGGAAATAATGTAAGAGTTCTAATCAATATTGAAACTTATAATCTTACTTAGCGATATTATGAGTTGCATTGTAATTTTTATCCTTATCTATTGAGCCATCACTATTATCTTCAAAATATCATTAAAAGGCTATATTGTTCCTATAAATTAGGTTCATGTATAGCTCATTTATGAAGCAATGAAGTTTGTTTTCCCTTCTTTCTTCATCTTGTGATCTCTTGGTAGAATGATTTTTTAGCTTTGTAGTCTTATCCTTTGGTATTTTGACACTCTTTCATGGTATCAAAGCTTAATTCAAAGCTTTTTAAATATTTTAATATATTTTTTGGATCTACCTTTTGGTTTTTTCTAGTTCTATTTTAAATATTTTAATAACTTTTTTTGGATCTAGATCTATTTGGGGTTTTGTTAATTTCCAAGGTAGTGTGTAAGTGAGGCTAGTTCATTTTCTAATATCATATTTTCACAAACCTTTTATAGCCACTAGATTAAAGTGATATTCCATTTTTGTTCGTAATTGTGGTGTTTCAATTTGGTGGTGCAAGTGTTGTAATTGTCGAGAGCTAACACTTGATTAAAGTGAAATTTCATTTTTATTCATGATTGTGGTGTTTGGATTTTGTGATGGAAGTGTTGCAATTTTCCAAATTTAAAACAACAAAGATATATTGGAGATTGGAGCAGTGCATTTAGAGTTCATGCAGATTTGTTCAAGAGTGAGCTATAAATTATTTTCAATTTTATTTTTTTGAATGTTTCCCACATAAATTTTTAAAAAGGGAGAAAGTATGTTTATAATTTTCCCACATTGTATGTTTTTAATGGAAAAAGACATTTTTTTGAGAAGGCATAATAAAAAATGATTTTTTTTAAGAAGGCATAATAAAAAACGAATGTGTGGCAAAGATTATTCGTGATTGTGGTGTTTCGAGTTGGTGGTGGAAGTGTTGTAATTTTCCAAAGCTAAAACGACAAAGATATATTGGAGATTGGAGCAATGCATTTAGAGTGCATGCATATTCGTTCAAGAGTGAGCCATAAATGGTTTTCTTTTTTCTTATGTTTCCTACATAAAATTTTCAAAAGGGAGAAAGTATGTCTATAATTTGTTAACATTTTTTTTTAAATACAGAAATGCATTTTTTTGGTCCACATAAAAAAGGAGAAAATATAATAAAAATGAATGTGTATTTGAAAAAAGGTAGAGAAAAACACCTTCAACAAAAAGGAAAATTGGCAATGTTTTCTTTTTGTTTCAAACTTTAATTTTCCCTCTTTCAATAAGAAAAATTATAGTTAAAAAATTATTTAAGGCTGAAGTTTTTTTCCCATATTAAAACAAGAAGTGCGAAAAATTTTTTTGGGTTAAAACCAAAATTGGGAAAAAATTATCACCTAGGGTAAAAAGGAGAATGTGGGAAAATAGTATTTGGCATTTTTGTGGTAAAAATTCATGGAAATTTTTTCACTTAGTAAAAAGCAAGTTGGGTAAGTATTTTTTAGGCATTATCTTATAGTAAAATTGGGGTTTTAAAATTATGGTAGAGTTAAGGATAATATAGTTACGTACTTTGAACAATTATCATACTTGGAAAAGAAAAATTCAAGAATTGCTGCAATCTAAGGGGTTGTCACAAACATTATGTTTAAACTGTCAAATTTCCACAAGCAAATCTAACTCCATTATTCATCAATTATGATATTATACGTATACAAGAAGTCTTGTCTCAATATAGAAAACTATATTGGACACACAATCTGTTGGTTGAGAGAATATATCAACCACACACCAAACTATGAAGAAACTCTTTAAATAATAGGAACACACTCCTTTACATAACAAGAATCATAACTGAGACAAGTAGGAATTACATTTTCCAACACACCCCCTTAATGACTAGTTGTATCCATATCCATCTGCAAATTCTACATCTGGACCATTCTCATATTTATTCCTTGTACCTTGTTCATGCAATTGTCGATTTCAATATAAAGGAACAACTGTGTACCGAAATGCATGGGTCCCCAACCGCTCCAACCCCCATTCTTCTAGGAATTCCTTCAAATACATGGTTCATCCAACCTCTCGATGAACTCCCCCTAGATATAAAATTTCACATCATAGAGTCTATAACCAATACGCCCCACCCAAGTGTATCAATCCTGCGTGAAAGACTCTTCTAGGGTGTTAACACTCTCTAACAGAGGGAATACATAATAAAGGGGTATGTATGCCTCTCTAAGTCTTACAACATGTAAATAAAAACATTTCAGGGACCACAAATAACCATTACAAACAATAAATCACATGTATATTTGCTCTAATTACAATATTTACTCATAATTTACCATAGTCACGAGTCTATTATAAAAACATAAAAAAACTTTGACCACACCATTCATCTGATGGAACACCCCACTACTTTGGCTTTGTACATCTTAGTATTTGGCATCTTCATTTTTGACTTTGGCATGATAGTATTGTTCTCCATGGTTTACATTTCATCAGTTAGAGTTGTAAATTCTAAAAAAATGACTTCAAACTGAGGTCGTAAATCTCAATATGTATACAAATTTCCGAGACTTATTCACCTTTACCCATACCAAACAAAAGCAATACCAAATGAGAATATAAGAAAAAGTGATAACCATGACAGTAATGCAATATCCATGAAGAAAAACTGGCCTACAAGCGTTCAACATAGGGCCACACCATTCACTATTGTGGATAGAGCACCCGAAAATTTAGTTCACCAAAAAACATCCCACACTGCTACTATGGACATATCCAAGATGATACACTATGGTGAGCCTGGTATTGCACCGAGAATGCTGCAACTCCCAGAGGATGCCCTAATTTAACTTATCAACACAGGGTTCATACAAAATTGGAGGTCATAGTGCTATATACACAACAGATGCATTCTACTCATGTCATCCTCTTCTGAGCTTTATGAAAGGATGCTACTTCTAGGGTTTCTAGATGAAGTCAATCACACTTATAACTTTAGGCCTCAGTCCACAAATGATTCAAAGCAATGGCGCTATGAGCAAGTACTGAAATACACTACAAGAAGCAAGTACATATAACTACTCTACAATGAAATAAATCCACACATTAATCTATGATAAGAAATGAAAGAAAGCTAGTCATCTTGCATGAAGTAAATTGCTGAATTGAAATTGCACAAAGTAAAATAACCTAATCACACTTTGCTGGGCCAAATGACTAAACACACTCTACTCATTCTATGCTCTGTCTATCATGCTTTTAATCATGCAAATAATCATGACCTAACTATGCATGTAAATCTGTTGTTTTGCAACTAGGAGAATAAAGCGCTAAGGTGGCTTATGGAAGGCTTGAATACATGGGTGCAAGGTTGAACATGTGTTGGTGGTTTTGGTAGCTATAAAGGATGTGGTTGGTAGTTTCTGGGCTTAAGGAGGGGCTCATTGGTGCTGCTTCAAGTACTACTACATGTTTCTTGTAGTGCTATAGGAAAGTCCTGAATTTCTACACGAAACAGTTTGAGGGAAATTTGAGGCCAAAAATGGGTGTGAAAAGGTTATGTAAGGTGTAACGAAGGTGTATTTAGATGAGTGGAAGGTGGCCCACCCATTGGCCAAGTTCAGAACCTCTTGGGAGGCTTTTATTGCACACCTAGGTTGTGCTCATGGTGTAGGGATGAAATTTTTGAAAACAGGGTTGATGGAGATTTTGGTGAAGAGAGGGATGATAAAGGGTGAGAGATGAAGCTAAAGGTGGTGGTGAAATTGTCCTTGGATTTAATACATGAACCTGCAATAGAAAATTCATGATAAAGACAATGGAAAATATGAATTGAATTTGGAAATAAAATCACTAGTACATTTTGGGGAAATTCCGACACTTTTGACCAAATGTCGGAAATTTCCACAAATTTTTTCAATCCCGCCTAAAACCATCACTATATCGACGTTTAGAGAAAAGTGTCGCAATATCGACACTTAGAAAAAGTTTCGCATTTGCGACGTTTGGAGGAATACGTCGCAATTGCAACACTATGCCCCAAAGCGTCGTTGTTTCGACGACTGCCTCCAAATGTCGCAAGTGCGGCACAATGTCTAAGTGTCGCAATTGCGACGTTTGGAGGCATCCGTGACAATAGCGACTCTTTGGCCGCCATCGGTATAACGACACTTATACGCCTTTAGAAAATCCGTGTCACTTATGGTTTATTTTTTATTTTCTTTTACTTGAACTAAGTCTTATTTCCATGTGGATTGTGTAATTTCACTTTTATTGCATATTATAGAATGTGTTTGTTTATAAGATTATATGATACATGTGAGATAAATGTTTATTATTTATCATATATAAATAAATTTTTTCGATATCGTACATTTACACTTTTATGAGGTGATGTTATAAGTAAATTCATAAATATCTCTTTTTAATCCTCATTGTACTCCATGAATATGTTTGGAAATGAAATTTCAATAGATTAATTTTCTCCTAACCTATGTATCATCAATATTGTACATTTACATTCTTAATTATGAGGTGATGTTATAGGTAAATCCATGAATATCTCCTTTTAATCTTCATTTTAATCCATGAATATGTTTGGAGATGAAAGTTCAATAGATTAATTTTCTTGCTATTATATGTTTTACGAAGATATGGTAAGGAATTCTCTCTTGTTCTTCTTAGAAATAATTATCTATAATTTTTTTTTTCAAAATATATTAAAATAATTATATAAGAAAAATTATTAATTCATCAATGTGTGTGTGTGTGTGTTGTGATGAATAATTTCATAGTTCAACTTAATGGTTCATTATATAATCATGTGACCATCACCAATGATATATCTTAAAAAGCAACTGAAAAGCCATGTGTACAAAATTGATGTATACTCTAGAGAGTGGTTCTCATATCACTATGTAAATTGTTGTATGCTAATTCAACAAAATTATAAGATAAACTGTAATACACATCATATATGCACCATAACAATTTCCATACAACTAATTTGTTTTAGGATACATGTGGCATTCTAGGGGTAAATTCCATATGATGTGTATATCAATATATTAGGTGTTGGTAAGTTGTGAGTATCTAAGAAATGATAAGGAATATCCATACATCATGATCTTGTAATGTGATTATAAATTGTGTCTATAATTTCCATAAAATGTATAAATGGTTTGTTTAAAAAAAATCATCACAATCAACCCTAAACAATTCTCATGATGTGGAATGTCATTGGCGAAACAAAAATGATGGTCACATGTCCCATTTCTATGGTAATGGTGATCATATATATGTTGTAGCAACACTTGATGAGTAATTAAATAAATCTCAGAGTGTGACTCATTGTGCCATATTTTTTTAAAGCATGATTTGTTTTCCTAGTTTTTACTATTTTGTTAACATATTTTATTCATTTGGAAAGCTAATTAACGATGCTTTAATTAATTAGGACCTAATGAAAGATCATCTTCACATCTTCACTGAAATATATTTGGTAATTGTAGTCACTATATGAACCGCACATGCATGCTACTGAAGAAAAACTGAAATATAAACTATAATACGCATCTTATATCTGCCATAACAATTGTCATACAACTTATTTACTTCTAGATACATATGAAATACTTTAGGTAAATGCCATATTATGTGTATACCAATATAGTAGGTCTTGGTAAGTTATGAGGATCTAAGAAATGATAGGGTATCCACACATTAGTGCCCTGGTGAATTTTTTGCATAATTTTCTATTTGTTATAATTTTGTTGCCGGGATTTGTTATAGATTTCAAATAATACAATTATCTACCAATTGTTATTTATAAATAAGAAGTACAATAATTAGTCACCTAAAAGTGAGCCATGTGAAAAAATTGGTAACATGAGTAACCTAGTAAGCTGTAAATGAAAAGTGAGTAACTTCCACTCACCAACAGGTGGCAGGCAGGGTTGGAATTTGGATTTCTCTTTGCCCATCACACAAATTTTTTTGACGTTTTGGTCATTATTTTTCTAGTCAATAAATGTTACGTTTAAAATTTTTCACTTCATTAATGACATTCTCATAATAATTAACCCTTCACCAATAAAAGTTTGATTAACAAAATTGAACGTTGTTCCATTTTCTTTGGATTTTGGAGTGTGATATATCTGTGTCATGGAGTTTTAATACCTAGAGTTTCAAGAGAAATAACTAATTCTTGTAAAACTAATATTTCCTCAATATATGCTATGATCTACTTAAAATTACTTCAAAAATAAATTAACCTTCCAATATAAAGAAAAAAACATGAACGAGATTTCCCTAAATTGCAATAAATTTATGTTTATTATTAATATTGCATAATCTGTCTTATAAAAATTGCATAATCGGACTAAGAACATATCCTTAGTGCATTTTTTATTGTTGTTTTGATTAAAATAATGAGCCAAAGAATGCTAAGGCACTCAGACAAATCAATCTATGTATTATTTCTCACAAAATCATGTTGAGTAGTGGAGACTAAGCGCTAGATTTTTTTTTGTCTTCAATCTCTCTATTAATTATGTCTATGTAGTTATAAGAATAAAAAGCCAAAGAAATATTAGGCTTCGAGAGAAATTAGTCTCTGTGTGTAGAAATTAATGATTACTATTGACTAAATGTTATACCATTTGAAATTGTTGAGTGAAATTAATCAGGCCATGATGTACCATTTGTTAGTATCTATTTTCTCATGTATGAAAGTTTTTAATGATTAATAATAATTAAATTAAAATTCTTAAAAGACAAAATAAAAGCCTAATAATCACGAACTATTATGATAATTTAAAAACATAGAACTCAAGCTAAACATAGTTATAAGGATACCAAGAAAAGAAGAGTGCATGTGCATGATAACCTCTTTCTTGACAACCTATGAATGCCATTCTCAGTGAAGACTCAAGACTCAACTGGATTGGATTGTGTATCAAAACAGTAGGAATGAATCAAAGTTAAATGAATGAATAACTTGATCGAGAAAATTTATAGGGAAATTTAACTTGACTATCAATCTACTAAACCTCATTTCTATGATTAGAAAAACACCCCCACCTTCTCAGTGGTCCCATCATGGTCCACCTATTGAAAAACAACCAACAAATATTATTTTTTATATATTTTTGCATGGCCATTGGAAAATGATTTACTATGGTTTTCCTACTAAATTCCAATGGATGATTATTCAAAAATATTGAGAATTAGTTTAGTCTCAAGGCATAGCCAAGAGTCTTACTGGATAATTATAGAATACCTCTCCATTGGATGATTGTACATTTTTCATCTACTTTTTCACATGAGTTTTAGTTGATGCTAGATCTTTGCCTTCTATTTCTTTAGTGAAGCTAAGAGTTAACTTTTATATTACATTAATAACTATACTTGCATGAATATCCATGCTTTTATACTTCCCCACTATGGTCAATGTTGATGTATGGCCTTGGCCCATTGATCTTACAGTTAACTCACTATTCATATTCAATTTTCTCCAGTTCAGCCCAATAAAATAAGGAAAACAGAAAATGAAGTCTTGCTTTTTCTTTCCAGTGCTCCTACATAATACAAATACTATTAAAAACCAATTAATATATAAATTTTCATCATTCATGCTAAAATCACCTTCAATTTTTTTAATGAATCTCCTTACAATTAATAGATTACATTGCTCACAGAATAAGAGATAATTTAGAACTATGATTTCACAAAATAAATTACCCTAGCAGTTCAAACTTCGAACATACATTATGAAATTAAAATATGGTAGGTTAATGAGCCAATATAGTTTCCTTGGAGCCAATATTGAGCTTGGCCTAAGTCTGAATGCCTTGAGAGTGCGAGTGTAAGGAACTAGATGCCTAAAGCTTTTATTTTGTGCTTGTGTAATTCACTGTTTGACCATCAAGCCAAGACACCAACTATATTAACACTACTTCATGTTGGGGCATATTGGCATTCTAATTTTTTAGTGCTATAGCTGTACTTTTTAACTACTTCACTAATCACAACCTTGGAAGTTTCCACGACAACGACCTTTATTCTTTCTTTGGTGTTTTATGTAAAAGAAATGATTTGTAAATTTTTTGTAATAGGAAGGGGAAAAATAAATTGATTCTAATTTTAAAATATCAATAACGATAAGTGGTAATTCCTTTATTAAATTTTTAATTTTGAGTGAGCCAAAAAAGTAAATTTCCTTACTTTTTGAGTACAGCCTTGCAATTACGAAGAGGACTAGTGTTGCAAAATTATTGGTAAGTGGAAATTAAAGGGCGTAAGAACGTTTTTGAAAAAAATTCAAACGTCAAAATTAAGTCTTCTATCCTTCCTAACACGTCACGGAAAACAGGAATCCACAAATTCTAGTGGTCAAATACGTGCAAAATGCCTTATGACGGGAAAAATGGAGGACTGGTCCTATGCTGCTACATGAGTTAGGGTTTTATGTGGCAGCAGGGAACCTTGTATAGTTTTTCAAGGATAGGAAAGGAGAATATTGTCAGTTAATCATCACATGAAACTTCATCACCATTTGAAAATTGTGTCCTAATTTGAAACAATAAGACTACCAAACTATTTCATTATTTAATTTAGATTGTGTAATACAAAAAAATATCCTAGATAACTTAAATAATGTAAGCACTTTTGCAAAAATTTAGTGGGGAGAACCTTCAATTACATTTATTTTGAAGATCCACTTGCATTTTAAGCCATTTTAATTAGTCTTTCTTGGCTATTCTAGTAAAAATTTCAACCTCTTGTAGAAATTTGTTTGTCACTTGTATTAGAAATGCAAAAATCAAATGTATATAAAAATGATTTGAAATGAAAAAATTAAATGCGTGCTACATAAAAATTATTTTATTAAAAAATACATTAACGTCTGATATCACGCGCGCATTCACCCTCTGCTCTTCCAGAACAACATTCTTCCTTATCATTTTCCCTCAGCTCTTGCAGAACAACATTCGCCCTCAACATTCGCCCTTAGCTCTTGTAGAATAACATTCGCCCTCAGCTCTTGCAGAACAACATTGACCCTTAGCATTCACCTTCAGCTCTTTCAAAACAGCATTCGCCCTCAGCATTCACCCTGAGCTCTTGCAGAACAACATTCTCCCTCATCATTTGCCCTCAGCTCTTGCAGAACAACATTCGCTCTCATCATTTGCGCTTAGCTCTTGCAGAACAACATTCGCCCTGCATTCTGCTTAGGCTATTTGCAGTCTCCAGCTATTCAGTTGAGTTGCAGTGTCATTTAGCACGAGGGATTCCTATTTACATTAGTACATTTGGGGGAAATTCTGACACTTGGTTCCGACTCTTTTGAACAAATGTCGGAAATTTCCCCAAATTTTTTCAATCCCGCCCGAAACTGTCGCTATACCAACGTTTAGAGAAAAGTGTCACAATACCGACATTTAGATAAAGTTTTGCAATTGTGATGTTTGGAGGAATACGTCGTAATTGCGACATTATGCCCCAAAGTGTCGCTATTGCGACGGTTGCCTCTAAACGTCGCAAGTGCGACACAATGTCTAAGTGTCGCAATTGCGACGTTTGGAGGCATCCGTCGCAATAGCGACGCTTTGTCCCCCATCGGTATAACGACACTTATATGTGAGATACATAAAAATACGACACTTATATGCGTGCTACATAAAAATATGACACTTATATGCGCACTACATAGAAATACGACACTTATATGTGCGCTACATAAAAATGATTTTATTAAAAAATACATTAACAGCTGATATCACACTCGTATTCACCCTCAGCTCTTGTAGAACAGCATTCACCCTCAGGATTCTCCCTCATCTCTTGCAGAACAAAATTTTCCCTCAGCATTCGCCCTCAGCTCTTGCAGAACAACATTCACCCTCAGCTCTTGCAGAACAGCATTCGCCCTCAGCTCTTGCAGAACAACATTCACCCTCATCTCTTGCAAAATAGCATTCGCCCTCAGCTCTTTCAGAACAACATTCGCCCTCAGCTCTTGCAAAATAGCATTCTCCCTCAGCTCTTGTAGAACAAAATTCGCCCTCAGCTCTTGTAGAAAAGCATTCGCCTTTAGCATTTGCCCTCATCTCTTGCAGAACAAAATTTACCCTCAGCATTCTCCCTCAGCTCTTGCAGAACAACATTCGCCCTTAGCTCTTGCAGAATAGCATTCGACCTCAGGTCTTGCAGAACAGCATTCGCTCTCAACATTCGCCCTCAGCTCTTGCAGAACAACATTCAACCTCAGCTCTTGCAAAATGGTAAGTTCTTACTGTAGGCCCTTCATCCTATAGTAGGGTTGACTCTATTTGGGTTTTTTTGGTCAATTCCATTGGATTGTGTTAGGCTATAGGGTTCTCTCTAGATGTCTTCCAATGTTCTTTCAGATGAGTTTCAAAGAGGATGTGTAAGATGTGATTATGCTTGCATGAATTTGACTCCACCAGTTTCATGAAGTTTAAGCTATTGATTTTAGTTCGACAAACTCATCCATCTAAACACCCAGTAACAAATTTCCCTTGGTCTGATCTATATTGAAGGTGAAGTGAAACGTGGTAGAGAATTGGAGATTGAAATTCATTAACTTTACCACAAGGGTAGTACTCCGGATCGAAAGTGATGAGATTTAGTTCTCCAGATTTGGGGATTTTCTGATATTTGGGGATTTTCTGATGACATACCAAAGGTCACATCATACAACCATATCAAGGTAAATGTTGAGATCATTCTCATATAGATATAGGTCACTGATATATAGGGTTAATATCATCATCACTATCCATGGAAACCGAATGGTTACAAAATTTGTGATTGTGGTTGGCTTATTTATAATTATTACCCATTTACAGTAGAGCACAGAAACACTAAATATGGCGGAGTAGAGCCTTTACAACAGGAAATGGAATTGCAGCTGCTTCATCAATAACCAATAGCTCCACTTGAGAAAAAATTTCATAATATTAGGGCTGGATATACTGCAGATCAAACAATTGTAGTTATCATTTGTGCTCCAATATATTAATATAATTTTTACATTGAACTGAAGAAAGGGAAACAAGAAAATGCTAGCCATCATACAATGCTTTGACATAAGAGTTTTAAGTGACATACTTGAAAAAAAGAACTCATCCACTGATATTTATAATCATTTGAGTTATTCAAGTTAAACACAATGTCAAGAATCAAGATTCAATACCCTCTATTATCTTCATCACCCAATACAAGATTAAAATTTTTCCCAAAGAAACGCTTATTAAATTGGCAGCCATTATTTCTCCCTGCTTTAAAAACCCTACATTTAAATGAAAACAAGCATTGCATTTCAACTACAAAAATATGTTAGTGTTCAAGTGTACATGTGTGCATCACTTGTGTAGGGTATTCCTTTTTCACTTTCACATTATCCAAGAATGTGTGCAGTATAGTTCATATTTTTTGTGATTTAGATTATCTTGAAAAAGGAAAGGTAAATTATTTCCCATGGAAAAAGAAGGTTTTCCCTTTTTACTACTGGAAATGGTACAAAAAAGTTCCATTTCTACCTAAAACTCCTATGAAACAGGAACCAAATAAAGGCCATGTCCTCAATGGACATCATTTGGCTTTGAAAATGGCCATTGCACCATGTTGTTTCTTATATTACATCACAATAGTTTCTTAGGTCATTTCTTGTTTCTTGAGATGAAAAACAACCAAAGAAATCATGAAGATCCTTTCAAGAAATAAATGACCATTTCTCAATCATATCTCAACTATTTTTTATTTTATTCAGTGGTTGCTTACTTTGAGAGAAATTTGACACTTTTATAAAGAATATAACATAAAAACACAAAATGGGAAGGAATTGATGAGGTAGATGACCTTTAGTTGTTGTCAATTAAGAATTGATAATACACGATGCATGTTCTGTACTACAAACTAGATTCCTTCCTAGAGTTAGGACACAGAGTATTGAACCAAAGTTGTAGTTTCTAACTTCTTGTATTGGTTCATCAATCTTGAAATTCAGACATTTCATGTCTTCATTGCTTCATGTTTGAATAATTTGCATTATATCGTACAATAGGAAATTAGGAATTATGATTATTATCACTTTATGGATTTGTTAAGTTACTTTTAAGTTTTCATGGTTTAGTGTGAAGTTACTCTTGTGTGCCCCTACGCCTAGGTGAAGGAATGCCAAGGACTAAGAACCCTAGTTTTCAAATGGTATTGTTTCTTATACCCAAAAACCCCTCAAAATCACTTCTTATTAGTTCTTAACAATAGTGTTGTAAAAAATTTGAGAATTGATATAGCAAAATATTGCACTTCTCAAGATAAAGTCCTAAAGCTAAAGTGTGATACCATGTGTAATTCAATAGCCCCATTGTCACCTCACCAACCTCTTTTCACTTCAGGCTAGCTCTCCTCCAACTCAAGGGGGGTTCTCCCTAGTAGATGTTAGGCATCTAATGGCCCAACGAAACCAAGTCAGGAGCCCCCTAACTCTCTATGTTTACTACTATCAATCAAAATATTGAACAATAGGGTCAGACATGCATCTTGAAGATAAAATTGCCAGGGTATTTTTGGGTAATTTTAAAGGGAATGTCCCCAAACACATATAATCAAGGAATTATAATGTGATTAAAAACATTAAATATAAACAAAATCGTTTAAATTATATTGAAAGGAAAAAGGTGATGGAAGATAGAAAGTGCCTTAGTTAAATGCTCTAAGGATGTTTCAATAGTTGCTCCAAAAGCTTCACTTCCAGGCCCTTCAAGATCGACTCTAATAATGCTATACCATCAACTTCAACAATGTTGCTCCAAAAATGTCGTCAATGTCTCCACAACAAGTTTACTAGAAGTTTCTCCAACAATATATTCAATAAGGTCTTCATTGTCAACTCGTCTCTTGTTTGGGTGCCTTAATGTGCAATGACATGTTTCCCGGACTGAATTCAATGCAAGGCATATTTGAAACTCTAACTCTGTCTTCGGGTGTCTTATTATAAATTATTTCAGTTTTAATTTTGTGTTTTCAAGTTAGATCTTGTTCTCAATTTTTTACATTTCTAATTTTATTGCAATGTGGTAGACTGATCAGGCAGTATAGGAACAACCCCGAGACGGGATGATGGCGGAAAGAGGCTAGCAGAAGAACATGTAAAATGCCAGCATTGCTCTATCTTCAGGTATTTTAGTTATTTACATAATTGAAATAATATTAATTTTGGTCAAATATGCAGACACCTAGCCATGGTACGCCTGATGATTCCATCTATGAAGAAGAGCTTTCTTCATCCCTATCTCCAGTGCTCTTGTTGCGAAAAAAGGCACGAAATGCAAGGTCGGAATTTGATACTTTGATAGACACGCCTCAAACACCTGAAACAAAAGAGAGGATAAGACAACTTATGACCCAGATAGAAACATATCAGGTAATAATAAAAAGTCAAAAGAATATTTTTTTGTTCTGCATGAGATGAATTGTGATAGTCTGATTTTTAATTTTTACATTGACTAAAATAACAAAATGTTCTTTTGTATGTAGCATTTTCTGACACTTGCTGAACCCTGTGTTGGTAGTAGTGGGACACAAGGGAAAGATATTGCCCAGCAACCCTATCATACACCTTCTACTCCTTTAGGTGCCAGCCGAGAAACACACCCTACCCAAGAAGACACCCAACCAACCGCTGAACATGTTGGCAATGATGAGGCTGATATGGCCAACTACATTATTGTGTTTGTTAGAGCTACACGTGTCAGCTCCACAGGGACCATTAATGGCACATTTTTGGTGAACGATGAAGGTGTCCCTATAAATCATGTATAACTCCCAAGTAAATTTTAATATTTTAACTATTTCATGTACTCTATCTAAAACATATTTATCATGATTTTTATTTTTAAATTAATGATAACATACATACATATATATATATATATATATATATATATTCTGTGTAGGAAACAATGAGTTTTATAGGTTTTTCTAGAGCCATGCGTTGGTAATTTTTGGCCCAACCATACACACAAGGTGGAATTCCCAGAATTCCAACTTGAAAAAAGAACTTTGAGATTATCTAGAAGCCCTTTTTGGGGTCGGCACATTTGACAGAACAGCGATGGCTCATGTATCCGGGAAATATTTGAAATATACCAGGGAGACCTATAGGATGAAATTGCAATTTAAACCTAGATATGAGCATCCTCGCACAGTTCTAGAGAGTGAGTGGAGAGCACTCATCCATGATGGAAAAGAGAAAAGGGAAAAGAAAGAAGGAAAAATGCCAAGTGGACCTGCAAGGTAAATTACAACTTTAATTCAATAAATTTAATTTTCTCTATGTTTAAAATAGAATTGTGCTACATCATATCTGACTTCAATATTTTAATGATAGGTTGCCTGACACCTCGAAGGCAACCAAAGCTAGGATTGAAAAAAGGGGCCATCACAAACTAGGCCAGGGCGACTACTTGAAATTAGCTGCAAGAATTGTAATTAAGTAGCTAAACATCTTATAATTAATTGTATCGCCTTCCAACGTTTTTGTAATCCTATCAAATATGATTAAAAATACACAATCATATGTAATGTAGGGTGATGACTTCGGAACATAAACTACAGAGGAAGATAAAAATATCGCTTTCCATTTCGGCTATCAAGCCGTAGTTGAACGTCGCGGAAGCTTGGGGTAGGTCCCAAGATCTAGAATGCCTGATAAGGTAAAAAATTAACCTTTAAATATGTTTTTTTTTGTCCATAAATTTAATGTATAACAACTTTGTTTAAATCAGGGGAGAAGCACTACCGACGAGAAAAATAACCTAGTTTATGAGCCAGATGTAGATCTTCCTCACGTGCAACCTGATCATTGTTGTGGGGACTAGGTCGACAATGCTACTATTAGTGAGGGCCGTGACGGTAATTAATTTTCACTTTTAATTTTTTCTCATTATACCTTGATGGTTGTCCTTATAACTTTTTTTGTTTAAATGACAGAGAAATTTTCCCTTGAGGATCTTATCATCAGAGAGGAAGACAAGGAAACTGTCCCAACGGCGACAACTGGTGCACCAGGTAAATAATCTCATTGCAATTTTTTTATTAATATTACCGAACTAGTTGAATGATATTTAAAAGCTGACAATTAAAATCTAATATTATCTATTTTTGTAGGAGATGCCCCATCACTGGATGAGACCATACATCATGAATACACAACTAGGTTAGCAGTGCGGGTCGAAAGGCACGAAACAGGAGCATAGCACGATGATATTGATGATGTAATTAGGAGCTCTAGAAATAGGAAGAAGAAAAAGAAAATTTTATAATGTAAAATATTGTATTATTATAAGACAAATGTTACCATACTTGGAACGTTTTTTGTGTTATATAAAAAACTCATTTATCATACTATTTTTATGTCAAGCATTAATTTCAATGTTTCCTTGCATACTTTTTGTTGAATTTTTTTTTTATTAGATATTGAATATTTTTTTTTTATGCTCATGAAAGTAAAAAATTCAATATAGATTGGGTATTGGGGAATTGAGAGTGATGTGAGGGGGGAGAGGCCGTAAGAGCTTTCACCTTCACGTGGTTGGCCCTGTTTAGTAGAGAATAATTTATTGGAGAGATTTAATCTTGGAGCAAACCTCCCTCGATCCAACGTAGCAACAAAAAAGTCACTCTTGACTTAGTTGCTACTCTTTCAGATCATGGGAGGCTTGTTCCAAGTTCATGCGACTCCAATAATTTTTTATTGAAACAAAGATGAACTTATTCAGGTATGTTTTGACATTTTCAACATATGTTCTAACATTATCATAAGAATGCATCTTAGAGTAAAAAATACAACATCAATTACTTGTATTTATTGTATATATAATGATGGATTTTGATTGACTTGGCAGTGCAGGTAGAAATCCTCTTGCATCATGAGCAATACAACTTGTCAACCAGGGTCCTGTCCAGGATATTTTTGCTTGTGCACTTGAACAGGTTCGTAATGTCACATTTTGTAAGTTCCTTTACAGTTCGTAATTCAATATTAAGCTTGTTCATGATTATTATCTAGGTTTTTTGTATGTGTTTTTTCATCTATTTGATTGTAAGCAACTTTGCATGTTTCCTGTTGTTCACTATGATTTCTCCCATTACCACTCCTAGGATGAATCCGACTTTATTGTTACATAGGTTACTTTATTGTTACTATGATTTCTCCATTTGCGATTTCATAGGTTACATCATGTAAAGTTGTCAATCTCAGGTTGGTGATGAGCTTTAGTTCTCCAGATTTGGGGCTTTTCTGATATTTTCTCCCTCATGTCATTCTTACATCACCTCGTTGTTTGAGCATGCCAATTGTCTACCACTTGTACCAATTGGCACATGTCAATCTCTGAGTGGTGCCACATTTAACCTATTTTCGGCCCACTTGACCACCCGAAAAACTCAAATCCACACACCATGTGTCTTTATCATGGAGTGCCACATGTCCTAGATATTTAGGCCGATAGGCCTTCTGTTATGAAAGAGATCAATTTTTTTTCGTCAACACTTCTTTTCTAGGCACGACACCTGTTACTTGTTTAATCTGATGGTCACAGTCTCTCGGGTTACCTTATAGGTTTGACATACCACTGGTTTCTGGTATATTTCCATGGAATAAGTCTGAAAATACCAGAAAAAATCCACACACCTGCAACCGTCGACAGACCTGACGTTTTAGTAGCTGCATTTTCGCAACTTCCAATACACCTGTCATTTTAGTTGCTGCATTTCGGCAACTGCCAATACACTTGCCGTTTCATTCTCCTAGACTCTGTGTATGCATATTTTTCATATAATTTTATCACGAAGTTGTCTACAGTGCTTTGACATGCCTTTGAATATTTTTGAAGGTTAGAAGACATTTCAGGCCAGAGCTATTGAATAGACTTGATCAGATAGTTGTATTTGATCCTCTTTCTCATGATGAGCTCAGAAAATTTGCTAGACTACATATGAAAGATGTAGTGATTCATCTTGTAGAGAGAGGTGTTGCTTTAGGGGTTACAGATGCTGCTCTAGATCTTGTTCTTTAGGAAGCCTATGATCCTGTAAGTAATCAATTTGTTTTGCTTTCTTTTTTATTCAGATTCTATCTTGCCAGGGGATGTGCCCGTTATGGTTTGTTATGAGACCGTTGTCAATTTCATCACCGTCCCTCATAATATGTTTGATTGTGTTTATAAATAATAAACAATTATTACACCAAAAAATAAATAATTAACTGTACTATGAGTAATATGATATCTTGAAATAATTCTCATTATAATTTCATCTTGTAGAGAGAGGTGTTGCTTTAGGGGTTACAGATGCTGCTCTAGATCTTGTTCTTCAGGAAGCCTATGATCATGTAACTAATCACTTTGTTTTGCTTTCTTTTTTATTCAGAGTCTATCTTGCCAAGGGATGTGCCCGTTATGGTTTGTTATGAGACCGTTGTCAATTTCATCACCGTCCCTCATTATATGTTTGATTGTGTTTATAAATAATAAACAATTATTACACCAAACAATAAACAATTAACTGTACTATGAGTAATATGATATCTTGAAATAATTCTCATTATAATTTCATAACCTCTGCTCTCACTTGGTGGTATCTATATCACTAAGTGTGTCTTCTTTAAAATTATAGCTACAACAAACAATGAACAATAAACTGCACTGTGAGTGATATCTTGTAATAATTATTGTTATAATTTCCTAACCTCTACTCTCACTAGGTGTCTATATCACTAGGTGTATCTATTTTAAAATTGTAGTTTCAATGATAGATAAATTGTTATCTTAAAATTATAGCTTTGATGGTGATATCTTGTGATTGATAATGTAGTTTGAAGCAGCTTTGGCTTTGACTAATATAGTCTCAGGAACCTCTGAGAATACAAAGGTTGTGATTGATTACGGGGCACTACCTATATTTGTGGAACTTCTTACCTCTGGGAATGATAATGTTCGAGAATAGGTAGCACGTTTATTTTAGAGGCATAAAATTATTCTTCCCAACTATCTTTATATGTCTATAATTTTGGAATTTGATTTAAAAAAATAGTATCCAACTTTGAGTTCAACTGGTGTTCGTGTAAGGCTATTTGGGCTTTGGGAAATATTGCTGGAGACTCTGCAACATTTATGGATCTTTCCCTCAATCATGGAGCTCTGAGGCAGGTGCTTGCCCAGTTGAATGATACTGCCAGAATTTCAATGATAAGAAATGCTAGATGGGATCTGTCAAACTTTTGCCATGGTAAACCCCAACCACTATTCGGACAGGTAAGCAGAATACATTTTCTGCCTCTTCTTCTTAGTTCGCAGATACTGTGGATTTTTTTTATAGATCTTCGTGCTTGGTAGATTTGGATGTAATATGGACCTATGCACTTGTTCATTACAATGACTCTGTCATCAGGTTTTAGAAAATGCTCAGAAATTTGGGTTTCACAAGGGGATTACCCTTGCTTGCAATTATCGATTATCAATCACATTCAAAAAAATTCTTTCGTAGCATTGATGAGCTCTTTGTAGGTGAATTTCCGAGGCAATTTCACAATATCTGAACTAAATTTTTCTTTCCTTTTCAATACTTTGCACTTGTAACAGAACCAGACAAACAATATAGTGGCCAATGCAACAACAACAACACCTCCTGTTGCAATGCCTGCAATTCACCCTCTCTGCATGCATGAATGACTATGGCACCCTCTTTTGTGAACAGGTACTCGAGCTGAAGGTATTGGTTTCCATTAGGATTGTGGAATTCAACATCCAAAATAGTATCAAATTCCACTGCAATAGTATTCCTCGGTGAGGGCAACAGTTCATTGAGACCTATTGGACTCATCACCCCCGAATAGCCTCCAGGGCTACGTAGAGTATGATCATCTAGAGAAATAACAAATGCTGATCCATCCCTAATTGAAACAAGAACATGACCCACATTGGTTACAGAAAACGAGAAACACGTTTTGAAAGAAGAAGAAACTTTTGTATTAGGGTCCATAAATCTAACTAGTCTATTGTACAATGCCCTACCTGCACTTCAAATTGGTACTTCCAACTCCATGTTAAGGCTCACTGTGCCATTCTTCAGATGAGCATCTTAACTTGAAGTTTGATACCAAAAAACCCAAGTCCCCTGTTCTATGCCCAAGACCTCTATTACAGAGAGTAGAGTTTTGAGCGAAATACTTCACAATAGGAAGAAAAATAAACATCGAAAAATTGCTCCCTTTAGACTGATAATTTTATGTCCGAAAATTCAACTGCGGACAGTAAAAACATAATATCAAACACAACCAATCCATAATGGAATTTGAACATGAGGATTTATAACCAGAGAAAACCCTCTCCAGGTTAAAATAATTCCACAATGGATTTAAGATTCTACTAATGAGCGCTTACAACACCATAGCAATTACTCTCACAATGAAATCTGCTGGAAGCAAAGCCCTTGTACAGTTTCTACATTTCCACAGTGGAAGCAAGAATCTTGCTATCTCTCATGATCTGGTTCTGTGGTTAGATCCTTTGCTATGGCTGTCTTGTTCTGCTAAACGTGAATCTTTCTTAGCTTTGCCTCTGGTTCTCATTTAGGATCGTGGCTATCTAATCTTGCTGTGCCTTTGACTATACAAACTTGTTCAATAGGAAAATGTTGACTCTACTATATACAGGAGCTTCAATGGGTGCTCTCAAACTACTCTACTATAGTAGTTTCACTCTCAATGGACTTCTACAATAATTGACACCATCAATCTGCTTTGTTACAATGATGGGTCACGTCAACAAAGTGTGCTACAACCATTGGCACCATGAATCTTCTCTCTGCTTCGTCAAATGGTTGGCACCATCAACTGACTTTGCGCTCCTCGGGGTGATGACAGTGGAAAACACTTTTTTGGGCAGCTTTGTTTTGTCTCTGATTCAACGCAGAACTATGTTGGCCTTGTTTTTTTACTCCTTGGAACTTAGTTCTCTCATATTTTCAATCCTATCCCCAGTTTGCTACCAAGAAAGAAATAACTTCACGATATCAAAATTGACTATTTTTGGCCATTTATCTTTAGTAATGGTACAACTTTAATTTGGTGCATTCGTATAGTATCTGAAGAGCACTCTCAAGATGTTATTCAGTATTTTAGCATAACTACTACATTTAAATGCCATGCTCTAATATTTATATCAACCATAAGCATTCTTAAGGTAGTTTCACGTTTGTGAAGCACAAGGAATGCTTCTGACAACTTCTTATCATAGTGGTAAAATTTTTTTCACATTTTATCTTTTATAAACCTCCAATTTTCCAAACGTAGTAGAGACTACAGTTTGCTTCTCAAATTTTGGACAAATCTGTTTATTATTCTACAGAAAATGCATTAGGAATACAATTTTGTGTCTACTAAGCACAAATAATTGTTATATTGAGTCATATAAACATCTTGACATCCTCATTTTATATTCCTTTTCTTTTTTTGAAAAGTTTCCTCTGTTACAAAAAATGTAATTATATTAATTTTTTTCCAGCGATATATGGATTAGATCTAATTAGATGTAAACCCTTGCTACAGTGGTTATTGTAATGGGTTAGAATGTGAATTGTTATTTGTTTCTTTTGAAATACATGCATTATCGCTACGCGAGATATTTGCATTAATTTTGAAATGTTGAGATCTTTGCATTGATGTTGCCTCTGCTTGGTGGTGTCTCTGAGATTGAGCTGATCCAAAGGAAATGGATGTGCATTAGCGGTTGATTTATCTTTTCTAGTACTGTAATCCAAATCCTCTAGCATGCAAATAGGTGCCGCAACAATTATATCTAGGATTGATCATTTTTTTCTCACCTTCACTTTAGGCTTGGAAAAATTTGTTCCAAATTTTTTAGCATTTGACTCACCTGATAGACAGTGATCTATGTGGGAATTTAAGGCTATATTGGATGTAGATGAGAAATATCTACAAACAGGACAAACCTTTGGTATCATGGCCTATGGAAGAGATCCCTAATTCCCAAATTCTTTGTTCTTCCCAGGATCTGCCTTGCTCTTCTCCAAAGTTTGGATCTGCCTTGTAGGCTCCTGCCTCTTCTACACTACTTGAATTGGAGCACCCTCCATTATGATATCAAATCATCCGCTACTATGAAATGACACAGGTCTTAGATACTTTGATATACTTTCTCTTTGGGCACTTCAGTGCGAACCAAGTTTTAAAATGTCATAACCCACTTGATATTTATCCCTAGCAAAAGTGTCACATGTGAAGATCAGGCTTTTGATGAAGTGAATAACTTGGTAAAGAGAATTTTTGATTACTTATGTATTCAGCCCAACAATATAGATTTTGATGTACTATAATTTTTAACCATGTGCTGAAAAACATACAAAAAACTATGTTTTTAGTGAAATTTGAGTTCACAAGAATCGATGCCAGTCAAAATCTAGACCTTGCTCCCAGCTTACTGGTAAAAGGTGGCACTCATATTTCATGCTAGTAATGGAATGCCTTTTTTGTTGTTTTATCTCGTCTTATTCAAACTTTCAAGTCTAGCATCAATGATTGTCTTATGCTTCAGAAAAACGGTATTATGCTTCAGCGAAGTGTATCTACTTCTTATTATACTTAACTTCCAAGTCTAGCATCAATGATTATTTTATGCTTCACACATAATCTAGTTTTCATTATACTCCTTAAAACATTTTTTACTAGTTGAATTAGACAAACTTAAAAGGAGTAAGCTAATATATTAGCAAAAGGATTTATGTCACAAATATAAGATTCTTATAGGAATTCAATGGAAATTTTAGGCATCACCTAAGTAATCTTTAGTGTCTGCAAATTTTGACATCTAGAGAGAAGTTTGTTACAAAATTGGGCAGCTCCTACTTGAAAACATGTTGATGTTGATGCGTAGAAATCTTCTTCATTTATAGCCATGTGTTGGAATATTTGAAAATTATAGAATAACAATGGAGAGAGTAATACACTCCTCTTCTAACACAGAGAAAATATTGAAATTTCTTCACTGGAAATAGAGTTCAACACTTTGAAAAAATTATATTCCTTCAAAAAAAAACTATTACAAATTCTTCCTCACTGACAGGGATTACAAAATGTGACTGCTGCAAAACGCAGTGCACTCAAAATTCTTCTCTGTCTCTAAAAATACGCATTTTTGTGCTCTTCAAAACACTTATACTGCTATTGTGTGTAATAATAAAATTTACAAATACATTCTGAAACAGGTTCACAACCCTTTTCTTTTATATGCAACGCATATATTAAAAACATAACAAAACTATGCAAATAACAAATCTATTAAAATGCTCCTAGGGTCCACAATTTATAAATGTTTTAATATATATATGAAATATATATATATATATAACATATATACGTCGCATTTAAAACAAAATATTACCAAAACCAGTGTGGGACCTTAACAAACAATAAAACTATTACGTCGCGTGTTATATAAAACTTATAACAAAACCTTTGTCAAAACTTCAAACGAACCCTTTAGCCGTGGAGCCCATCGGACTTCAAACAGCGATAAATCATAATTCAAACCAAATTCGCATTCCAAAATAGCCTGCTGACGTCGGTCAATTTTGTGATGTGAAAACCAAATGAATTCCTCCCTAATCTTTTTCGGGTTTTAATTTGGGCTAGCGTACGGAGAGAGAGTTGTGACGCGAATTTCTTATCAAATTCACCCTAATCTTTTTCGGGTCCGGATTTCCATTGCTCAAGCGGCCCAAACAAAGATCTGCTCCAATCACTTTCTGCCACATGTCCTCCTCTGGCTTGTCATATCAATCGCATTAAGTTTTAACGCTATTCAATCAATCACATTAAGTTTTAACGCAGTTCAAGATCAGACCTCCACTCCTGTTAGTGATTCCGCGTGCTCCAATATGCTCCAGCCTTCGGATCTCATCGATGAGAGATTTATGACGGGCGTTCTTCGATGCCATTACTGTTGGGTCGATAATATGGTGTTTTGCTATGGTTTCTCAGACGAGCCGCAACCTTTGAATTCCATATGCTCTCTGGTTGCTGTGTTACAATGCCTACTCACTGTGACAAGAAGGAGAAGCCAGCTGAACTACTACTTAGACCTTGGTGCAAATCTACATTTCTCTTTGTCTGGTCTGTGTCTGTCTTCCTCGGTTTCTTGGAATCCTGCTTCTCCGTCTCGTCTTGTGCCCACTGCTGAGACTGCACCCATGCCTCGCCTATGTCAAAGGATGCGTTTCCGCAGGGGTAGCACCAGAGGCCAACCCCTACGTGCTCCCTCCAGCCCCTCAACTGAGTCGTCTTCCCACTCCAGTGATTATTATGCAGGCCACTATCCAACACTAGAAGTGGGCGGGGTCGGGTTCTGGGATCTGGCCACTGTATGGGCTCCCCTGCTCCTCATTTCCCCACCACTTCACCTTCTCCCACGATGCGCACTGCACTTTTTTCCTTTAATTGCTCTCTGAACCACCAAAGAATCACAGCTTCAATCACCGTGGTTTTCCGTGAATAGGCCCAAGTGGAGGAACAATGCACCCTTCCGACGGGTTTGAGCTCAGAAAAAGCCCAGCTTTCGGGCCTTGAGGAGGGGAGTGGTGGCGTGAATGTGCAGGAACCGGATGCTCAGGTTCGTAGGGCTCGTGATGTGGAGATAGCGCCTGGAGATCCTGGACCTTCCGTGTCTGAAGCTGCTCCCGCCATGGAGAGTGACATGTTTGCCGAAGGATGGTGCCGAATTGTCGAAGAACCACTGGATGAGTAGCTTCTTCTCTTTGGTTTGGTTTTCCTGCTTCGCGGCCCACATAATTGGGCATGTTTTTTCTTATATTACTGTGCTGGACCTCTGTTTTATTTTTGAATTTTGTAAACACTATAATCGTCAAAGATATCAAATGATGGTTCCCCTACGTGGGAAATGCAACGACGTGAAAAATGTTCAAGAATGGTTTCCCCGTATGAGGGCAGTCTTCTTTTTTGATTTTTTGACAAATTTTCCATAATTCTGGGCAATTTTTTTGACTTCAGTCATGCTGTAATTTTATTCTCACTGTTAATAGATTAACCTTACTTAGAAAAAAATAAGTTGCCCCTTTTTTTTGAAATACAGATCCATGTTTATATGATTGTTTATAGTCAAAGCGCTATGGGGTGGTTTATTATATTAATATTTCATGGTAAAATTATATTCATAACAATTGGAATGCCTACAATTCATAACAAATATTGGAGATTTATTGTCCTGTTTTAAAGCTTCATTTTTATGTTTGCCGAAGGATGGTGCCGAATTGTGGAAGAACCATTGGATCAGTAGCTGCTTCTCTTTGGTTTGGTTTTCTTGCTTCGCGGCTCACTTAATTGGGCATGTTTTTGCTTATATTGCTATGATGGACCTCTGTTTTATTTTTGAATTTTGTAAAAATTGTAATCCTCAAAGATATCAAACGATGATTCCCCTGTGTGGGCAATGCAGCGACCTCAAAAACGTTCAAGATTGGTTTTCCCGTATGAGGGCAGTCTTCGTTTTTGACTTTTTGACAAATTTTCCATAATTCTGGGCAATGTTTTTGACTTCGGTCATACTGTAATTTTATTCCCACTATTAATAGATTAACCTTACTTAGAAAAAAAAATGGCTTTCTCCAAATTTTGAATCCTAATGAGCTCTTTCTCAACATTATTTAACCTAAAGGGTAGTTACCAACAGCTCCCTAAAAAGTAGGTGATGAGTCCACTAACTGCAAGTGAAGTGTACCTTTGGCACACTTGATCTCGAGTTCACTTGGTTTCCTTTGATTTCGAGATGTTGGAGGGAATATCGAGGATCCCTTGGCTGCCTCTCCGAGTTTAAGGAGGTGGAAAATCCCCCAAGAATCTCTTTTTCTTGTCTACTTCGAGTCTTAATGGCAAAATATTCACCAAAAATGAAATATCTTCATGATTTTCCTACATTTAAATCATGTTAGGTACTCAAAGTATGATAAGCCTCAATCACCATATAAACTAGCATTATAAGTCCATAATATAATTAAAATGCAAGAAAAAGAGACTTAATAAGGAAAAAAGGTAACCATTAACCCCTCAAAATGTACCTAATGATAGAGCTCATCATCACCATCCTACTAAATGGTTGCTCATCTTCTGAGAAACTAGTCCTCTTTTTGCATTTCTATTATGTCTTTGATGGACCCTCCGACTTCCAAAGGAAGAAGTGTGGGAGTCCCTTTAGTAGGGTAAAAACCATGATTCTTTTCTGCTTCCTCGCATTCTTTTTTCTGCTCATCTTGGTTCTTTCCATCACTCAGACCTAGCAACAATTGTGGATTGAGCTTCAAGACAAGCCACTTAATATTTTTCACCTGCATGGCCCTATTATAGAATGGTGCTCTCTCCAAGGCACCCTTGAATCTTTCTGGTGTGTGGTACTCCATGTTTCTAAGGTTGTGAGGGAGGTTGTTCCATATTGTTTGGCTAGCCATTATGCACTCATCAACCTAGAAACATCAACAAAGTGAGCCATTGCTTGAGCTTGTGTATGGAGGTATTTTTCTGCAAGTGCAGGATCATTTTCAATATTTATATGGTTACTGATGAATCCACTCAGGCTAAATAGTTCTGAATTAATGTGTAAGGGTTCTCTGCTTCCTCTTTTCCTAACCCTTTTCATTTCTTGTGCTATGGTATCTTCATTAACCATCCATGATTCCAATTCCATAAATTGCATATCTCCCATCCTAGGATTTGGGTCCAAAATGATCAAGTCTTTCAACACAAGGTTATGCATGTAAAACTATTCTATTTTTTCCTTGTCTTCCATACCTGCTTAGTAGAAGAAATCAATGAATTTTCTACAGTTTAGGAAAGGTAACGATCCATGGGAGGCTAAAGTTTTGATTTTAAAGAGGAGCCACTTCTTCTTGAGGTAAAATACATACGAATCTGAAGGATATCTATGTTGAATGGGCTCAATGCATAATTATTCCATGGTGGCCACTTGCTTATCCTTTTGCTAAAGCTGCTCTTGTAGTGCTATATTTTCTACATGTCCCTTCCAAAGTTGTTCCTTCAAAACTGACTCTCTGAGCCTAACATCATAAAATTTTTTGGATGTCTCATATACATTCACATTCCCCAAGACAAAACGAAAAATTTTGACTGAACAGGTATAAAATGCATCTTTTTTGGATATAACACCTCATATAAATCATACAAAGTCTACATCAAGGAAGAAAGTTGTATTGAAGTAAGCAGAGATGTCTTTTTTTCTGAAAGAATTGCATACAAGAAGTCCAAGGATATTCCCATTGATTGCAATGAAGAAGAAGAACATATCTTTACAAATGCATAAGTTTCAAGGGAAGAAAAAGCTATAGAACCTACAACTAATTATGAAGATACTGAAGGACCAAGTGAACCTGTGCAACAAATCTTCATTCCAGAAACTTGAAAGAGCCCAACTTGGTTAAGGTCAACTCTACAAGAAGTCAACGATCATGAAACAACAAAAGGAAGATTCAGAGAAAGCAATAAGCCTAAGAGATATTCAGGTTATGTAGCTTACATGACTAAAGCTATTGAAGTAGAACTTACTAGTTATGAAAAGGAAATCAAACATGAAGAATGGAAGAATGTAATGAAAGAAGAATATGAGTCTATAATGAATAAAGATGCTTGGGAAACTTTTCCTATACGTAAAGAAAAAATAGTTGTGACTTCCAAATGGGTGTACAAGATCAAGCTTGTTTTTGATGGAAGAATTGACAAGTATAAGGCAAGATTTGTGGCAAAAGGATTCTCTCAACAAGAAGGAATCAATTATGAAGAAACTTCTGCTCCAACGGAAAGATATAATACCACTAGATCGCTCATTTATATTGTGGCTACTATTGGATGAGGGTATCTTAATTTCCTCATGTTTCAAACACTAATTTCATTGACCATGGTTTCCAAGGGCATATTCATTCCTTTAAAAATGAAAATGTTGTGGTGATGCATTGTTCAGAGTCATTGATTTTACATTTCTTTCTAAGGAAATGTTTTTTTTTCAGCCCTATAGTATTCATTTTTCCTCCTTTATATTATAAATATAATCATTTCCATATCTTTTTTATAACCTTGTGAAGGAAATAATGTTAAAGTTCTAATAAATATTGAAACTTGTAATATTCATTGGCCATATTATTAGTTGTAGTGTCATTATTATCATTATTTATTGATTCATTAGTATTATTTTTTAGCTATCACTAAAAACCTATATTGCTCCTATAAATTAGATTCATGTATAACTCATTTTCTCAAGCAATGAAGTTTTTTTTTCCTTCATTCTTCATCTTATGTTCTGTTAGTAGAAATATTTTTTTAGCTTTGGAATCTTATCCTTGGGTATTTTGATACTTGGTATGAGAGCTTCACTATGAGCTCCCATTTTTCTAAATGTATATTAAATATTTTAAGATCAATTTTTGGATCTAGATATGTCTGGGGTTTGTTAATTGCCAATGAAGTATGGTAAATAAGGATATTTCATTTTCTAATATCATATTTTACCACACCTTTGCTAGCCACTTGATTACAGTGAAATTCCAAAATTTTCACTTGTTCGTAATTGTGGTGTTTCAAGCTGGTGGTGGAAGTGTTGCAATTGTCCAGATCTGAAACTAAAAGTTTATATTGAAGATTGAAGCAGTGCATTTTCAATGCATGTGATTCGTTCATGAATCAACCATGATTTATTTTTCCTTTTTTTATGTTTTTCAATTTAAAATTTTCATTGTTTTCTTTTTTCTTATGTTTTCCTATGTAATATTTTCAAGAAAGGGAGAAATTTTGTTTATAATTTTCCAAAGAATTTTTCTGGTCCACATAAAATAGAAGGCATAAAGTGTATTAAAAAAAAATGTGAAAAGCGTCTTGGAAAAAAAGGAAAATTGACAATGTTTTTCTTTTGTTTAGCATTTAAATTTTCCCTCTTTTGATAATAAGAATTATAGTTAAAAATTTATTTACCGCTCAAGTTATTTTTGTGGATTAAAACAAGAAGTGAGAACTTTTTTGTTTTGTTTTTGTAAGCTTAGTAGTTCCTTACCATTTTCTATTACTATAAAAAGCGAGCATAATAGATACAAAAATTAGACCTCAACCTGCCCGAAGGAAACTAGGTTTGTTAGTCATCTAAGTGCATTGGACGCCATCCAAAACATGAACTTCATTAATATCCTAAACTAAGTCTTAAGATAACTGATATCAAAGTTTGCTAATATCAACATTTACAGAAAAGATAAGTAAAATTTACTGTAAACATAAGTAAAGCTATCCACTAAAAAACTAGAACTATCAGCTCTAGTCATCATCTGACTCCACTTGGGCTGGATCTTAGACACTAGAACCTGGTATTTCAACTTGTTGCATGGATTTTATATCTTTATCCATTCTGCCAAGATGAGCATATTGATGCAATTGACACAAGCTGATTTTCTGAATGTTTCTATTAATCCCTGTCAAGGAGGAGACTAACTTTGGCTCCCCTATTTCCTAAATTGACCTTATGGCTTTTACCAACAAGCATTTACTAACCAATATGTTCTGATTGAGTGCTGAAAAAATGAGATTATCCCACGAGTATGGCCCGGATCATCAATCATATGTTGCAATTCTTCCGCTGCAATACGATAGACAATTCCATGACAGTTAATTTTCAGGTAATTGAAATTACAGTAGTTGGGTAAATCAATAGATGGACAGGAGTCATAGGCACCTTGCCCCTTCAGAAATTTAAAAACAAACAATCCGGACTTGATGCATTGATTTCAATGTAGATGATTTCTAATCCTATATGATTTCTTGCACTAAATGCATTGATTTCAGTGTAGACGGTGATTTCTTATCCTATTAGATTTCTTTCACTAGATGCATTGATTTCAGTGTAGATGTTGATTTCTAATTATATTTGACTGCTTGCACTAGATGCATTGATTTCAATGTAGATGATTTCTAGTCCTGTTTGATTGCTTGAACTAAATGCATTGATTTTAGTGTAGATGTTGATTTCTAAACCTATTTGATTGCTTGCACTAGATGCATTGAAATCAGTGTAGATGTTGGTTTCTAATCTTATTTTCTTACTTGCACTAGATGCATTGATTTTAGTGTAGATGTTGATTTCTAATGCTATTTGATTACCTGCATTAGATGCATTGATTTCAATGTAGATGTTGTTTTCTAATCTTATTTGATTGTTTGCATTAAATGCATTTATTTTAGTGTAGATGTTGATTTTTGATTTGATGTAATTGGATGTATGATGGTACATTTTAAAGCTATTGGATTAACATTGTGCATTGATTTCAGTGTAAGCACACAAAATTATTGACAATTTACATTGATTTTTGTGTTATAATGACTCGAAATATTAATATTGGAGAGCAAGAGAAACAATGTATGATGTTTAGTGCAATAGTTCGAGATAAATATTTAAATGGTTTATGATTTCAACTATCCTTTTCATATAATCAATATGAAAGATGACAAAAATAACAAGGGTGACAATAAGAATAGTAGAAGGAAATAATTTGAGATTGATCACAATGAATACTATTTGTAATTGATTGCATTCTTATTATTTACATTTTCTATCATTCAACACTATTACATTGTCACTTTGCATTCAAAAATTTTATTTCATTATTTTTCATCATTAAAGTTATTGACAATATTTATCATCTCAACAAAGTGAGGTAACTAAGAAAATTTTAAAATTAAAATGACTAGATAAATACGAGACATATTTAGCATATATATAAAATGCTTATATTTATATTAGATGTATTTACATATTATTGATAAAATTAATTATATATTTGATAGATTTTCCTTGCCCGAACATGACTGAAACCAGTCTATATCCATCTTAACTCCGGATCTATCAAGTGCCAAGAGGGATCATATCTCTCGAAGTGCAAACCTTTCCTCACTCAAAAAATAAGTTTGCACATAGAGAAATTTGATCCCTCTCTGTGATTGATAGATCCAAAGTTAAGATGGATCTAGGTATCTTTAAAAAAATCATATCTTTCACATAATTGGATATCAAGGGTTTAGTTGATAAAACGATTTTTTGATTGGAGATTTTTTATTTTTATTTTTTTTATAAATTAAATTAATTTAAATTATAATATTTATTTTATTTAAATATAATTTTGACATATAAATACAATTAATATTTTCTTATTAAATTACATCATTCAAATTTATTAATTCAAATATTTTTCCCGAATATTTTTATTTTTTTTATAAATTAAATTAATTTAAATTATAATATTTATTTTATTTAAATATAATTTTGATATATAAATACAATTAATATTTTTTTAATTAAATTACATCGTTCAAATTTATTAATTCAAATATCAAACAAATCAGACAATCGTATACTTTCTCGAAGAACAGCCGATAACCTTTCCCGTAACGCCACGTGACGACGTAATATTTCTTCTCCAGGTTCTCCTGGAGAATGAGTAGCTTGAAATTCTGCAATCTGATCACCATTTTCAACAGATTCTGATCCTGGAGAATGAGTAGCTTGAAATTCTGCAATCTGATCACCATTTTCCACAGATTCTGATCCTGGAGAATGAGTAGCTTGAAATTCTGCAATCTGATCACCATTTTCAATCTCAATAAATTCTTCTTCTGTAGCCACATTATTAGTCAGGCCATCCTCTACTCTCTCGTCACGAAATTCTTCCATGTGATTATCAAAAGCATCATGCTCGTCTGAGCCTCCTCCTGCCCCTTGCCTTTCCATGTCGATACCCTAAATGTTACAGAAAATCTGACTAGATATGGTCCTCCGAAATGGTTACTGAAGTATGGTAAATGAGGATAGTTCATTTTCTAATATCACATTTTACCACACCTTTGCTAGTCACTCAATTACAGTGAAATTCCAAAATTGTCACCTATTCGTAATTGTGGTGTATTTTTTCACCTGTTCCTAATTGTGGTGTTTCTAGCTGGTGGTGGAAGTGTTGTAATTGTCCCGACCTGAAACTAGAAGTTTATATTGAATATTGAAGCAGTTCATTTGCAATGCATGCGATTCATTCATGAATCAACCATAATTTATTTCTTTTTTTATGTTTTTCAATTTAAAATTTTCATTATTTTCTTTTTTCTTATGTTTGCCTATATAAGATTTTCAGGAAAGGGAGAAATTTTGTTTATAATTTTCTAAAGAATTTTTTAGGTCCACATAAAATAGGAGAAGGCATAACAAAACAAAAAGTGTATTAAAAAAAAATATGAAAAGGTCTTAGACAAAAAGGAAAATTGACAATGTTTTTCTTTTGTTTAGCATTTAAATTTTCCCTCTTTTGATAATAAGAATTATAGTTCAAAAATTATTTACCACTCAAGTTATTTTAGTGGATTAAAACAAGAAGTGAGCACCTTTTTTTTTTTTGTAAGCTTAGTAGTTCCTTACCATTTTCTATTAATATAAAAAGGGGCATAATAGATACAAAAATTAGACCTCAACCTGCTAGAAGGGTCTGGGTCTGTTGGCCATCTAAGTGCATTGTACGCCATCCAAAACATGAACTTCCTTAATCTTATAAATTGAGTCTTAAGATAACCGATATCAAAGTTTTCTAATATTAACATTTACAAAAAAATAAGTAGCTATCCGCTAAAAAACTAGAACTATCAGCTCTAGTCATCATCATGTGACTCCACCAGGGCCGGATCTTTGACACTGGAACCTGGTATTTCAACCTGTTGGATGGATTTTATATATTTCTCCATTTTTCCAAGACTAGCATACTGATGCAATTGACGTATGTTGATGCAATTGACCCTGAATGTTTCTATTAATCTCTGTCAAGGTGGAGACTAAATTTGGCTCCCATGTTTCCTGAATTGACATTATGGCTTTTACCAACAGGCATTTTACCAACCAATATGTTCTGATTGAGTGCTGAAACAATGAGATTCTCCCACGAGTATGCCCCGGATCATCAATCATATGCTGCAATTCTTCTGCTGTCAATTCATCCTCTTCTTCCATTTTATTTGTGGCTTCAGTCTCCCATCCAAAAATACAAGATTTTAAAGAACATGGTGTGTCTTTTGCAAAGGTCTGAATTTAGAGCTCCATGAACTCTTTTCTAGATTTTCGACCTCTCTTGGTTGGCAGGGATGAAATAGATTCTTTTCCTTTGTCCACTTTGGGCTTTCTTCCTCTTGTTTTCTTGACCATATTGACTAGAAATAAAACGAACACTCCTAGAGAAGCAATACGATAGAAAATTACAAGACAATTAATTTCATGTAATTGAAATTACAGTAGTTGGGTGAATCAACAGATGGACAGGAGTCGTAGGTACCTTTCCCCTTCAACAATGTAAAAACAATCTGGCCTTGCCCCTTAGCCTTCCTACCTACGACACCGACTACCCCAACCCATAGAAAAGGCATAAAATCGAAACAAAGTAACCAATGCCCATAACAAAACAAAAAAATTCCAACCCTACCCAGAACCGAAATTCTGCAAACCCACCATATTGTTAAACCCCATATGTAAAAACCCCTGATTGACCTATTCAACAACAGATGAAAATACTCAGAACCCTCACCTAAGAGCACAAATCTACCCTCCCAGACGCTATCCTACCAAACATTCACATCATTGACCTGCATTCAGACAATTTCCGAGGCAGACCCACATACATTTTTTTCATACCTTCTAATTTCACAAGGATGAAGAGAAGAAGTTGTTAAATTTGCTAACCTTACAAAACTATGGCGACTTCTACCACTGGCTTTACTAACCCTGCCAACCCTACAAAATTCACAAATATTGGCATAACCATTATACAAAAAATCTAAAAACAATAAAAATTTTGCGTACATGCTGCGCAATTCCAATACCAACTTCATTTGCACAGCAAGGAGGATTTCGAATGCATATAGAGCCATCCATGCATTCCACCAGCTTCGTTGATGATGGCTTCCAGAGGCACACAGGAGGAGCCGACTTCTCCACAGCAGAACAAAATTATGAGAAAGGTTACAATGTTGTTGTTCTTAACTTGTCTCGAGACATTCCTTCACCCCTTATCCCAATGAAATTATGACATCCTCGCTAACTTTTCCAGTTTCTTGACATATGAATTAATTACCATAATTATGTTGTTGCTTGGGGAGTGTCCTCTCCATAACCCCGTCGGCCATTATCTGCCACTCTTTGCATGCGATGGCCATGTTGTTCTCCGACCTCTCCATGTGGTGTTCCCATTTCGCCACTGTGTTCTCTCGGCCCACTCCTTACCGCTAGCCACTCCGATCGAGGGTTTTTTTTGTTCCCAACCTATATTGTTACCATCATGTTGCACTATATGCCAGAGCTCCCTCACGTATGGTTCCAACTCCCACCTCCATGATTGATCTAGGAGAATGCCTCTATTGAGGAGCATCTTTCTCAATTCAGGTCACAAATATAGCCACTTCCATATCCTTGTTATAGACTTTCTCAAGGAAATAATGTAAGAGTTCTAATCAATATTGAAACTTATAATCTTACTTAGCAATATTATGATTTGCATTGTAATTTTTATCCTTATCTATTGAGTCATCACTATTATCTTCTAAATATCACTAAAAGGCTATATTGTTCCTATAAATTAGGTTCATGTATAGCTCATTTTAGGAAGCAATGAAGTTTGTTTTCCCTTCTTTCTTCATCTTGTGATCTCTTGGTAGAATGATTTTTTAGATTTGTAGTCTTATCCTTGGGTATTTTGACACTCTTTCATGGTATCAAAGCTTAATTCAAATCTTTTTAAATATTTTAATATATTTTTTGGATCACCTAGGGTATAAAGGAGAATGTGGGAAAATAGTATTGGCATTTTTGTAGTAAAAATTCTTGGAATTTTTTTCACTTAGTAAAAAGCAAGTTGGCTAAGTCTTTTTTAGGCATTATCTTCTAGTAAAATTGGGGTTTTGAAATTATGGTAGAGTTAAGGATAATAGAGTTACATACTTTGAATAATTATCATACTTGGAAAAGAAAAATGCAAGAATTGCTGCAATCTAAGGGGTTGTCACAAACATTAAGTTTAAACTGTCAAATTTCCACAAGGAAATCTAACTTCATTATTCATCAATTATGATATTACACATATACAAGAAGTCTTGTCTCAATATAGAAAACTATATTGGACACACAATCTATTGGTTGAGAGAATATCTCAACCACACACCAAACTAGGAAGAAACTGTTTAAATAATAGGAACAGACTCCTTTACATAACAAGAATCATAAATGAGACAAGTAGGAATTACATTTTCCAACACACCCCCTTAATGACTAGTTGTCTCGATATCCATCTGTAAATTCTACATCTGGACCATTCTCGTATTTATTCCTTGTACCTTGTTCATGCAATTGTCGATGTCAATATAAAGGAACAACCGTGTATCGAAATGCATGGGTCCCCAACCGCTGCAATCGCCAGTCTTCTAGGAATTCCTTCAAATACATGGTTCATCCAATGTCTCGATGAACTGCCCCTAGATATAAAATTTCACCTCATAGAGTCCATAACCAATACGCCCCACCCAAGTGTATCAATCCTGCATGAAAGACTCTTCTAGGGTGTTAACACTCTCTAACAGAGGGAACACATAACAAAGGGGTATGTATGCCTCTCTAAGTCTTACAACATGTAAATAAAAACATTTCAAGGACCACAAATAACCATTACAAACAATATATGACATGTAGATTTGCTCTAATTACAATATTGACTCATAATTTACCATAGTCACGAGTCTATTATAAAAACATAAAAAAACTTTGACCACACCATTCATATGATGGAACACACCACTACTTTGGCTTTGTACATCTTAGTATTTGGCATCTTCATTTTTTACTTTGGCATGATAATATTGTTCTCCATGGTTTACATGTCATCAGTTAAAGTTGTGAATTCTAAAAAAATGACTTCAAACTGAGGTCATAAATCTCAATATGTATACAAATTTCCGAGACTTATTCACCTTTACCCATACCAAACAAAAGAAATACCAAATGAGAATATAAGAAAAAGTGATAACCATGACAGTAATGAAATATCCATGGAGAACAACTCGCCTACAAGCATTCAACATAGGGCCACACCATTCACTATAGTGGACAGAGCACCCCAAAATTTAGTTCACCAAAAAACATCCCACACTGCTATTGTGGACATATCCAAGATGATACACTGTGGTGAGCCTGGTATTGCACCAAGAATGCAGCAACTCCCAGAGGATGCCCTAATTTAATTTATCAACACAAGGTTTGTACAAACTTGGAGGTCACAGTGCTATATACACAACAGATGCATTCTACTCATGTCATCCTCTTCTGAGTTTTATGAAAGGATGCTACTTCTAGGATTTCTGGATGAAGTCCATCACACTTATAACTTTAGGCCTTAGTCTACAAATGATTCAAAGCAATGGCGCTATCAGCAAGTACTGAAATACACTACAAGAAGCAAGTACATCTAACTACTCTACAATGAAATAAATCCACACATTAAGCTATGATAAGAAATGAAAGAAAACTAGTCATCTTGCATGAAGTAAATTGCTGAATTGAAATTGCACAAAGCAAAATAACCTAATCACACTTTGTTGGGACAAATGGATAAACACACTCTACTCACTCTATGCTCTGTCTATCATGCTTTTAATCATGCAAATAATGATGACCTAACTATGCATGTAAATGTGTTGTTTCGCAACTAGGAGAATAAAGCGCTAAGGTGGCTTATGGAAGGCTTGAACACATGGGTGCAAGGCTGAACGTGTGTCGGTGTTTTTCGTAGGTATAAGGGATGTGGTTGGTAGTTTCTAGGCTTAAGGAGGGGCTCATTGGTGCTGCTTCAAGTACTACTACATGTTTCTTGTAGTGCTATAGGAAAGTCCTGAATTTCTACACGAAATAGTCTGAGGGAAATTTGAGGCCAAAAATGGGTGTGAAAAGGCTACGTAAGGTGTAACAAATGTGGCTTTAGATGAGTGGAAGGTGGCCCACCCATTGGAAAAGTTCAGAACCTCTTGGGAGGCTTTTATTGCACCCCTAGGTTGTGCTCATGGTGTAGGGATGAAATTTTTGAAAACAGGGCTGATGGAGATTTTGGTGAAGAGAGGGATGATAAAGGGTGAGAGATGAAGCTAAAGGTGATGGTGAAGTTTTCCTTGGATTTAATACAATAAAAAATTCATGATAAAGAAAATGGAAAATATCAATTGAATTTGGAAATAAAATCACTAGTACATTTCGGGGAAATTCCGACACTTTTGACCAAATGTCGGAAATTTCCCCAAATGTTTTCAATCCCGCCCAAAACCGTCGCTATATCGACGTTTAGAGAAAAGTTTCGCAATACCGACACTTAGACAAAGTGTCGCAATTGCGACGTTTGGAGGAAGACGTTGCAATTGCGACACTATGCCCCAAAGCGTCACTCTTGCGACGACTGCCTCCAAACGTCGCAAGTGCGGCACAATGTCTAAGCTTCGCAATTGCGAAATTTGGAGGCATCTATCACAATAGCGATGCTTTGATCGCCATCGGTATAATGACACTTATATGCCTTTACAAAATCCGTGTCACTTATGGTTTATTTTTTATTTTCTTTTGCTTGAACTAAGTCTTATTTCCATGTGGATTGTGTAATTTCACTTTTATTGCATATTGTAGAATGTGTTTGTTTATAAGATTATATGATACATGTGAGATAAAGGTTTATTATTTATCATATATAAATAAATTTTATCAATATTGTACATTTACACTTTTATGAGGTGATATTATAAGTAAATTCATAAATATCTCTTTTTAATCCTCATTTTACTCCATGAATATGTTTGGAAATGAAATTTCAATAGATTAATTTTCTCCTAACCTATGTATCATCAATATTGTACATTTGCATTCTTAATTATGAGGTGATGTTATAGGTAAATCCATGAATATCTCCTTTTAATCTTCATTTTACTCCATGAATATGTTTGGAAATGAAATTTCAATAGATTAATTTTCTTGCTATTATATGTTTTACGAAGATATGGTAAGGAATTCTCTCTTGTTATTCTTAGAAATAATTATATATAATTTTTTTTTTTCAAAATAGATTAAAAAAATTATATAAGAAAAATTATTAATTCATCAATATGTGTGTGTGTGTGTTGTGATGAATAATTTCATAGTTCAACTTAATGGTTCATTATATAATCATGTGACCATCACCAATGATATATCTTAAAAATCAACTGAAAAGCCATGTGTACAAAATCAATGTATACTCTAGAGAGTGGTTCTCATATCACTATGTAAATTGTTGTATGCTACTTCAACAAAATTATAAGATAAACTGTAATACACATCATATATGCACCATAACAATTGCCATACAACTAATTTTTTTTAGGATACATGTGGCATTCTAGGGGTAAATTCCATATGATGTGTATATCAATCTATTAGGTGTTGGTAAGTTGTGAGTATCTAAGAAATGATAAGGAATATCCATACATCATGATCTTGTAATGTGATTATAAATTGTGTGTATAATTTCCATCAAATGTATAAATGATTTGTTTAAAAAAAATCATCACAATCAACCCTAAACAATGCTCATGATGTGGAATGTCATTGGCGAAACCAAACTGATGGTCACATGTCCCATTTCTATGGTAATGGTGATCATATATATGTTGTATCGACACTTGATGAGTAATTAAATAAATCTCAGAGTGTGACTCATTCTGCCATATTTTTCTAAAGCATGATTTGTTTTCCTAGTTTTTACTATTTTGTTAACATATTTTATTCATTTGGAAAGCTAATTAATGATGCTTTAATTAATTAGGACCTAATGAGAGATCATCTTCACATCTTCACTGAAATATATTTGTTAATTGTAGTCACTATATGAACCGCACATGCATGCTACTTAAGAAAAATTGAAATTTTAACTATAATACACATCTTATATCTGCCATAACAATTGTCATACAACTTATTTACTTCTAGATACATATGAAATACTTCAGGTAAATGCCATATTATGTGTATACCAATATAGTATGTGTTGGTAAGTTATGAGGATCTAAGAAATGATAGGGTATCCACACATTAGTGCCCTGGTGAATTTTTTGCATAATTTTCTATTTGTTGTAATTTTGTTGCCTGGATTTGTTATAGATTTCAAATAATACAATTATCTACCAATTGTTATTTATAAATAAGAAGTACAATAAGTAGTCACCTAAAAGCGAGCCATGTGAAAAAATTGGTAACATGAGTAACCTGGTAAGATGTAAATGAAAAGTGAATAACCTCCACTCACCAATAGGTGGCAGGCAGGGTTGGAATTTGGATTTCTCTTTACCCGTCACACAATTTTTTTTTACGTTTTGGTCATTGTTTTTCTAGTCAATAAATGTTACGTTTAAAATTTTGCACTTTATTAATGACGTTCTCGTAATAAATTAACCCTTCACCAATAAAAGTTTGATTAAAAAAAATTAACGCTCTTCCATTTTCTTTGGATTTTGGAGTGTGATATATCTGTGTCATGTACTTTTAATACCTAAAGTTTGAAGAGAAATAACTGATTCTTGTCAAACTAATATTTCCTCAATATATGCTATGATATACTAAAAATTACTTCAAAAAGAAAGTAACCTTCCAATATAAAGAAAAAAACATGAACGAGCTTTCCCTAAATGCAATAAATTTATGTTTATTATTAATATTGCATAATCTGTCTTATAAAAATTGCATAATCGGACTAAGAACAGATCCTTAGTGCATTTTTTATTATTGTTGTGATTAAAATAATGAGCCAAGGAATGCTAAGGCACTCATAGAAATCAATCTATGTATTATTTCTCACAAAATCATGTTGAGTAGTGGAGACTAAGTGCTAGATTTTTTTTTGTCTTCAATCTCACTATTAATTATGTCTATGTAGTTATAAGAATAACAAGCCAAAGAAATCTCAGGCTTCTAGAGAAATTAGTCTCTGTGTGTAGAAATTAATTATTACTGTTGACTAAATGTTATACCATTTGAAATTGTTTCACGAAATTAATCAAGCCATGATGTACCATATGTCAGTATCTATTTTATCATGTATGAAAGTTGTTAATGATTAATAATAATTAAATTAAAATTCTTAAAAGACAAAATAAAAGCCTAATAATCATGAACTATTATGATAATTTAAAAATATAGAACTGAGGTTAAACATAGTTACAAGGATACCAAGAAAAAAAGAGTGCATGTTCATGATAACCTCTTTCTTGACAACCTATGAATGCCATTCTCAATGAAGACTCAAGACTCAACTGGATTGGATTGTGTATCAAAACAGTAGGAATGAATCAAAGTTCAATGAATGAATAACTTGATCGAGAAAATTTATAGGGAAAGGTAACTTGACAATCAATCTACTAAACCTCACTTCTATGATTAAAAAAACACCCCCACCTTCTCAGTGGTCCTATCATGGTCCACCTATTGAAAAACAACCAAAAAACATTATTTTTTATATATTTTTGCATGGCCATTGGACAATGATTTACTATGGTTTTCCTACTAGATTCCAATGGATGATTATTAAAAAATATTGAGAATTAGTTTAGTCTCAAGGCATAGCCAAGAGTCTTACTGGATAATTATAGATTACCTCTCCATTGGACGATTGTACATTTTTCATCTACTTTTTCACGTGAGTTTTAGTTGATGCTAGATCTTTGCCTTCTATTTCTTTAGTGAAGCTAAGAGTTAACTTTGATCTTACATTAATAACTATACTTGCATGAATATCCATGCTTTTATACTTCCCTACTATGATCAATGTTGATGTATGGCCTTGGCCCATTGATATTATAATTAACTCACTATTCATATTCAATTTTCTCCAGTTCTGCCCAATAAAATAAGGAAAACAGAAAATGAAGTCTTGATTTTTCTTTCGAGTGCTCCTACATAATAAAAATAATCTTAAAAACGAATTAATATATAAATTTTCATCATTCATGCTAAAATCAGTTTCAATTTTTTTAATGAATCTGCTTACAATTAATAGATTACATTGCTCACAGAATAAGAGATAATTTAGAACTATGATTTCACAATAATAAATTACCCTAGCAGTTAAAACTTCAAACATACCTTATGAAATTAAAATATGGCATGTTAATGAGCCAATATAGTTTCCTCGGAGCCAATCTTGAGCTTGGCCTAAGTATGAATGCCTTGAGAGTGCAAGTGTAAGGAACTAGACGCCTAAAGCTTTTATTTTGTGCTTGTGTAATTCATTGTTTGACCATCAAGCCAAGCCACCAGCTTTTTGAGTACAAACTTGCAATTGCGAAGAGGACTAGTGTTGCAAAATTATTGGTAAGTGGAAATTAAAGGGCGTAAGAACGTTTTTGAAAAAAATTCAAATGTCAAAATTAAGTCTTCTCTCCTTCCTAACACGTCACGGAAAACAGGAATCCAAAAATTCTAGTCATCAAATATGTGAAAAATGCCTTATGATGGGAAAAATGGAGGACTGGTCCTATGCTGCTACATGAGTTAGGGTTTCATGTGGCAGCATGGAACCTTGTATATTTTTTCAAGGATAGGAAAGGAGAATATTGTCAGTTAATCATCCCATGAAACTTCATCACCATTTGAAAATTGTGTCCTAATTTGAAACAATAAGACTACCCAACTATTTCATTATTTAATTTAGATTGTGTAATACAAAAAAATATCCTAGATAACTTAAATAATGTAAGCACTTTTGCAAAATTTTAGTGGGGAGAACCTTCAATTACATTTATTTTGAAGATCCACTTGCATTTTAAGCCATTTTAATTAGTCTTTCATGGCTATTCTAGTAAAAATTTCAACCTCTTGTAGAAATTTGTTTGTCACTTGTATTAGAAATGCAAAAATCAAATGTATATACAAATGATTTGAAATGCAAAAATCAAATGCGCGCTACATAAAAATTATTTTATTAAAAAATACATTAACGTCTGATATCACACGCGCATTCACCCTCTTCTCTTCCAGAACAACATTCGTCCTCAACATTCGCCCTCAGCTCTTGCAGAACAACATTTTCCCTCAGCATTAGCGCTTAGCTCTTGCAGAACAGCATTCGCCCTCAGCTCTGGCAGAACAACATTCACCCTCAGCATTCACCTTCAACTCTTGCAGAACAGCATTCGCCCTTAGCATTTTCCCTGAGCTCTTGCGGAACAACATTTTCCCTCATCATTTGCCCTCAGCTCTTACAGAACAACCTTCGCTCTCATCATTTTCCCTCAGCTCTTGCAGAACAACATTCACCCTGCATTCTGCTTAGGCTATTTGCAGTCTCCAATTGTTTAGCTGAGTTGCAGTGCTGTTTAGCACGAGGGATTCCTGTTTACACTAGTACATTTGGGGGAAATTCTGACACTTGGTTTCGATACTTTTGACCAAATGTCAGAAATTTCCCCAAATTTTTTCAATCCCTCCCGAAACCGTTGCTATACCGACGTTTAGAGAAAAGTGTCACAATACCGACACTTAGACAAAGTGTCGCAATTGTGACATTTGGAGGAAGACGTCCCAATTGCGACACTATGTCCCAAAGCGTCGCTATTGCGACGACTGCCTCCAAACGTCGCAAGTGCGACACAATGTCTAAATGTCGCAATTGTGATGTTTGGAGGCATCTGTCGCAATGGCGACGCTTTGTCCCCCGTTGGTATAACGACACTTATATGCATGCTACATAAAAATACGACACTTATATGCGTGCTACATAAAAATATGACACTTATATGTGTGCTACATAAAAATACGACACTTATATGCGCGCTACATAAAAATGATTTTATTAAAAAATACATTAATGGCTGATATCACGCGCGCATTCACCCTCAGCTCTTGCAGAACAGCATTCGCCCTCAGCATTCACCCTCAGCTCTTGAAGAACAACATTCGCCCTCAGCATTCACCCTCAGCTCTTGCAGAACAACATTCAACCTCAGCTCTTGTAGAACAACATTCGCCCTCAGCATTCGCCCTCAGCTCTTGCAAAACAAAATTTGCCCACAGCTCTTGCAGAATAGAATTTTCCCTCAGCTCTTGTAGAACAACATTCGCCCTCAGCTCTTGTAGAACAACATTCACCCTCAGCTCTTGCAGAAAAACATTCACCCTTAGCATTCGCCCTCAGCTCTTGCAGAACAAAATTCACCCTCAGCATTCTCCCTCAGCTCTTGCAGAACAACATTCGCCCTCAGCTCTTGCAGAACAACATTCACCCTCAGCTCTTTTAGAATAGCATTTGCCCTCAACATTCGCCCTTAGCTCTTGTAGAACAACATTCACCCTCATCTCTTGCAAAATGGTAAGTTCTTACTGCAGGCCCTTCCTCCTATAGTAGGGTTGACTCTATTTGGGTTTTTTTGGTCAATTCCATTGGATTGTGTTAGGCTATAGGGTTCTCTCTAGATGTCTTCCAATGTTCTTTCGGATGAGTTTCAAAGAGGATGTGTAAGATGTGTTTGTTCTTGCATGAATTTGACTCCACCAGTTTCATGAAGTTTAAGCAATGGATTTTAGTTCGACAAACTCATCCATATAAACACCCAGTAACAAATTTCCCTTTGTTTGATGTATATTGAAGGTGAAGTGCAAAGTGGTAGAGAATTGGAGATCGAAAGTCATCAACTTTATCACAAGGGTAGTACTCTAGATCGAAATTGATGAGCTTTAGTTCTCCAGATTTGGGGATTTTCTGATATTTGGCGATTTTCTGATGACATACCAAAGGTCACATCCATACAACCATATCAAGGTCAATGTTGAGACCATTCTCATATAGATATAGGTCACTGATATATAGGGTTAATATCATCATCACTATCCATGGAAACCGAATGGTTACAAAATCTGTGATTGTGGTTGGCTCATTTATAATTATTACCCATTTACAATAGAGCACAAAAACACTAAATATGGCCCGAGCAGAGCCTTTACAACAGGCAATGGAATTGCAGCTGCTTCATCAATAACCAATAGCTCCACTTGAGAAAACTTTTCATAATCTTGGGGCTGGATATACTGCAGAGAAAACAATTGTAGTTATCATTCGTGCTCCAATATATTAATATACTTTTTACATTGAACTGAAGAAAGGGAAACAAGAAAATGCTAGCCATCATACAATGCTTTGACATAAGAGTTTTGAGTGACATACTTGAAAAAGAAGTCATCCACTGATATTTATAATCATTTGAGTTATTCAAGTTAAACAGAATGTCAAGAATCAAGATTCAATACCCTCTATTATCTTCATCACTCAATACAAGATTTAAATTTTTCCCAAAGAAACGCTTATTAAATTGGTAGCCATTATTTCTTCCCGCTTTAAAAACCATACATTTAAATGAAAAAATAATTTCATTTCAACTACAAAAATATATTAGTGTTCAAGTGTACATGTGTGCATCACTTGTGTAGGGTATTCCTTTTCCACTTTCACATTATCCAAGAATGTGTGTAGTATAGTTCATATTTTTTGTGATTTAGATTATCTTGAAAAAGGAAAGGTAAATTATTTCCCATGGAAAAAAAAGGTTTTCCCTTTTTACTACTGGAAATGGTACAACAAAGTTCCATTTCTACCCAAAAATCCTATGAAACAGGAACCAAATAAAGGCCATGTCCTCAATGGACATCATTTGGATTTGAAAATGGCCATTGCACCGTGTTTTTTCTTATATTACATCACGATAGTTTCTTAGGTCATTTCTTGTTTCTGGAGATGAAAAACAACCAAAGAAATCATGAAGATCCTTTCAAGAAATAAATGACCATTTCTCAATCATATCTCAACTATTTTTTATTTTATTCAGTGGTTGCTTACTTTGAGAGAAATTTGACACTTTTATAAGGAATATTACATAAAAACACAAAATGGGAAGGAATTGATGAGGTAGATGACCTTTAGTTGTTGTCAATTAAGAATTGATAATACATGATGCATGTTCTGTACTACAAACTAGATTCCTTCCCGGAGTTAGGACACAGAGTATTGAATCAAATTTGTAGTTTCTAACTTCTTGTATTGGTTCATCAATCTTGAAATTCAGACATTGCATGTCTTCATTGCTTCATGTTTGAATAATTTTCATTATATCGTACAATAGGAAATTAGGAATTATGATTATTATTACTTTATGGATTTGTTAAGTTACTTTTAAGTTTTCATGGTTTAGTGTGAAATTATTCTTGTGTGCCCCTAGGCCCAGGTGAAGGAATGCCAAGGACTGAGAACCCTAGTTTTTAAATGGTATTGTTTCTTATACCCAAAAACCCCTCAACATCACTTCTTATTAGTTCTTAACAATAGTGTTGTAAACAATTTGAGAATTGATATAGCAAAATATTGCACTTCTCAAGATGAAGACCTAAAGCTAAAGTGTGATACCATATGTAATTCAATAGCCCCATTGTCACCTCACCAACCTATTTTCACTTCGGGCTAGCTCTCCTCCAAATCAAGGGGGGTTCTCCCTAGTAGATGTTAGGGATATAATGGCCCAACCAAACCAAGTCAAGAGCCCCCTAACTCTCTATGTTTACTACTATCAATCAAAATATTGAACAATAGGGTCAGACATGCATCCTAAAGATAAAATTGCCAGGGTATTTTTGGGTAATTTAAAAGGGAAAGTCCCCAAACACATATAATCAAGGAATTATAACGTGATTTCAAACATTAAATATCAACAAAATCGTTTAAAGGATATTGAAAGGAAAAAGGTGATGGAAGATAGAAAGTGCCTTACTTAAATGCTCTAAGGATTTTTCAATAGTTGCTCCAAAAGCTTCACTTCAAGGCCCTTCAAGATCGTCTCCAACAATGTTATACCATCAACTTCAACAATGTTGCTCGAAAAATGTCCTCAAGGTCTTCACAACAAGTTTACTAGAAGTTGCTCCAACAATATATTCAATAAGGTCTTCATTGTCAACTCGTCTCTTGTTTGGGTGCCTTAATGTGCAATGACATGTTTCAAGGACTGAATTCAATGCAAGGCATATTTGAAACTCTAACTCTGTCGTCCAGTGTCTTATTAGAAATTATTTCAGTTTTCATTTTGTGTTTTCAAGTTAGATATTGTTTTCAAGTTTTTACATTTATAATTTTATTGCAATGTGGCAGACTGATCATGGCAGTACAGGAACAACCCCGAGACGGGATGATCGCGGAAAGAGGCTAGCGGAAGAACATGTAAAGTGCCAGAATTGCTCTATCTTCAGGTATTTTAGTTATTTACATAATTGAAATAATATTAATTTTGGTCAAATATGCAGACACCTAGCCATGGTATGCCTGATGATTCCCTCTATGAGGAAGAGCTTTCTTCATCCCTATCTCCAGTGCTCTTGTTGCGAAAAATGGCACGAAATGCAAGGTCGAAATTTGATACATTGATAGATGTGCCTCAAACACCTGAAACACAAGAGAGGATAAGACAACTTATGACCCAGCTAGAAACATATCAGGTAATAATAAAAAGTCAAAAGCATAATTTTTTTGTTCTGCATGAGATGAATTGTGATAGTTTGATTTTAATTTTTACATTGACTAAACTAACAAAATTTTCTTTTGTATGTAGCATTTTCTGACACTTGCTGAACCTGGTATTGGTAGTAGTGGGACACAAGGGCAAGAGATTGCCGAGCAACCCTCTCATACACCTTCTACTCCTTTAGGTGCCAGCCAAGAAACACACCCTGCCCAAGAAGACACCCAGCCAACCACTGAACGTGTTGGCAATAATGAGGCTAATATGGCCAACTACATTATTGCGTTTCCTGGAGCTAAACGTGTCAGCTCCACAAGGAACATTACTGGCACATTGTGCGTGAATGATGAAGGTGTCCCTATAAATCATGTATAACTCCCAGGTAAATTTTAATATTTTAACTATTTCATGTACTCTATTTAAAACATATTTATCATGATTTTTATTTTTAAATTAATGATAATATATATATGTGTGTGTGTGTGTGTGTGTGTGTAGGAAACAATGAGTTTTATAGGTTTTTTGAGAGCCATGCGTTGGTAATTTTTGGCCCAACCATACACACAAGGTGGAATTCCCAGAATTCCAACTTGAAAAAAGAACTTCTAGATTATCTAGAAGCCCTTTTTGGGGTCAGCACATTTGACAGAACAGCGATGGCTCAGGTAGCCGGGAAATATTTGAAATATACTAGGGACACATATAGGATGAAATTGCAATTTAAAACTAGATACGATCGTCCTCTCATAGTTCCAGAGAGTGAGTGGAGATCACTCATCCATGATGGAAAAGAGAAAAGGGAAAAGAAAGAAGGAAAAATGCCAACTGGACCCGCAAGGTAAATTACAACTTTAACTCAATAGATTTAATTTTCTCTATGTCTAAAATAAAAGTGTGCTACATCATAACTGACTTCAATATTTTAATGATAGGTTGCCTAACACCTCAAAGGAAACCAAAGCTAGGATTGAAAAAAAGGGCCATCACAAGTTAGGCCAGGGCGGCTACTTGAAATTAGCCGCAAGAATTGTAATTAAGTAGCTAAACATCTTATAATTAATTGTATCACCTTCCAATGTTTTTGTAATCCTATCAAATATGATTAAAAATACACAATCATATGTAATGTAGGGTGATGACTTCGGAACATAAACTATAGAGGAAGATAAAAATATCGCTTTCCATTTCGGCTATCAAGCCGTAGTTGAACGTCGCAGAAGCTTGGGGCAGGTCCCAAGATCCAGAATGCCTGATAAGGTAAAAAATTAAACTTTCAATATGTTTGTTTTCGTCCATAAATTTAATGTCTAAAAACTTTGTTTAAATCAGGGGAGCAACACTACTGACGAGGAAAATAACCTAGTTTCTGAGCGAGATGTAGATCTTCCTCACGTGCAACCTGATCATTGTTGTGGGTACTAGGCCGACAATGCTACTATTAGTGAGGGCCGTGATGGTAATTAATTTCCAGTTATAATTTTTTTTTATTATACCTTGATGGTTGTCCTTATAATTTTTTTTTTAAATGACAGAGAAAGTTTCCCTTGAGGATCTTACCACCAGAGAGGAAGACAAGGAAACCGTCCCAACGGCGACAATTGGTGCACCAGGTAAATAATCTCATTGCAATTTTTTTATTAATATTACCGAAATAGTTCAATGATATTTAAAAACTAAAAATTAAAATTTAATATTATCTGTTTTTTTAGGAGATACCCCGTTACTGGATGAGACCATACATCATGACTATGCAACTAGGTCAGCAGTGCGGGTCAAAAGGCACGAAACAGGAGCAGAGCATGATGATATTGATGATGTAATTAGGGGCTTTAGAAATAGGAAGAAGAAAAAAAAAATTTGATAATGTAAGATATTGTATTATTATAAGAAAAACGTTACCATACTTGGAACATTTTTTGCGTTATATAAAAAACTCATTTATCATACTATTTTTATGTCAAGCATTAATTTCAATGTTTCCTTGCGTACTTTTTGTTGAATTGTTTTTTTATTAGTTATTGAATATTTTTTTTTTATGCTCATGAAAGTAAAAAATGAAATATATATTGGGTATTGGGGAATTGAGAGTGATGTGAGGGGGTGGGGGGGGGAGGGGCCATAAGAGCTTCCACCTTCACGTGGTTGGCCCTCTTTAGTAGAGAATAATTTATTGGAGTGATTTAATCTTGGAGCAAACCTCCCTCGATCCAGCGTAGCAAAAAAAAAGTCACTATTGACTTAGTTGCTATTCTTGCAGATCGTGGGAGGCTTGTTCCAAGTTCATGCCACTCCAATAATTTTTTATTGAAACAAAGAGGAGATTATTCATGTATGTTTTGACATTTTCAACATATGTTCTAACATTATCATAAGAATGCATCTTAGAGTAAAAAATACAACATCAATTACTTGTATTTACTGTATAGATAATGATGGATTTTGATTGACTTGGCAGTGCAGGTACAAATCCTCTTGCATCATGAGCAATACAACTTGTCAACCAGGGTCATGTCCAGGATATTTTTTCTTGTGCGCTTGACAAGGTTCGTAATGTCACATTTTGTAAGTTCCTTTACAGTTCATAATTCAATATTAAGCTTGTTCATGATTATTATCTAGGTTTTTTGTATGTGATTTTTCATATATTTGATTGTAAGAAACTTTGCATGTTTCCTGTTGTTCACTATGATTTCTCCCATTACCACTCCTAGGATGAATCCGACTTTATTGTTACATAGGTTACTTTATTGTTTCTATGATTTCTCCATTTACGATTTCATAGGTTACATCATGTAAAGTTGTCAATCTCAGGTTGGTGATGAGCTTTAGTTCTCTAGATTTGGGGCTTTTCTGATATTTTATCCCTCATGTCATTCCCGCATCACCTCATTGTTTGAACATGCCAATTGTCTACCACTTGTACCAATTGGCACATGTCAATGTCTGAGTGGTGCCACATTTCACCTATTTTCATCCCACTTGACCACCTGAAATACTCAAATCCACACACCATGTGTCTTTATCATGGAGTGCCACATGTCCTAGATATTTAGGCCGATAGGCCTTCTGTTATGAAAGAGATCAATTTTTTTTCATCAACACTTCTTTTCTAGGCACGACACCTATTACTTGTTTAATCTGACGGTCACAATCTCTCGGGTTACCTTCTAGGTTTGAGATACCACTGGTTTCTGGTATATTTCCATGGAATTAGTCTGAAAATACCAGCAACAATCCACACACCTGCAACCGTCGACAGACCTACCGTTTTAGTAGCTACATTTTCGCAACTTCCAATACACCTGTCGTTTTAGTTGCTACATTTCGGCAACTGCCAATACACTTGTTGTTTCATTCTCCTAGACTCTGTGTATGCATATTTTTCATATAATTTTATCACAAAGTTGGCTACAGTTCTTTGACATGCCTTTGAATATTTTTGCAGGTTAGAAGACATTTCAGGCCAGAGCTATTGAATAGAATTGAGGAGATAGTTGTATTTGATCCTCTTTCTCGTGATGAGCTCAAAAAAATTTCTAGACTACATATGAAAGATGTAGCGATTCATCTTGTAGAGAGAGGTGTTGCTTTCGGGGTTACAGATGTTGCTCTAGATCTTGTTCTTCGGGAAGCCTGTGATCCTGTAAGTAATCACTTTGTTTTGCTTTATTTTTTATTCAGAGTCTATCTTGCCAGGGGATGTGCCCGTTATGGTTTTTTATGAGACCGTTGTCAATTTCATCACCGTCCCTCATAATATGTTTGATTGTGTTTATAACTAATAAACAATTATTACACCAAACAATAAACAATTAACTGTACTATGAGTAATATGATATCCTGAAATAATTCTCATTATAATTTCATAACCTCTGCTCTCACTTGGTGGTGTCTATATCACTAATTGTGTCTTCTTTAAAATTATAGTTACATCAGACAATGAACAATCAACTGCACTGTGAGTGATATCTTGTAATAATTATTATTATAATTTCCTAACCTCTACTCTCACTAGGTGTCTATATCACTAGGTGTATCTTTTTTAAAATTATAGTTTCAATGATAGATAAATTGTTATCTTAAAATTATAGCTTTGATGGTGATACCTTGTGATTGATAATGCAGTTCGAAGCATCTTTGGCTTTGACTAATATAGTCTCAGGAGCCTCTAAGAATACAATGGTTATGATTGATTACGGGGCACTGCCTATATTTGTGGAACTTCTTACCTCTGGGAATGATAATGTTCGAGAATAGGTAGCACGTTTATTTTAGAGGCATAAAATTATTCTTCCCAACTATCTTTATATGTCTATAATTTTGGAATTTGATTTAAAAAAATAGTACCCAACTTTGAGTTCAACTGGTGTTCGTGTAAGGCTATTTGGGCTTTGGGAAATATTTCTGGAGACTCTGCAACATTTATGGATCTTTCCCTCAGTCATGGAGCTCTGAGGCAGGTGCTTGCCCAGTTGAATGATACTGCCAGAATTTCAATGATAAGAAATGCTACATGGGCTCTGTCAAATTTTTTCCATGGTAAACCCCAACCACTATTCGAACAGGTAAGCATAATACATTTTCTGCCTCTTCTTCTTAGTTCGCAGATACTGTGGATTTTTTTTATAGATCTTGGTGCTTGGTAGATTTGGACGTAATATGGACCTAGGCGCTTGTTCATTACAATGAATCTATCATCAGGTTTTAGAAAATGCTCAGAAATTTGGGTTTCACAAGGGGATTACCCTTGCTTGCAATTATTGATTATCAATCACATTCAAAAAAAGTCTTTCGTAGCATTGTTGAGCTCTTTGTAGGTGAATTTCTGAGGCAATTTCACAATATCTGAACTAAATTTGTCTGTCCTTTTCAATACTCTGTGCTTGTAACAGAACCAGACAAACAATCTAGTGGCCAATGCAACAAAAACAACACCTCCTGTTGCAATGCCTGCAATTCACCCTCTCTGCATGCATGAATGGCTATGTTACCCTCTTTTGTGAATAGGTACTTGAGCTGAAGGTACTGGTTTCCATTAGGATTTTGGAATTCAACATCCAAAATAGTATCAAATTCCACTACAATAGTATTCCCCGGTGAGGGAAACAGTTCATTGAGACCTATTGGATTCATCACCCCCAAATAGCCTCCAGGGCTACCCAGAGTGTGATCATCTGGAGAAATAACAAATTTTGATCCATCCCCGATTGAAGCAAGAACATGACCCACATTGGTTACAGAAAACGAGAAACATGTTTTGAAAGAAGAAGAAACTTTTGTATTAGGGTCTAGAAATCTAACTTGTTTATTGTATAATGCCCTACCTGCACTTCAAATTGGTACTCCCAACTCCATGCTAAGGCTCACTGTGCCATTCTTCAGATGAGCATCTTAACCTGAAGTTTGATTCCAAAAAACCAAAGTCCCTTGTTCTATTCCCAAGACCTATGTTACAATGAGTAGAGTTCTGAGAGAAATACTTCACAATAGGAAGAAAAATAAACATCGAAAAATTGCTTGTTTTAGTATGGTAATTTTCTGTGCGAAAATTCAACTGCAAACAGTAAAAACATAATATCAAACACAACCAATCCATAATGGAATTTGAACATGAGGATTTATAACCAGAGAAAACCCTCTCCAGGTTAAAAGAATTCCAGAATGGATTTAAGATTCTACTAATGAGCGCTCACAACACCATAGAAATTACTCTCACAATGAAATCTGCTGGAAGCAAAGCCCTTATACAGTTTCTACATTTCCACAGTGGAAGCAAGAATCTTGCTATCTCTCATGATATGGTTCTGTGGTCAGATCCTTTGCTATGGCTGTTTTGTTCTTCTAAACGTGAATCTGTCTTAGCTTTGGCTCTGGTTCTCATTTAGGATCGTGGCTATCTGATCTTGTTGTGGATTTGACTATACAAACTTGTTCAATACGAAAATGTTGACTCTGTTATATACAAGAGCTTCAATGGGTGCTCTCAAACTACTCTACTATAGTAGTTGCACTCTCAATGGACTTCTATAGCAATTGGCACCATCAATCTGCTTTGTTTCAATGATGGCTCATGTCAAAAAACTGTGCTACAACCATTGGCACCATGAATCTTCTCTCTGCTTCGTCAAATGGTTGGCACCATCAACTGACTTTGCACTCCTCGAGGTGATGACAGTGGTAAACACTTTTTTGGGCAGCTTTGTTTTGTCTCTGATTCAAGGCAGAACTTTGTTGGCCTTTCCATCCTATCCCCAGTTTGCTACCAAGAAAGACATAACTTCATGATATCAAAATTGACTATTTTTGGCCATTTATCTTTAGTAATGGTACAAATTTAATTTGGTGCATTCGTACAGTATCTGAAGAGCACTCTCAAGATGTTATTCAGTATTTTAGCATAACTACTACATTTAAATGCCATGCTCTAATATTTATATGAACCACAAGCATTATTAAGGTAGTTCCACGTTTGTGAAGCATAAGGAATGCTTCTGACATCTTCTTATCATAGTGATACAATTCTGTTCACAGTTTATCTTTTATAAACCTCCAATTTTCCAAACGTAGTTAAGACTACAATTTTCATCTCAAATTTTGGAAAAATCTGTTTAGTATTCTACATAAAATGCATTAAGAAATCAGTGTTGTGTCTACTAAGCACAAATAATTTTTGTACTGAGTCATCTAAACATCTTGACATCCTCGTTTTATATTCCTTTTCTGTTTTCGCAAAGTTTCCTCTGCTACAGAAAATGTAATTACATTAATTTTTTTCTGTCGATATACGGATTGGATCTAATTAGATGTAAACCCTTGCTACATTGTTATTCGAATGGGTTAGAATTTGCATTGCCATTTGTTTCTTTTGAAATACATGCATTACCACTACGCGAGATCTTTGCATTAATTTTGAAATGTTGAGATCTTTGCATTGATGTTGCCTCTGCTTGGTGGTGTCTCTGAGATTGAGCTGATCCAAAGGAAATGGATGTGCATTAGCGGTCGATTTCTCTTTGCTAGTACTGTAATACAAATCCTCTAGCATGCAAACAAGTGCTGCAACAATTATATCTAGGATTGATCGTTTTTTTCTCACCTTCACTTTAGGCTTGGAAAAATTTGTTCCAAATTTTTTAGCATTTGACTCACCTGATAGATAGTGATATATGTGGGAATTTAAGGCTATATTGGATGTAGATGAGAAATATCTACAAACAGGACAATCCTTTGGTATCATGGCCTCTGGAAGAGATCCCGGATTCCCAAATTCTTCGTTCTTCCCAGGATCTGCCTTGCTCTTCTCCAAAGTTTGGATCTGCCTTGTAGGCTCCTGCCTCTTCTACACTGCTTGAATTGGAGCACCTCCATTATGATATCAAATCATCCGCTACTATGAAATGACACAGGTCACAGATGCTTTGATAGACTTGCCTTTTGGGCACTTCACTGCGAAGCAAGTTTTAAAATGTCATAACCCACTTGATATTTATCCATAGTAAAGGTGTCACATGTGAAGATCAGGCTTTTGATGAAGCGAATAACTTGGTAAAGAGAATTTTTGATTACTTATGTATTCGGCGCAACAATATAGATTTTGATGCACTATCATTTTTAACCATGTGCTGAAAAACATACAAAAAACTATGTTTTTAGTGAAATTTGAGTTCACAAGAATCGATGCCAGTCAAAATATAGACCTTGCTCCCAGCTTAATGGTAAAAGGCGGTACTCATATTTCATGCAAGTAATGGAATGCCTTTTTTTGTTGTTTTATCTCGTCTTATTCAAAATTCCAAGTCTAGCATCAATGATTGTCTTATGCTTTAGAAAAATGGTATTATGCTTCAGAGAAGTGTATCTACTTCTTATTATACTTAACTTCCAAGTCTAGCATCAATGATTATTTTATGCTTCACACATAATCTGGTTTTCATTATACTCCTTAAAACATTTTTTATTAGTTGAATGAGACAAACTTAAAAGGAGTAAGCTAATATATTAGAAAAGGATTTATGTCACAAATCTAAGATTCTTATAGGAATTGAATGGAAATTTTAGGCATCACCTGAGTAATCTTCAGTGTTTGCAGCATTGTTTGGAATATATATGAAAGTTTCTTGGAGGCTGAACGATACCTTCGAGGGCG